>LNAC01000044.1:1164312-1221749 GCA_002007465.1 Ailurus styani | reverse complement strand
AGAGAGAGGAGGAAGCAGGCTCCCTGCTGAGCAGAGAGCCCGATGTGGGCCTCGATCCCAGGACCCTGGGATCATGACCTGAGCCGAAGGCAGCGGCTTTAACCCACTGAGCCACCCAGGCGCCCTGTTCAGAACTTTCTAACTTGGGGCGCCTGGGTGGCTCAGGGGGTTAAAGTCTCTGCCTTCAGCTCAGTTCATGATCTCAGGGTCCTGGATTGAGCCCCACATCAGGCTCCCTGTTCAGTGGGGAGCTTGCTTCTTCCTCTCTCTCTGCCTGCCTCTCTGCCTACTTGTGATCTCTCTCTCTCTGTCAAATAAATGAATAAAATCTTAAAAAAAAAACTTTCTAACTTATATTCATATCTAATATGTATTTTAGATATTCTTTTGTGTTCGACCCGTTATGTTCTTTTCGTTGCAGTAGATTAACCTGCTATAACTGATGTAGGATGCATACATAAGTGGCAAAAATATAAAGAAATCTAATACATACATATCTGTACATGTCTAATCCAGTACATATCTAATATGTATTTGTAGACATTTTGTTTACATAAGTGGTATTATTTACTGTGGCCGTCATGCTTTTTCACTCAACCATATCTTTTGGAGCTCTTTCCTTAGCTATCTTCTAGATGCATTCCTCTAGGTTGCATAGTTTTGAATATCATGTATTATAATTTATGTAACCATTTCGGTAGTGATAGACCTTTATAGCATTTCCAGTTTTGAGTATTGCCAACGGCATTATAGTAAAATTGCCTCCTTTGTGCCTCTGTGTTTCCTCAGAGTAGATCTGTAAACATGAGATTAATGGGTTATAGAATATTTGCATTTAAAATAGTAATACTACTCCAGAACAAATGTGTAGCTCATCAGTATATTAAAGTACCCCTTTGCCCACAATTTCACCTTTTAATATTATTAGCATTTGAAATTTTTACTAATATGATAAATAAAATGGTCTCCTTTTTNTTTTTTTAAAGATTTTATTTATTTATTTGACAGAGAGAGAGAGAGATCACAAGTAGGCAGAGAGGCAGGCAGAGAGAGAGGAGGAAGCAGGCTCCCTGCCGAGCAGAGAGCCCGATGTGGGCCTCGATCCCAGGACCCTGAGATCATGACCTGAGCCGAAGGCAGAGGCTTTAAACCGCTGAGCCACCCAGGCGCCCTGGTCTCCTTGTTTTAACTTTTGTTTCCCTGAGTACTAGTATGTTTGAATATTGCTTCGTATTTTCATTGGATCTTTAGATTTTCTCTTCTTTGAATAACCCATCGATATTTCTGTGTAAATTCTTGTCTTTTTTTCATATTGATCTAAAGGACGTGTGTATATATTCTAAGTATACATGCTTTGCATACTGTATTTGTAAAAAGAAATTTTTCTCAGCCTGTAACTTGTCCTTAACTTTTGTTTATTGTTTTTTATTGTGCAGAAGTTTTATTTAGTCAGATTTGGTGAGTCTTTTCCTTTAATGCATTTATATTCCTTATCCTAGGTCATAAAGGTATTCTGTATTTTTAGTACTTCTATATTTTTAAAATATGCATAAGATAGGGATCTAACTTTACTTTTTCTCTATAGGTAGAGAGCCTTTTGTCCCAACATTTATGGAATAGATCATCCTTTTCCTACTGATTTGAAACATCATCTTTATTATTCTTAAGTTCTTATACAGGCAGTGTTCTATTTTTGGACTCTGTCCTGTTGCATTGACCAGTTTGTCTCATGCTAATATCAAAATTATTTCAATTAATATACTTGTATGTCATATTTTGATAGCTGATAGGGAAGTACCTTGTCACTCTTCTCTGAAAATCAGGGGGATCTCTGGAATCAGAGAAGCCTTTGTGAAGAAGTAGTATTTGAGTTGGTTCTCTAAAAATTCACAGAATTTCATTAACAAGAAAGGAAAAGGAGGACATGGGATGGGAGATGAGACACTTCAGTGTATGTCTGTGAATCACAGATAATTTGAGTCCAGATTGTTCTGGGTGTTGAGTGCAGTATCAGGAGTTTAGTCTTCATTTGGCAGATGATAGCAGGAAGTGAGAGGATCCAAGTGAGCCAGAGAAGGTGATTCTGGCACCAGTGTGGATAATGATTCAGATGTGAATTAATAGGGGTCTGGAGTAGAGAATGGGAAGGATTGTTGGTATGAGAGACTTTTTGAAGGGATAATCAGTGAGAGTTGATGGCTGATTGAAAAGGGGAGGTGAAGAAGAGAACCTAAGAGTTGAAGCTGACACTGAGGTTTTAAGCCAGGGTTACTTCAGGAGAATATCAGGTCTTGAGTTGTGAGAAGGAGCTCGTTCATTCGTTTGGGAATGTCTCATTTTAAGTGGTAAGATGTCTGACAGGTAGTTGGAAATGTGGAACTAGAGCTTAGGACGTACAGATCAGGGCGTAGGGTACATGGGGATATTAAAGCTGTGGAAGTTGTTAAGATACCTTGAAAAGAATTCTTATATGTAGGGAAAGGAGGCTTAAGGCAGGCAGAATTTTTATTATAATAACTAGCTTTTGTGTTATACCCTTACTGTATGCTTTCTCAAGTGCTGAGCACTCTGTATACCTTGTCTTATGTAATCCTTACAACCCTCTAGGTAGATGTTATTATTCCTGAGAGGCTATAATACGCCCCAAATAGCAGAGCCAGGAAGCAGATAAATTTGTCTGCTTCTAAATCTCAACCTTTTTTTTTTTTTTTAAGATTTTATTTATTTATTTGACACACAGAGAGAGATTACAAGTAGGCAGAGAGGCAGGCAGAGAGACAGGAAGAGGAGGAAGCAGGCTCCCTCTGAGCAGAGAGCCCGATGCGGGCCTCGATCCCAGGATGCTGAGATCATGACCTGAGCCGAAAGCAGAGGCTTTAACCCACTGAGCCACCCAGGCGCCCAAATCTCAACCTTTTAACTTCTAAGATACTCCACTGTTTAGTTGTTGGAGAGAGAGTTTAAAGGAGTATGTGGGATCCATCAAATGAGAACATCTAATCCTTGGTCTTAGACTCAGGACACTAAGGCCTGAAGGTGTAAGAAGATTTGTTTGGGATCATGAAACCAGATGGTGGACTTAACTTTAGCCACCACTGCTTTGCCAAATTTTCTAGTGAAATACTTCAAAAAGAAGTTTTTTGTGTTACATGAGAGCCTGTTGCAAGTTTTAAATTTGTTGTGAAGTTTCCTATTTTGTTTTTTAAACGTAAGTAAATATTTCATTTTCACCTTCTTACATATCAGCCAATATTTCTTGGTTTAACTTTTTATTTAGAACTAACTAGATTTTCAGAGCAGTTGGAAGGACACTACAGAGAGCTCCTGCATACCCTCCATGCCATCATTTGAATTGTTGTTTTGGTATAAATAATGCTTCCATTTTCTCTGGCTTCTCTCGAGACTTTGTCTTTAATTTTCAACACTTTGATTATATAGTATCTGAGCTAGAATTTCGTTGGGTTTATCCTGTTTGAGGTTCACTGAACTTCTTAAATCCATAAGTGTATATCTTTCACTAGAGGAGTTTTCCCATATTTCTTCCAATCATTTTTCAGCATTGTGGTGTTTCTTCTCTCCCTTTGCCTCTATCCCATAGTTCAATTTTCAGAGTTTTTGGCCTGCTGCTTGGGGACGCATCCACATTTGTATACCTCAAGGGTGAGCCCAGGAGTTCAAAGACGACTTTTAGAGGGGGGTCATTTTCCAGAGCTCTTTCCTCTTTGTGATTTCCTGGGGCTTTACTTAACCTGCCCTGTTGGGCACTTCCCCACTTCCCACAAGGGCATCCACACTGCAGGACTCCCAGTGGGAGGGGGAGACCAAAAATTCAACAGGTTTCACCCCGCTCTCTTAGGATTGCAGATCTTCTAGAGAAGGAAGTCACACCTCTCAGAGTTTTAGGTGTCCTTGTCCCCAGTCCTGGGGGCTGGAACTTAAGAAAAGGAAAAGAGAGGAAGGAATGAGGAATTTCTCCCATTCTCTCTGAGTGTTAGGAGACCCCTTTTCTACTCCTCAAGACAGAACTTGAGGGCCTTTCCTAGAGCTCTCTGTCCACACCAGCACCTGCCTCTGGATCTTGGGCTTTCTCGAGTCCTGGGCTGGAAGATGTCACAGGAGGAAACAATGAGAAACTTGCCACTGCTTGGGTGGTATTTCAGATTGTGTTCGTCTTCCCTAATCTGCCTGCTACTGTTTACTTTTCGGCATCCTTCTATAGCTGCTCCATGCATGCTGGCCAGGTCTCACGGGGGCATTAAGTGGGAAAGTCGGGGTGGACTGCGCCTTCTCCGTCTTACTCAGAACCAGAACCTTAATGGTGTCTTTTGATCATTTCATTTTAATATAGTCCAATTGAACAGTCTAAATTTATCTTTATTATTTTCTAGAAGCTCTACTGTTTTGTCTTTCAGTTTATATTCACAGTCTGTCTGATTCTTTTTGTTTATCATTGTGATCTCATGGGCTTGTGTATATTTGTTTTGATTCATTATGGCCATTACTGTTTTTGTTACTCATTTTGTCCCATCTCAGCTACTGGGAGCTCTTTACATTGGCTTCTGTCCTTCCATCATGACCCCAGGAGTTTATGATAGCATTCTGGATTTTCCATTAAGTTCTGGCACAACAAGATGTCCTAAGCTCATCTTTTCATTGTCTGACTCAGACCAAGAATAGACTTTTTTTCTAAGGACTCCTGGTCCATTTTAATGAAAAATGATATTTAGAGATTATATTCTGGGCAATAGAGGAACTCATTGCTACAGGGTTGCCCTTGATTGTTTTTTTTAGCAACTTTTTAAAATTATAAAAACATTCTATTTTCTTTACAGAACGTTTGGATGTATAAATATAAGGAAATTAAAATTATCCGTAATTTTCCACTTAGAACCTTGGCTTTTGAGATTGTAAAACTATTTTTTAATTAGAACTGTTACACATTCTGGGGGCGCCTGGGTGGCTCAGTCATTAAGCATCTGCCTTTAGCTCATGTTGTGATCCCAGGGTCCTGGGATCGAACCCCAAATCGGTCTTCCTGCTCTGTGGGAAAGCCTGCTTCTCCCTTTCCCACTCCCTCTGCTTGTGTTCCCTTTCTCACTGTGTCTCTCTCTGTCAAATAAATAAATAAAATCTTAAAAAAAAAAAACTGTTACACATTCTGATATTTACTAGAACTTTCTCATTCTCATTTTTTTGTTTTGTTTTGTTTTGTTATTAAGTAGTCTCCCTGCCCAGCTTGGAGCCCAATGTGGGGCTTGAACTCATGAGCCTGAGATCGAGGCTTGAGCTGAGATCAACAGTCGGACACTCAACTGACTAATCCACCCAGGCGCCTCTCATTTTATTGATTGATTGATTGATTGAATCACTTTCAGATCAGAGATGGGATGTCTAGCAAACAATCCAAAATTAGTAAAACAGCATGTTATTTCATATATAAATAACTTATCCAAAAACACAGAGTGGTAGTGGATAGATTTAGGAGTTTTCTCTGTAACAAAATATAAAGAAATAAGGCCAAGAAAGAAGAGACTCAGAGAATTATATATCAATTGATATAACATCTGTTTCATGTAAACTTTTAAAAAGACTGCTAGGCAATTTGAAAACATGATAACTATTATGAAGTCCCATTTTTACATAATTTAGCCAAGTTTGTAGTAGGTGATACTGTTAACCAGGGTGGGGAATAGAGAAACCATGTTTGGGGAGAATAAAGAGATTAAATGATTAAATGAGATAAAAAAATAGCAGTTTTTATCGAGATATAATTCATATCCCGTAACATTCACCTTTTAACAGTGTACAATTTAGTGCTTTCTAGTATATTCAGAGAGTTATGCAGCCATGACCACAGTCTAATTTTAGAATGTCTTCATCACCATAAAACAGAACCCCATATCCATTAGCATCATTCTCCATTCCCCACTCCCACAGCACCTGGCAACCACAAATCTCCTTTCTGTCTTTATGGATTTTCCTATGCTGAACAATTCATATAAGTGGAATCATATATACTTGGCCTTTTGTGGCTGGCTGCTTGTACTCAGCATAATGTTTTCAAGGCTCATCCATGTCGTAGTAGGTATCAGTACTTCATTTCTTTTTATGGTCAGTGTTCCATTGTGTAGATAATGCCACCTTTTGTTTATGCATTCATCAGTTGATGGGCATTTTGGTTTTATCTAATTTTTGGCTATTATGAATAATGCTACTGTGAGCAAACATTTGTGTATAAGTTTTTGTGTAGACATGTGTTTTCAGTTCTCTTGGATATAGATGTAAGAGTGGAATTACTGGATCACGTGGTGGGTCTCTGTTTAAACTTTGGAGGAACTACCAGACTGTTTTCCAAAGTAGCTGCACCATTTTATAATCCCTCCAGTAGTGTTTGTTTACATCTTTGCCAATGCTTATTAGCGTTTGTCTTTTTCGATTATAGTCATCCTAGTGGATGTGAACTGGTATCTCACTGTGGTTTTGATTTGCATCTTTCTAGTAACTAATGAGATTGAGCATTTTTTCATGTGCTTGCTGGCCTTTTATATATCTTCTGTGAAGTAATATCTTTCAAATTCTTTGCCCTTTATTTATTTATTTGTTTGTTTTTTAAAGATTTTATTTATTTATTTGACAGAGAGAGATCATAAGTAGGCAGAGAGGCAGGCAGAGAGAGAGGAGGAAGCCGGCTCCCCGCCAAGCAAAGAGCCCGATGTGGGGCTTGATCCCAGGACCCTGAGATCATGACATGAGCTGAAGGCAGACGCTTAACTGACTGAGTCACCCAGGTGCCCCCAAATGAGTAAATCTTAAATATAGTAAAAAAAAAAAAAATTTGTATCCTGCAATTTTGCTGAACTCATTTATTGGTTATAATTGTCTTTTTTGTGGCTCACTTAGGATTTTCTGTATACAAGATCCTGTATTTGCAAATAAAGATAGTTTTCTTTCTTTCTCGTCTGATACTGGAAATTGAGGTGGATGGGGACATCTCTTGGACATGTCTAGCAGACAATTAGATATATGAGATTAGAACCAAGGGAAGATAAGGGCAGGAGATAGAAATCTGAGGGCCATTATCATCATATAAATAGGGCAATTTGGAGGCTGGAAGCCAGATTGAAGAAAATTGAGTAAATAGGAAGTGAGGTATCAGAGATAGCTAATATAGAAGCACAAATGAGAACAAAAGAGTCTCAAAAGGGTAAACTTATAATTTTTCAAAATATGGTTTGTGGGCCAACTGCATTTAAACTACCTGGAATAGATAAAAATGCATTTCCCTGTGTTCCATCCCAGGCCCTATGGATTAGACTTTCTGTGGGTGGGTGTCAGTGTCCCACATTTTTTTTTTTTTTTAAAGATTTTATTTATTTATTTGACACAGAGAGAGAGATCAGATCACAAGTAGGCAGAGAGGCAGGCAGAGAGAGAGGAGGAAGCAGGCTCCCTGCCGAGCAGAGAGTCCGATGCGGGCCTCGATCCCAGGACCCTGAGATCATGACCTGAGCCGAAAGCAGAGGCTTTAACCCACTGAGCCACCCAGGCGCCCAGTGTCCCACATTTTAAACTGTACTCACATAATAAGTCTTGGGCACACACAAGTCAGAGAGTCACTGAACTAAAGAAATTCCACGGTTGAGACTGAGAGAGCATGGGAGACAACACGAATGCTTCTGTAGCTTTGACAGGAACAGTAAGGAGGGTGGAGCTGAAGAGTGAGAAGAGAGAAGAACCAAACTCCCTGAGAAAGGTGGAGTTTGGAATATAGATGAAAGGATTGGCCTCAAAATGAAGGAGAGATTGCTCTTGCATAGAGCTAGTGTTCGCGTGCAAAGTTTTAAAGCTTCGAAGTGATCTAACCCATTTCCTCAGATCATATATGGGAAACATAGTTAAAAGGGTGACATGATGCCCAGGTTCCCTAATCAATCCTGTAATGACATCAAGTATAATGCAGTTTTCTCTCTTCCCAGTTTATTTCTGTTTGTACCACCTCATACTAGCACTGCTCCTGTTCATTTTTGTGTAGTCTGGTTTTAGCCGTGTTTTAATCAAGAACCTGTCTTCTGGGCTCCTGGATGGGTCAGTCATTAAGCATCTGCCTCCAGCTCAGGTCATGATCCCACGGTCCTGGGATTGAGGCCTACATCGGGCTCCCTGCTTGGTGGGAAGCCTGCTTCTCCCTCTCCCACTGCCCTTGCTTGTGTTCCCTCTCTTGCTTTGTCTCTCTCTATCAAATAAATAATCTTAAAAAAAAAAAAGGGCGCCTGGGTGGCTCAGTGGTTTAAAGCCTCTGCCTTCGGCTCAGGTCATGATCTCAGGGTCCTGGGATCGAGGCCCGCATTGGGCTCCCTGCTCGGCGAGGAGCCTGCTTCCTCCTCTCTCTGCCTGTCTCTCTGCCTGCTTGTGTACTCTCTCTCTCTGTCAAGTAAATAAATAAAATCTTTAAAAAAAAAAAAAATGAACCTGTCTTCTGTCCATAATGTGCTGTTTTGTTCATTGTATCTCAGCCTCATAAAGATTTCTAATGGGGGGCGCCTGGGTGGCTCAGTGGGTTAAAGCCTCTGCTTTCGGCTCAGGTCATGATCTCAGCATCCTGGGATCGAGGCCCGCATTGGGCTCTCTGCTCGGCAGGGAGCCTGCTTCCTCCTCTCCTTGTCTCTCTGCCTGCCTCTCTGCCTGCTTGTGATCTCTCTCTCTGTGTCAAATAAATAAATAAAATCTTTAAAAAAAATAAAAATAAAAAAAATAAAAAGATTTCTAATGGGGAAGAAAGGTACAAAGAGAAAGAAACTCCAGTATGCACATATGAGCTTCTGCCACCAAGATTGGGATGATTGATTGAAGTATCAGCCATAAGCTTTTCCTCAGAAGGAACAGGAAAATGGAGTAATGTGTACAGAACTAGTGTGCTCCCATACTTATTAATTTCTTCCTTCTAGAATGGACTAATCACAATAGTGGCTGTCATTTATTCAGTACTCCTTTTGTTACCTAAAAGCATGCTCAGTACTTTAAATTAATTATGCCAATTTTTAAATAAGAAAACCCTAAAGATAAGTACTATTAAGATCCAAACTGTATAAATAAGGAAAGTCAACCTCAGTGATTATATTAAGTACTTCAAAGAAACAAAGTAAGTGGCAGAACCAGGATTCAAACTCAGGTTTGCATGTCTGTCCCCAAAGTCTATGATCTTAATGACTTGCCAGATTGTCTTTCTCTGTGTACATGGAGATAGGACTGTGTTGGAAAAGAATTAACAGTGGGATCCAAAATAAAGTCTTGCTCCCAGGCCCAAAATCCACAGTACTCCCATTGTAAAACTTTAGTGAGGGTAACATGTTAGAACTGAGATCTTATTTTATGATATTTGTATTGCTTGGTAACTTAAATCTGTATATAAGGTTGTTGAATATTGACACACAGTACTTTCTTCTTCTTTACAAGAGTCTCATATACTTGAATGGTGACTTCTGAATTCTGACTTCTGAAGTTCTGTTTTCTTTTAGAAAAACCATGCCAGATGGATCATCTGGATCGAATCCTTCTGTCTGGCATCTATAATGTACGCAAGGGAAAGACCCAGCTGCATAAGTGGGCTGAACGCCTAGTTGTTCTCTGTGGCACCTGCCTCATCGTTTCCTCAGTGAAGGATTGTCAAACTGGAAAGATGCACATTTTGCCTCTGGTTGGGGGCAAGGTAAGACTCATGAAAATGAATTATTCTTCATTTGCTTGATCTTCTTAATTAAAATCACATTTAAGGGCGCCTGGGTGGCTCAGTGGGTTAAAGCCTCTGCCTTCGGCTCAGGTCATGATTTCAGGGTCCTGGGATCGAGGCCCGTATCGGGCTCCCTGCTCAGTGGGGAGCCTGCTTCCTCCTCTCTCTCTGCCTGCCTTTGCCTGCTTGTGACCTCTCTCTGTCTGTCAAATAAATAAATAAATAAAAATCTTTAAAAAAAATAAAATAAAGTCACATTTAATTTTCAGCGCTTTCCCCACATCTTTTTAAAGAAACCAATATGAACATTATTAGAGTTTGCATTACAAAGTTTGCTTTTTAGAGTTCTTAGTTTTAACCAGAAGAAACCTACTTAGGCTAAATTTTTTTTTAAGATTCATTTATTTATTTGAGAGAGAGTGTGTGCAAGCAGGGAGAGGGGCAGAGGGAGAGGGAGAAGAGCAGCAGACTTCCTGCTGAGCTTGGAACCCAAAGCTGGGCTTGATCTCACAATCTCATGATCTCACAACCTCACGACCCATGAGATAATGACCTAAGCTGAAAATGAGTCAGATGGTTAGCTGACTGAACCACCCAGGCACCCCAACTTTACTCAGGCTAATTTAAGGATAAAACAGGTTTATTTACATCACAGGTTCTCTGGGAGGTCCAAAGCCTGTCCATACCCCAAATTCTGGTGCAGAACCCATTTGTTGATGATACCTCTGTCTCCACTGCTAAGCACCCATAACACCCGAGTAGATAGAGAACACTGCCACTTGCAGCCTCCTGCCACATCCGTCCCCAAAACAGATTCTTTCTAGCTTCTCCTTTCCCCCCATTTGACTTAAATTCAGAGTTGTGGGTGGTCACAAGCGCCTCTCCAGCAGCAAAGGGGGGTGGAGGCATACCATTTTTGGTCTGTGCTGGAGAATTCCCCATCCTGGGCAGGGAGTTCAGTTGCAGGTCTTTCAAACAGACTGACAGATGACTGGAAACAGATATGTTAATATTTATACGAACCTATACATCATTTTCTTTCTTTTATTTTCCATCTTAAATATCATAAAACAGTCTGAATTTTAGAGAACTTCCAGACAAAATGACTTAGTGCATTCATGCTTTGAGATGTCCAAGTCTGGCCCAGATGCATAGCAATAGTGCTAAAATAGATATATTCGAAAGGTAAATATATAAAAAGACATAGCTGGGCTATGGAATGTAGAATAGAAATGCATGTGGTGAACGGTTTGGATCTGAGGGCCTGCTGGGTTCTGGGCCTGAAAAGTCGTGGCAGCCCAGGGGTTTAGCTCCTGTAAGTATTTAGGTTTAAAAGTCCTCTGCTCGTGGGCGCCTGGGTGGCTCAGTGGGTTAAAGCCTCTGCCTTCGGCTCAGGTCATGATTTCAGGGTCCTGGGATCGTGGCCCGAATCGGGCTCTCTGCTCAGCAGGGAGCCTGCTTCCTCCTCTCTCTCTGCCTGCCTCTCTGCCTACTTGTGATCTCTCTCTCTCTCTTTCTCTCTCTGTGTCAAATAAATAAAGTCTTAAAAAAAGAAAAAAAAAGTCCTCTGCTCATGAGAAGAACCTGGCCCAGGCTTATTCCTTGAATCAGGAGATGAGTGGTACTCTGCTCCTGAAGGAAAGCTGGAAAGAAAGAAAAAACAACAACAAAAAAAACCCCAGCGCAAAACAGCTGTTAACCACTGACTGGAACCAAGTTTTGTTCTTGCTGTGGTCCTAGAAAGGTGGAAGGAGCCAGTTATGTGGCCTGTGACCAGGAAGTTAACACATGAATGAATGAATGAATGAATGTGCATACTCCAGTATCAACCAGGGGGCAGGAACCTACCACTTACTGATGTGAGACCTGGTTCTGATCTTGGGGGCTGAAGGACAGAATGAAGAAAATAGGTTAAAAGAAAATGACACCCCTTCCCATCCCCCCACCAAAAAAAAGAAAAGAATACAACAAAGGAAAGAAAATTCAAAGGGAAGTTGTAAGAAGTAAGAAACAATAATAAGTGCAGACATTGCTAAGATATGAAGGTAAAGTTAATATTGATTGTAAAAAGCTGAAATTTTTTTTATATTTTAAATACAAATATAAGCTCTTAAAGCTCAAGCTGCCCTGAATGATATTTAAGATGTAGTGGTATGTTTGATAAGTAATGTGTGACGCAGTCTTGGAATAAGAGAATAGAAATACCAAATAACTTTTAATTTTATTAGGAAAAAATCTTAAGTATGAGTGTAAAAATTTTAAGGATAGCCACCAAAAGTAGAGTGGGGGGCGCCTGGGTGGCTCAGTGGGTTAAAGCCTCTGCTTTCGGCTCAGGTCATGATCTCAGCGTCCTGGGATCGAGGCCCGCATCGGGCTCTCTGCTCAGCAGGGAGCCTGCTTCCTCCTCCGCCCCTTTTCCAGTTTTTAATTTTCCCCCCTTTGTCAAAAAAAAAAAAAAAAAAAAAAAAAAAAAAAAAAAAAAAAAAAAAAAAAGTAGAGTGGGAAAAGAAAACATAAAACATGCCGTAGTGCTAAAAGAAGGAAGGAAAAGAGCAGAGAGAAAGGAACAAAATGATTAGATGGTAAATTATCACAAATTATAGTGACAGAAACATAGAAATATATCAGTAATTATGATTGTGATACAAGGTGTCATTTAAAATTCCAGTACTTGCTATTTATTTTATTTTTTAAGATTTTATTTATTTATTAGAGCACGAGCAGGGGGAGGGGCAGAGAGAGAGGGACAAGCAGGCTCCCGGCTGAGCAGGAAGCTCAAAGTGGGGCCCGATCCCAGGACTCTGGGATCATGACCTGAGCTGAAAGCAGACACTTAACCCAGATAAACCACCCAGGCACCCCCAGTACTTATTATTTATAAGAGACATACCCAACACTTAGAAGGCTGAATGTCAATGGTGGGAAAATTGTGCTAGTCAAATAGCAGCCAAAAGAAAATTGGTGTGGTCATATAAACATCATACAAAACATTTTTATGAAAGTTTATCTGCAACAAAGGACTTATCTCCAGAATATATAAAGAAATTTTACAACACGGCGACAGAAAGTCAGATAACCTAGTAAAAACTAGGCAGAAGAGTTGAGCAGATCCTTTACCAGTGAAGATCTACAGATGGCACATAAGTACATAGGATGATTGTCACCATCATGAGTCATTCGGGAAATGCAAATCAGTGTCACCGACAGATTCTGCATACCAGTAGGATGACTAAAATCAAAAGACTGATGAGTACCAGATTTAGCAAAGATGAGGAGCAACTGGAATGCTCTCACATTATTGGTGGGAGTACAGTCACTTTGGAAAATAGTTATTCATTTCTTACAAACTAACGCATATGCATATCAAAGGGCCCGGCATTTCTCCTAGGTATTGGGAAATGAACATCTGTCTTACAAAGACTATATGAATGTTCACAGCAGCTTTATCCATGATTGTCAAAAACTAGAAACAACCCAAAATTCATTGACTGCAGGTGAATTAATAAACAAATGTGGCACATTCTACACAATGGACTACTACTGAACAATAAAAAGGAATGAACTGGTGATATACACCAAAATGAGGATGAATCTCAAAAACATTTTTTTTTAAAGATTTATTTAATTGTTTTACAAAGAGAGAGAGCAAGCAAGTGTGTGAGCGAGCAAGCGCAGGGGTGAGGGGAGGGCAGAGGGAGAGGCAGAAAGAGAATCTCAGATTTACAAACCTTTTTCAGTATTTGACATTATATGAGCATATTTTTCTGTATCAGATACCCTATAGTAAAATATTTAAAAGTTTATTTCTAAAACATGGGCACCCAGGTGGCTCAGTAGGTTAAGCGTCTGCCTTCAGCTCACATCATGATCCCAGGGTCCTGGGATTGAGCCCTGCATTAGGCTCCCTGCTCATCGGAGAGTCTGCTTCTCCCTCTCCCTCTGCTGCTCCCCCTGCTTGTATGCATGCTGTCTCACTCTGTCAAATAAATAAATAAAATCTTAAAAAAAAGATGATTCTAAAACAATCATTAATATCTGCTCTTCATTTCAATAAGATCCTTTATTTTGACTTACTCATTTGCATGATTTCTTACTAATAAAAATGATCCTGTTAGATCACAATTGAGTGTATGAATATTATTTAATTTTATTGGGATTTTTTTTAATAGATTTTGTTTATTTGAGAGGGGCAGCACGCTCACGCATGAGTAGGGAAAGAAGCAGAGGGAGAGGGACAAGCAGACTCCCCACTGAGTGCAAAGCCCAGTGTAGGGCTCCATCCCTACTGATGGTGGCTGATAGAGCCACCCAGGTGCCCCTTATTGGGATCTTTTTAATATTCTTTTTTGCTTAAAGTATTTTGTGTTTTTGCCATTTGATTCAGTCTTTAGTTGGCACTAGAAATCTAATGATTTACGAGTATAATTTGGAAGTTTCCAGCTGACTCACCAAGATTCAATAGTTATGACATATCAAAGTGAGATGTCAGGCAAAGATGTTAAGTGGTTCCATAACTATAAAGACTTCATCTTCATCAAAGCTATGTGAATTGGGTTGTTGGATTTTGGGGGAGAATTGCTTTGAAGAGAACTGCTGTGATGCTGTGAATCCCTACAGCCACCCCTACTGGGAATGGCTTCTGCCTTTTTCCTCAAGCCTAGTGAAAGAGGTTTCAAGAGAGCTTGATATCGATCCCTTGCAGTAAGGGGGGCATAGTGGATTGGTGTCCTGCCTCCTGACCAAGAAGTCTTGAGGACAGAGATAAGTCTCACCAAAGCAGCCAGGTAGCCTAAGAGTCTAGCTCATGCATTGGGATCATCCTGTGCTCCTTGGGTTTGTTAGTTTGTGACCCACATGGGTTGAGAGAGGAAAAGCCAATGGGTAAATTGGTGGATGAGTGGGTAGATTCTCTTAGAACTTGCTTAGCATGGCCATCTTGAGGGTCAAATAAGCTTCCCTTGAGGATGGGCTGTCAGTGGATTCCTTCATGTCTGAGGAGGGAGTAGTCAGCTGCTAGAATAGCATGCATTAGCCAGGTCAAGTGATCTGTAAGTGAGACGCCATCATTGTTTGGGGTAGGGTGGGGGGGGGTAACCAAAAGAACCCTTAAAAGGACCCATTGCGGAAAAGCATCCCTTTAAAATCTCCCAGGCCCGGAGACTATGAAATCAGGTTATGACTCTGCTTGTCTAGTAAGAACCTTTGGACTTTTAAGTTTCCTGTCCTTCTTCCCTTTCTAATTCCGCCTTGGAGGGGGTCAAAAATGGCATCTAGCCCAGTGCTTAGTAAGAAAGGAGAGGAGTCCAAAAAGCAGGCCACGGCACCCTTCGCAGGCGGGCAGCTACCTCCATTGTTCCCAGTGTAGGTGGAAGGATTGGAACCGCCTCACCTTTGCAGTGGAGACTTGGGCTCTTGTCACGTGGTGGAGAGACTCCCGAAAAAATGGCATGCCACTCTGCATCGCAGCGAGTTGTACTTGGTGTTGCTCTATGTGAAATGCTCCTCGCCCAGGAGGTTTCCACGCCTGGACCCCCTTAGGGTCTTCGCTCACATGTTAACTCAGTGAGGCCTTCCTTGACTGCCTTTTCATAATTCAGTTCACCTACCCCGTTTGCCAAGCTTTTCCCATTTTATTTTTCTTGATATTATTCATTATATATTATATCGTGTTACGCTACATTATGTCACCATTTTAGTGTTACAGTGTTTGTCCCTTCTCAAATACAGATTCCACTAAGGGTGGGGGCTTTGTTGTTTTCCCCTTCCTGTCCCCAGCACCCAGAACAGTAGAATGTATTCGTGCAACAAATGTTTAATTATCAAATGGAGACTATGTTGTGACTTAGGAATTAATAAGTAGATTTGCTTAGGAGTATGCTCCAAGTCCTAGTCCTTCAACATATTTCAGCGAAGTACTCCTTTGCTTTTTCTAAACAGCTTTATTGAGATATCATTTATATACCATATAATTCACCCATTTAAAGTGTACAATTCAGTGGTTTTTAGTATATTCACGGAGTTTTGTGACCATCACCACAATCAATTTTAGAATACTTTCATGACCCTGAAGAGAAATGATGCATTCCTTTCCCATCATCTCCCCCATTCTTCCCACAGCCCTGGGCACCCACTTATCTGCCTTCTGCACAGATCTGCTGACTCTGGACATTTCATATAAATGGAATCATGTAATATACAGTTCTTTGTGACTGTCTTTGACTTCACATAATCTTTTAAGGTTCATATGTGTTGTAGTGTGCATCAGTATCTTCTGTTGATGGCTAAATAATATTCCATTGTTTGAATAGACCATATTTTGTTTATATATTTACCTATTGATGGATGGACATTGGGTTGTTTCCCCTTTGGTGCTAGTAGGAATAATGCTGCTCTAATTCATGTACAAGTTTTTGTGTGGTTCTATGTTTTCGGTTCTCTTAGTATATATCTGGGAGTGGAATGGCTGGGTCACAGGGTGACTCTACGTTTAGCCTTTTGAGGAATTGCTAGATTGTTTTCCAAAGTGGCCACACCATTTTACATTCCCACTGCAGTGTATGAGGGATCCAGTTTCTTCACTTGCTAATACTTGTTATCCAACACTTGTTTTCTGTTTTTAATTTTAGCCATCCTAGCAGATGTGACATGGTATCTTTCAGTTTTGATTTGCATTTCTCTAATAACTAATGATGTTGAACATCATTTTGTGTCATGACTGGCCATTTTTCAATCTTCTTTGGAGAAATGTCTATACAAGATCTTTTGCCTGTTTTAGAAAATTGAGTTCTTTGTCTTGTTATTGTCCTTTGCTCTCTGACTAGGATTTCTTTTCTTGGTTCTGGTTTTCGCTCCTCCTCCTCTTCAGGTGGAAGAAGTGAAGCGACGGCAGCACTCCCTTGTGTTCAGCTCAGCCGGAGCCCAAGCTCAGACCTATCATGTCAGCTTTGAGACGTTGGCCGAGTGCCAGAGGTGGCAGCGACAAGCATCCAAGGTGACGAGCTGTTGGACGTCCTGCTGTGGGGATAAGACTGTAAAAGCCCACAAGAGATGTAATTTGTAACTGAACTTGCTCCCAAGAGAGTGACTTATAATTTTTATGTATCTTACTTTAGGTCCCTCTAAGTATGTAATGAATGGAAGAATGAAATTCCAGCAGGTCCTTAACTTATTATTTATATTTGTGTAGTAGAAAAAGCTTTCAAAAGTGTTTGCAGGTGCATTCACCTTTCTACTATCTCTTGACAAGAATATGGCCTTGAAGGAATTGAGACACAATGAGATTCAGATGACTTTCCCTTAGCCACTGTCGTCAGTGGGAGATGGCGCCATTCCCTAATTCCTAGCCTAGTGCTTCTTGGTCTTGTATATATTTAGCACAGCTGTGATGGACCACTTTAAATTTGAACTTATTATGGGATGCGACCTGTGCTCCTGTCACAAAGTATTATTGTTCCTGGATGCTGAGGATAATTAGCTTTTCAGCATAATTTCTTCTTTTTTAGTCTTTAAAGATGAAGTGCTCTAAAATTGTGTTGCAGTTTCCGAATTCTCTTGTTCTTCTAGCTATCTGCAGAATTTTAGCACATTTTTCTTTGTGAAGCTAAATAGTTGCATAAAAGATGGTTTTGGTGTAATGAGATGCCATAAAACATAAATGACTTTTCCAGTGGCATTTTGTTTGGTTTTTAGACCAATTTTCACAACCCATCTTTTATTAGCATTCTATTATAGAAGTATAAACTTGGTTTTATTGAATTTCCTGCACGTACATTGTAGTGGTAATAAAATCTCTTCTGAATAAAACTAGTTTCAAATTTAAGTAGCTATTCCAATCTTTTGACCTTATAAAGAGAAGTTAATGTTTTTTGACCACCTTTTGCATACTAAGTAGTGTGCTGTGTACTGAGTTATTTAATTTTATCCTCACAACGATGAAGAAACTGCACTGGTAAGTAGCAGAGCCCATGTGGATACAAAAGGCCATGGCCTTCAATATCACACTGTCTGCTAGAGTTTGTATAGTTCTTTTGGATCATCTCACCTTCTTGCATGAAATGTTAACTTTCTGTCTTTATGGTTTGTATTTTTTTACTTTTTACTTATAGACACTTTAAAACTTATACTTTTGTTTGTTTCAAGCAGCTTATGGTTTTAAGAAAAAGCAAAAACGAACTGGTCTTTATAAATAAGTTACTGGATCTCATTACCTTTTTCTCCTTCGCATTTTTAAAATTAGCGCCTTTTTATGTAAATGTGATTCCTTCCTATGCTGGGTGAGAGACATTTGGTGCTAGCTCAGATGGCTCTTCTCCTTGACCCTGTTCAGGTGGTGTCCCAGCGAATCAGCACTGTTGACCTGTCATGTTACAGCCTTGAGGAGGTTCCTGAGCATCTCTTCTACAGTCAAGATATCACCTACCTCAATTTGCGACACAACTTCATGCAGTTGGAAAGACCTGGGGGCCTTGACACTCTCTACAGGTATGTGAGGAATGGGTTTCCCAACTGACTAATTCAAACCAAATCATGATCACCGTCTTAGTCATCTGTACCTGAAAGTGACCATGCTTACTATTGTATATATATTGGAAAATTTCCCCTCCATGAAACAGAAGATAGATGCAAATGTTCTGTTATGGAGGCAGTGTTGAGCTGCCATTGATGGGGATAATCTTGTTATGTAAGTCACTGACAGTGATGCATGATCTGAAGCCAGGGTAAATTGGGAGATTGAGTATATGGCAAGTTTTTGAATCATAAGTATCAAGCTTAAATAGCTTTAAGGAAATAGGCCTAATTTCAAGAATTCCACTCTCAGGTTAGGGCTTTTATCTTTCCTGTGTGCCTGCTAATGCTAGCTTCTAAGCCTTTTGACAGCTATGAAACCTCTCTCTTCTGATAAAGGAATCATTTCACTCCTACACGACTATGGCCCATATATTTTCCAATTTCTTTGTTGGAATATATTCCCCCTTCCAACCCTGCATCCTTTAAAAGTGGGTGGAAGTGAATAAATATCTAGTATAACTAATTGTGTGGGCTTCTAGTGAACAGGGGAGAAATTGGAAATTAAAGCATTCAAACTAAGTGGTGATTAAAAAAATAATACACATTGTGGGGCACCTGTGTGTGTCAGTTGGTTAAGTGTCTGACTTTATAGTTCAGGTCATGATCCCAGGGACCTGGGATTGAGCCCTGTGTCAGGCTCTGCACTCAGTGGGGAGTCTGCTTGTTCTTTTCCCTCTTCCTTTGCCCCTCCCCCGTTCCTGCTTTCTCTTGCTTGCTCTCTCTCTCAAGTAAATGAATAAAATCTTTAAAAAAAGATAATATACTTTGAAGTTGCATATTTTACTTTAATTAACATTTCTAGAATAATTTTGAGAAAGCACTATGATTTTTACCCCATATGCTGTGTTACAAAGCTTTTTAGGTATAAGTAAGCCTCTATCTAATAATGAGATAATGATTTTAATTATATTAGTATGTAAAAACAGCAGAAGCGATAATTTTAAGGAAGTGGGTTTCTAGCATTTTCTTCTCAGTCACTATGAAAATAGGGTTAATGTAGTTTGAGGGCTGCATTAGGAATTCTTAAGTCAGGGCACCAAGCCAAAGGAACAATCAGTACTCAAGGTCCGGACAGTTGGAAATCAAAAGTTGAAAATTTGAAAGAGGAGAATTAAAGTGAAGTACCAGACTGCAGTCTAGAAGCAGGCGATACGGGTCACCATCGTGGAGAGCACCACCTCAGGCTTACCCTCTTGCACTAATAAAATCATTAGCCTATTTCTCCTGAGTAGAATTGCCAGAGTGATGCCTGTGGATCCAGTGTGTGATGCTACTGTCTCTGGGTAAGACGGTGTAGATACTCGTACTTCTAGGAACAAAAAAGAAGCACTGAAAATTACTATCAGATCGTATTGTGGTAAGACTCCATATCACGTACATATTTGTAAGTTCTAAGTGACCCATTCATTTCAAGTGACATTTGAGTCGATATAATTTCAATATGTAAAAAGTTGCTTTTAGAATAGGATTTTTTTTTTTTAGATTTTTTTTTTATTTTTTTATTTGACAGAGGGAGAGATTACAAGTAGGCAGAGAAGCAGGCAGAGAGAGGAGGAAGCAGGCTCCCCGCTGAGCAGGGAGCCCGATGTGGGGCTCGATCCCAGGACCCTGAGATCATGACCCAAGCCAAAGGCAGAGGCTTTAACCCACTGAGCCACCCAGGCGCCCCTAGAATGGGATTTGATGTGTTTTTTTCTCTTCCTGTGTCCATGAGTTGGTGAATTTTTACAAGGTTTTTTATACTGCATATAGAAATTTGATAAAGGAAGAGATTTCAAGCATATCAGTATGACCTGATATAAAATACTTACAGCAGCGTGGGCTTTTCAAGATTTTGTACCTTTTTAAGGAGAAGAGAGAGGAATTCCCATTGCCCTAGACCTGATTTCCTTGTTGGTATAGAGCTGGGGTCAGGCATCTTAGCGTTCTGTGCTGTGCATGATGTTTGGCATGTAGTGAGTGCTCAGTAGATATTTGTGGAACAAATTCTACCGTGGACATTTAAAACAGATGGCTTTTTCATTCAGTACTGTAATTTGTATGTTTGCTTTTTAGATTTTCTCAGCTGAAGGGCCTAAACTTGTCCCATAATAAACTTGGGTCGTTTCCTGTATTGTTATGTGAGATTTCTACCCTGACTGAGCTCAACCTCTCCTGTAACGGATTTCATGACCTGCCGAGTCAGATTGGCAGTCTGCTAAAGTAAGTATTGACTTTTACTAGACTCATTTTTCACTGGCAGCCTAAAGAGCTTGTCTGGCATTTGGAGTGAAGGTAGTCGTATGAGGTCTGGCAGTGAAGTAAATCATGTAATTATGAGGATTCTAGACAGCAGCTGTTACTAGCTTGCAGGGGTGACTAGTTAGCCCCTCAGTTTCAACAGCAGAAGCTCTGACAATTTTTGATGTTGGAGGAACCATCCATGGCAGTTATGTGTGTCATTGAGTCTCTATAGATAGGGTATTTTATCATTATTGGATTCATAATAAATTAGTGATACAAGTCAGAATATATCCCTCTAGTGCTATCTATTCCAGTTAAAACCTTTCATAAAGTCTTTTTTATTTCTTACTACAGTCTTCAAACCCTCTGTCTTGATGGCAACTTTCTGACGACTTTACCGGAAGAATTAGGAAATCTGCAACAGCTTTCTTCCTTGGGAATTTCCTTTAACAACTTTAGTCAAATTCCGGAGGTTTATGAGAAACTCACTATGTTAGATAAAGTGGTTATGGCAGGAAATCGCCTGGAAGTCCTAAACCTTGGGGTGCTGAGCAGGATGAGCCATGTCAGACATGTGGATTTAAGGTGAGGCCGTTTTTCAGATGGACCTCTGATGGTCTTTTATGTCTTCTCTTTACAAAGACTTCTCTAGGGCGCCCGGGTGGTTTAGTGGGTTAAAGCCACTGCCTTCGGCTCAGGTCATGATCCCAGGGGCCTGGGATCGAGGCCCACATCGGGCTCTCTGCTCGGCAGGGGCCTGCTTCCTCCTCTCTCTCTCTCTCTGCCTGCCTCTCTGCCTACTTGTAATCTCTCTGTGTCAAATAAATAAGTAAAATCTTAAAAAAAAAAAAAAAGACATCTCTAAAACATTAGGATTTTAGAACAGTGTATATTGTCCAAACTATAGTAAAGCTTCATTTTTCACTCGTAGCAGAGAGATTGTGAGGGACGTGGGTGTACCACACGATAGATTTTCACAGTACCTTTGACAAAGGTGGTTCTGACTTACCCTCCCAGCAGCCTTTTATAGAATGCTCATTTCCTCATGTCCTTGTCAGCATTGGATTTTAGCAGTTTTTTTCCTTATTGTCAGTGTAGTAGGAGAAAATAGAACTTCATTGTTTTAAGCAGCATTTATTTATGAGTGAGGTTGAGCATCTTTTTAATATGCTGATTGGTAGTTTGTATTTTTCCTTACACTTGACCATTTTTCTATTGAATCGTTGGGTTTCTTCTTGATATCTGTTGTATTATAATTAAAATGTTAAAGGTTTCCCTGTGAATTTTTTGTAGGTTTTATTTTCTAGTTATAATCTTCTTCTAAAGGAAGCTGGTAAAAGACACACACACATAAAAGACACATATGCATAGTGTAAATGTACTTTCATTTACACTAAGCCATTGATGTTCCTTGTAAAGTAATAGTAACAGAAAAATTTATTGAAATACAGGGGAATGAGAACATGCCTGTGTGTTCTCTTTAAGTATAGAAGAGAACTAAGAAGCCATTTTCTGTAATTCGCCCTTGAACCATTCCACATAGATACAGATTATTTTCCTCTCCATTAATTGATGTAATGTGAATCTTAGCACAAGAAAGAGTAGGCAGAGCCCCCGGGAGAAAGTACGGCTGCTTCCTCTTGTTCTCTACATGGTACACCATGACTGCGTTGGTACTCACTAACCCAAAGGGTTATGTTCATCTTCTTGTTCCTTTGCCCTGCTTCTTCATCCCTGCCTAACTTGACTAAGTATTTGGATGTAAGGTTTTTTGTTTTTGTTTTTGTTTTTGTTTTTTAATGTAAGTTTTTAAAGATTTGTAAGCATGGTCCCTTTTTCCTTTCTCTCTATTTAACTTGTATATGTATTTGCAAGTCTGGATTGTCTGAGTTTATAAACAGAGAATTCAGGGTATAGCTGTCTGTGATTATTTACTTAATACTTTGCAAAATGAAGCAAGTAGTGAACTTTTTGAGTTGTTTAGGAAAGAGAAAGGGATCACACTTCTCTTGTATTCAGTACACTTATATTTTGGTAAAGCACATTTAGTAGAATTTATTTCTAATGATTTCCTTATTTCTGAATATTTAAGGATGAACCATTTGAAAACTGTGGTTACTGAAAATCTGGAGGGAAATAAATACATCACCCACATGGATCTGCGGGACAATCAACTGGCTGACTTAGATCTTAGCTCCTTATGTAGCTTGGAGCAGCTGCACTGTGAACGAAACCAGCTGCGAGAGCTGACACTCAGTGGCTTCTCCCTTCGAACTCTCTATGCCAGTTCCAACAGTGAGTTCTCCATCCAGCCTCCTGTTTTTTCTCATGTAGCTCTCGTCTGAGTTTTCTAAAAACAGTGGCATCTGTGGTGTTGCTCAGCCACTCTGCAAAGTGTAGTTTGAGGTTGTTGAGACCAGCTTTGTCCTTTAAGTTTGCTGTCAACACTTAAGTGGTTGAGATATGCATAAAAAGGCATTGCAGGATACTTGGAGATTCGCTAAGTAAGTGTAATAAGAGGAATTTTGCAAAATAACAAGAGGTAGAAGGGTGGGCAAGCGTGTTCAAAATAAGAGTATCAGTAATAGCCTAAAACAAGGGTTGACAAACTATAGCCCAGGGACTACATCTGGCCCACCACCTGTTTCTGTGTGGCCCACGAGGAAGGGGGGTTTTACATTTTTTAATGGCAGGGTTAAAAAGAATCAAAAGAGTAATTTTGACTTGAGAAAGTTCTATGAAATTCAAATTTCAGTGAATAGAGTTTGATTGGAACATGCCCACAGTCATTTGTTTACAGTTACTGGTCTCATGAGACAGTGGCAGAATGAAGTAGTTGTAAGAGAGACCGGCGGGCCTGCAAAGCCTAAAATATTTATCATAGGTTTAGCCCTCTACAGAAAAAGTTCTGCGCATCTGTAGTCTAAAACTTTGTGCTGCTTCAGTTCTAGAATGAGAAGCCACTCATTTCAATAGTGATTTGCTCCAGGAATATTTTTCGGTGTAAAAGGCCCCATATTTGTTGGGGCCATTCTTTTTATGGAGTGTTCTTTACCAAGGAAATTATAATTACTTTTTCTGTGCTTAAGGAAGGGATGGGGAAAGATGTTCAGTATCACTAAGTGTCAGAGGCTGCAAATTTTAATAATGCCATTGTATACTCAACATATTAAAAATAAAAATACTGCTAAGTGCTTTGAAGATGTGGAGAAGCAGCTCTCGTACATTGTTAATGAGAGGGTCATTTGGTAAAGCCACTTTGGAGAGCAATTAGACAGTGTTAAGAGAAGTCAAAGATACGTGTAGCCCATATTCTGCCAGTTCCTCCACCGGGGGTATCTCCCAGAAACCCTCACATGTGCATAAGGTGATGTGTACAGGAATGTTCATCACAGTGTTGTTCCTTACAGTGAAAAAAATAAGAAAAAAAATATGACTATTGATAGGAAAATGTGTAAACAGTGACGTATTTATACAATAGAATATTACACAACAATGGAAATGAATGCCCTAAAGCTCTATTAATCTGGGCAAATCTTAGAAACATTTTTTGAGGGAAAAAAAAGCATAATTACATGTACACCAAGATAGTTGTATCAGATTTTCAAACACATGGAAATGTCGTTTCCTTAGCTATCTGTATGCCGTAACAGTATAAAAGAACCCATGGGAAGGATAAAAATCATTCAGAATGATGTTTACCTCTTGCTATGTGCAGTATTTTAATTCTTTAAAAAGTCTGCATATAAGGCAGAATGTGAAGATTCGTTAAAAGCTGGATGGTGGGTGAACAAATGTTCATTATTTTATTCTCTTTTCTGAAACTCTAAAATACATTATGAGGATAAAAGATAAGGACTTTTCATTGCCCTTTTTCATGCTAGAGAAGTTTCAAATTGTAGCTTAGATTAAT
Source organism: Ailurus styani (assembly GCA_002007465.1). NCBI lineage: Eukaryota > Metazoa > Chordata > Mammalia > Carnivora > Ailuridae > Ailurus > Ailurus styani. The sequence continues at coordinate 1,197,318 of LNAC01000044.1, read as the reverse complement.
AGCTTAGGTCAAAACAGTGTCAAAGCTGATGAGTGTCCACTTGTGCTGTTTATAGATATTGTGAGATGGTAGTCTGTCTTTTGTCATGTAAATATTTATCAGGCCCATTCTCTATTGTAAATGTATATAGAGAATCTGAATGAGTGGTCCTGCTAGAAAAGGCCTCCTTGACATACACGCTGTCTTTGGGGACTGTGATTCTCTCACAGTGCCCTACTAAACGGGGCTTGCTTGAAGTTAGCCACTGTTGACAGAAGAACCCTTAAGTTCTATGACCTGGAAGAATTCACACCCACCCTTGCAGTTCTGATGCCACAAAAGTAAAGAACTCAGCTTTGCAAAAGAGGTTATCCAAGTGATCAGTTAATATAGGAAAAGGAAAAGGCACTCGACCTCACTGGTCATCAGGGATACGCAAATTGAAACCCCAGCATAACACCACTGCACACCTACCAGAGTGACTAGAAGGGAAAAAACTGAAAATGCCAATGTCTGCTGTTGTGGGTGTAAATCAGTACAACCACCTTGGAAAACTGGAATTGTCTGCTCTTTCTCTCTCTCCGGTCTTAGACCAGCATAAATGCTGCTTGCATTAGTCCACAAAAGACATGGACAAAAATGTTCATGGAAGCAGTATTCATAATTTCATAGTAACCCCAACTGGAAAAGGTTTCAATGCCCACAACTCTAAAATGGTTAAATAAATTGTGGTATATTTACATAAAAAGTTTGATACAGCTACAAGAATGAATGAACAAGAGCTGTATGCAATAATAGCACCAGATCTCCCAATCGCGGTGTGGAGGAAATAAAGCCAGAGAGAAGAGTATGCAGACTGTGTGTATTTATATGGATAGGCAAAAATGATCTGTGGTATTGGAAGTCAGGGTAGGGTAACCCAGCCGGGGAGTGACTAAAAGCAAAAACGGGGGGATTCGGGGGCAGCTGGTAATGCGGTGTTTCTTGATCTGGGTACTGGTTACCCCATTGGGTTCTGTTTGTAGAAATTCATTGTTCTATACACTTAAGATTGTTGCACTGTTCTGTATTTATGTTTTACTTTAATTAAAGCTTAAAATATTGCCAGTAAAAATCCAATTATTAATTTTTTTTTAAGTTTAAAAGCTAAGTAGTCACTGTTGACATTTAACAACTGTCTGAGCTAGTGTGAGTTCAGACCAGTACATAGGATCCTTCTGTTAGTTGCTTTATTTGGTTTTCAGATCAGGATCAGGTAGTCAAAGTTAGTCATTGCAAGTTACCCAGGTTTTTGCCTTCAGTCCATCTCAGTAGATGAAGTCCATTTTCTCCCTGGTGATCTCACTGAGCCACTTTGCCCTTGTTTACTCTCAGTTACTTTCTTCTTTGGAGAGTGTCACTAACACCTCTTTGTTTTTTGATTAGGGCTGACAGCAGTGAATGTCTATCCAGTACCCAGTCAACTCACTTCTCTAGAACTTTCCCGGTGAGTGTGTCTCATGAGAGTGGTGCTTGTTTGATTCTTAATGTTTAAGAGATGGATGTGGATACTTTGGTGGTTTTGAGGTATAAGAGATCTAAATACATGGAAATATTTGGATAGCTTGGAGAAGGGAGAAAGGATGAGTGGAGGAATACTTTTAATTGCCATACTGTCTATTTCAAGGGAAGGTCCTCTTGAAACGGAAAGGTGCCTGTGAATTACTCATTCTTAAAGTCGGGGGATTTAGACTGAGATGCAACGAAGACCTTTTATCTCCTAAATGGCAGTGATTTCCTTTTTGCTGATTGAAAGCAGATAACTCTTGGTTTTTAGTGACTTATTTTTAAATTTTTATTCTCTTATTTTTTTGGTATTCTTATGGCCCATATTGGTCTGATGGTCAGAGAGATATTAATTATATTCAGAATTTTATTACTTCCATTGGTGGTCAAGAACAAATATAACTGAGGTGTGTTTCCTTTCCTTCATTTTTTTTTTAAAGATTTTATTTATTCATTTGACACACAGAGAGAGATTACAGGTAGGCAGAGAGGCAGGCAGAGAGAGAGGAGAGAGGAGGAAGCAGGCTCCCTGCTGAGCAGAGAGCCCGATGTGGGCCTCGATCCCAGGACCCTGGGATCATGACCTGAGCCGAAGGCAGCAGCTTTAACCCACTGAGCCACCCAGGCGCCCTCCTTTCCTTCATTTTTAACACTGTTGGGCATTTAGGATTCAGTGGTTGAGTTTTATGGCCTGGTGGAGAGTTTGACCATCAAACAGGCAGTTACAGGGTAGCTTCTTAAATGCTGTGATCATGGAGTGATAGAGCAGTTAGAAGGTGGATGGGGTCCTATATGGTTAGCGTCAAAGATTAAATGAGATACTAAATGCAAAAGATTTGCATGGTGTCTGGCATAAAATAGTCTTTCAGGAAATAGTAACTGTTAGAACCAGGTTTCTTTTTGTTGTTGTTATTCGTTACCATTATTATTAAGCTGTTGTTTTAGATTCCCTTCCATCCGTTTCTTTCTGTCATATCTTCTCAGCAAAACCCCAGCATGGGTCAGTACTACAATATACCTTCTCCTCTGGGGTTGATCATTGCTAAAGAAAATCGTATGGACACCACTGTAAAGTCAGTTTCCAACCTCATCTGGAGCTCATCAGTCTTTTCTCTTGTCAGGTCCTTCCATTGTCCTGAGCATCTGCTCCACATGGCTTGGCTTCCCTCAGCTGCACTGCCCCCCATCTCCTTCACTCCAGATCACCTTAGGTGATCTCCCTCAGCTTCCTCCCACCTTGCTTAAAGGCATATAGATTCATATCCATTGTCCACTTCTTTCCTCTTTTCACGTCCAGTCCAGCCTCTCGGGCGGGGCTGGCATCTGCTCCCCTGCTCCACACCTTACTTTGTGCGTCACCACTTCCTCCCCTCCCGTACGTGGTTATGGTCTTCCTTTTTCTCTGTCTACTCACTCACACCTCTTCTGTCTTAACAAAGACAGATACTTGCAGCCCCTCTAAGTCTTATCTGATTCTTCGCATTCCCTTTTTGTCCAAATTTCTCAGTAAGTATGTTCATTTGTTGGCTTAGTTTCCTTGGTTCCCATTTGTTTATCCCATCACAGCTTGCTTTTGGCCTTCTCATATGGAACTTCTCTATGTTGATACTGTCATTCCTGCTCTCTTTTCTTCAAGCATGCTTTTTCCTCAGCTGGCTAATACAATCTGATTTTTTTCATGCTGCTTCGACCCCTCCTGTCTCCTGCGTACTCTTCTTCCTCAGCCAGCCTTTTACAGGTCCCTTATTCTGGGTCTTCCCTTGTCTCATGTGACAGAGTCTCATTTACCCCGGTGAGTTCAGCTACACTTTGGCATCAGCATCACCTGGATCGCCAGCCCAGACCTCTTCTAGCCTCAGACCCATGTGTCCAATTGCACATTAGATGTTTTTGACCTACCCGTCTCTAAGTACCTCAGACATGTGCCACGTGGAACTCCTTATCCACTCTTCCAGCCCTAGCTTAGTTTGTTGTCTTGTGTCTGCTTCAGCTTTTGGCATTATCGTAAGAGAGTCCTATCAGAAGGGCACCATTTGCACTCACATTTCCAACCTCTTTTGGAGCCTACCAGCCCTTTCTCAGGATATGATTTTTATCCCTAGACGAAAAGCCTGAAAGTCATTTTTTATTCTTCCCTCTGCTCTACTGCCATGTTTAATTCATCTCCCAGTTGTTTTGATTTTTGCCTCCTAGATATTTCTGGAACCCCTCCTCTCCTTTCCTTGTGTCTTACCACCCATTTAGGCCCATACCATGTCTCGTCTAGAAATCTGTAACAACTTCCTTTTACTAAAAAAGGACCTCAGCCAGACCTCTGAATATCCACGGTGAGCTGTTGAAGGTGCAACACTGGCTGTGTCTTCCCACTGCTTACAGACCCTTCAGTGATCCCCCTGTCCCTGCAGGATAAAGTCACAATCTTCTAGACATGACTTACGTCTCTCCAGCTGGTTTCCGCCCCCTTGGCTCCTTGTTTGCTGCTCTGGCCTCACCAGACTGCTTATTATTCTTCACGTACATCATGCCCTTTCTTTTCTTGTTCCTGCTCTACCTCATGTTGTCACCTCTTGCTTAGTGTCTTTGTCATCTTGGGTCAGTATACAACACTCTTTGGGTTCTAACCCAGATGTCGTGTGTCTTGGGGAGGTGGCCCTGATCCATGTCGGGCAGAGTGCTCCCTTCACTTGGCTCTTTTAACAGTATCTGCACGTCTCCTACAGTGCCTGCTGCTTTCTGCCTTGTGGTGTGATCTCTCCACCCGTAGATTCTTTGAGCCTTTGCGAAGCTAAGTAGCATCTGAACGTAGAATTCCTTGTGCTAATTATCTGCTGGGTGGCCTGGGCTCACGCTGTAAATGACTTGAAGCTTCCACCACCACTTATGTTCTGTCCCTGCTTCCTCACTTGTATCTACTTGGTTCATTTTCTCTACAATTTCCTTCTCTTCTCCTCCAGTCATTCATTACCTTTGCAAATCCTACTCATCTTTGAAAGTTTGTTTAGAATGGCTCTGCTTTCATTGTCTTTCCTTTATCCATCTCTCTGCTCTGTGCTTTCCTTAGTGCTCAGAGCCTCGGTGTCTTCTTTGAGCAGGTAGCATAATTGTTGGAATATAATACCTGTTCGTGTATTTGTCTCTCTCTTCCTATCAACAACATTCATTGAGCACCTACTGTATTCCAGGTGGTGTGCTAGGGATACCTTGGGGAGAGTGCTCCTGCCCTCAAGGAGCTCACAGGCCAGTTAACAGATCTATTGAAGACGAGTGAAATGAGTTCCACTTGTCACCTTCAGCTGTGCCTTTTAATTATTTTCTGTAGAAACCTGCTAGAGTGTGTCCCTGACTGGGCCTGTGAAGCAAAGAAAATGGAAATATTAGATGTGAGCTATAATCTTCTGACAGAGGTGCCCATGAGGTATGTGTGTTTATATGTATTAAGATTTTATTTATTTATTTATTTACTTATTTATTTATTTAAAAAAGATTTTATTTATTTATTTGACACAGAGAGGGAGATTACAAGTAGGCAGAGAGGCAGGCAGAGAGACAGGGAGAGGAGGAAGCAGGCTCCCTGCTGAGCAGAGAGCCCGATGCAGGCCTCGATCCCAGGACGCTGAGATCATGACCTGAGCCGAAAGCAGAGGCTTTAACCCACTGAGCCACCCAGGCGCCCTAAGATTTTATTTATTTTAGAGGGAGACAGAGGGGGAGGGGCAGAAGCAGAGGGAGAAGCAGGCTCCCCACCAAGCAGGGTGCCTGACATGGGGCTCTGTCCCAGGACCCTGTGATCACGACTGGAGCCAAAGTCAGGTGCTTAATCAACTGAGCCACCAGGCACCACTTGGGTTGCCTTTCAAAGGTATTTTCATTCATTTTTTTTTGTTAAATATTGAGTACTTGCTGAGTGGAGGGCAATGTGAAGTGCTGTAAGGAACACAGTAACAGCTAATGCACAGTGTTGGCCTGCATGGAACTGGTAGGTGGATAGTTGGGATGACTTGTGCACAGATAACTGTGATAAAATGTAACAAGAGTTATTGGCATAGATCAGGTACCTGATTGTGATAATAGATCATAAGTTATTAGGAACTGAGTAATATTCTAGGAATCTCACTTTTATTATCTTCTTAATCCTTTAACCACCTTATTAGTTAGATGCTCTTATTCTCATCTTACAAATGATGGAATGAGGGCCTGCAGTGGTTAGGTAACTTACCCAAGGTCACACTTGACTAGGAAATGATGGGAGCTGACATTTGAGTGTAGTCGTTCTTACTCTGAAGCCCTCATTCTTCATCATTATGCTGTATGAATCAAATGTTTTAGAAATTCACAACTTCGAACAGTTAGAGAATGCTTCATGAGAGATTTGCATATTCAGGTTGACCTTTTTACAAGATGGTGAGATTTCTGTATGTGGAGGGGGAGAGAGGGAGGTACTGGGGGTGAGGGAATGGAATATTCAAAAGCACTGAGGTGTAAAATGTGTAGTTGTCACCTACTGGAGTCTTTAAACTAGAGGTTTGCAGCATAGTAGGTGTGAACGCAGCCTTTGGAATCAGAGCTTAGTTCAAGTCCTGATGGTCCGATTTCCCATATTCATTGTGAGATCTTTGGGAAATCAAAGTCCCTTCTGAACTTAATAGTTAAACTGGTCAGCACATTTTAAGCACTAAATAAGTAGTAGTTTTTGTTATGATAATTTTTTAATTTATTACAATCAGTTACAGTTCACCCTTGAACGATGTGGGGGTTATGGGTCCTGACCCCTGCACAGTTGAAAATCCACATGTAACTTTTGACTCCCCTCCAAAACTTAACTACTCAGAGCCTACTGTTGACTGATCATATAAACAGTCATGTTTTGTATGTGATATGTATTTTATACTCTATTCTTAAAGTAAGCTAGGGAAAAGAAAATCTCATTAAGAAAATCATAAGGAGGAGAAAATACGTTTACAGTACTCTATTGCCTTTATCTAAAAAAAATTTGCACATAAATGGACCCATGAAGTTCAAATCTGTATTGTTCAAGAATAAACTGCATATTAATAAACTCACTGAATTTTGTTGCTGTCTAGACTTAAAATATAAATCAATTTATTCTAGAAATTGCTTTTTTTGTTTGTTTAGATCTGTTCTGTGTTGTTTGCTTTCATTAAGTCACCTTTTCCCAAAATGACCTTATAATGACTTCCTGGTGGGTGGTGGGTAAGCATATGTTTGTGGCCACCCTGTTGGCTCAGGTGCTTGCCAGTGAGGAGACTGTCTAGAACAGGCTTCTATTTGTTTACTGATTTCAGGGAGATGACCAAGGGTGTATTCAGAAAGAATGTGATTTAAGGAAGTTTTTCATTTGTTTCTTTGTACTGTTGCCCTTAGACTCCTCAGTAGCTTGAGTCTCAGAAAGCTGACGGCAGGGCACAACCAGGTGCAGAGCCTCCCGGTGCTGGCGGAGCACATCCCCCTGGAGGCGCTGGATATTCAGCATAACCTGCTCACCAGGCTGCCAGATACGCTCTTCTCCAAGGCCTTAAAGTAAGTGCCACAGAGCTTATTTCGAAGAGAGAGTCATTGGCGAAGCAAACAGTATTGACTTGTCATTGGCCTGACCTTTGGAATTCTATTTACAGTGTTTGCCGCACGGTCCAGCTATGGGTGGAGACGTACTTATATGAGTAACTTATATGAAATCAAATATGGTACTGTTGTATGTAGCCTTTAACTCAAGAGTTGAAATAACCATCAAATACTGAAGAAGGGGCGCCTGGGTGGCTCAGTGGGTTAAAGCCTCTGCTTTCGGCTCAGGTCATGATCTCAGGGTCCTGGGATCGAGGCCCGCATCGGGCTCCCTGCTCAGCGGGGAGCCTGCTTCCCCCTCTTTCTGTCTACCTGCCTCTCTGCCTCCTTGTGATCTCTCTCCCTCTGTGAAATAAATAAATAAGATCTTTAAAACAAAAACAAATACTGAAGAAGTTTTAGTGTTGTAACAATTTCAAGCTGCTTGGGAAATTTCAAACAAGCTTTCGTCTCCGAAAATGAATACATTTATGACCACTTAAAGAAAAATTACAGCATTCTGATAAAGCTTTCTTGGGCAATTTTCAGCTTTTGCATATGGGAGAAAAGGACATATCAGTAAAGTTAATTTAGTTTTTGCTTCTTGCTTTACCAAGCTATCATCAAGTTATATTCTTAATGGGCAGTGCTTTTTTACTTCCTACTTTGAAAACTCTGCATTTAAAGGTAACTTTTTTTCCAAAAGGTGTTTTTTTGCATTTTCATTGTAAATTAACAAATAGTGTGTCTTCCTATTACTTCCTGTAATCAGGTTTATCTCATGCATATGTCACCATTAAGTGAAAACTCATTTTAATTATATCTTTTGCAATATTGTCTTCAGTTTAGAGATGGAGAAAACAGAGATAAGCATTAGTAATTTAGGGTGCCTGGGTGGCTCAGTGGGTTAAAGCCTCTGCCTTCAGCTCAGGTCATGATCTCAGGGTCCTGGGATTGAGGCCCGCATCGGGCTCTCTGCTCGGCAGGGAGCCTGCTTCCTTCTCTCTCTGCCTGCCTCTCTGCCTACTTGTGATCTCTCTCTCTGTGTCAAATAAATAAATAAATCTTTAAAAAAAAAAGCATTAGTAATTTAACATAAGGCTATAGGATACATGCTTTTCACAACTGTCTGGTTTACTCTTTGGCAGCTTATATGTCTCTTAATGTATAAAATACTTGTTTGGATTTTCCTCAAATTAAAATCTTTGGAAATTCTAGAAAATATTTGAGGGAACTTTTCTTTCTGGAAAATTTATATGAGATTTTAACTTGTTAATTAACAAGTATTTGTTAGTANCTCTCCTTTTTTTTTTTTTTTTTTTTTTTAAGAGAGGGAAGGGTAGAGGGAGAGAGAGTCTTAAGCAGGCTCTGTGCCCAGCATGGAGCCCATCGGAGGGCTTGATCTCACAACCCTGAGATCATGACCCGAGCCAGAATCAAGAGCTAGATGCTTAACTGACTGAGCCACCCAGGTGCCCTCTTTGTTGTTGTTGTTGTTTAAGTTTTTATTTTTAAGCAATCTCTACACCTAACTTGGGCCTTGAACCTACAGCCCCAGGATCAAGAGTCACACATGCCACAGGCTGAGCCAGCTGGGCACCCCACTTCATTTAGTTCTTTTTTTTTTCCTCCCCATTGCATTTAGTTCTAATGACAGTCTGAATAAAATTAGTTTACAACCTTAGAATTTGTAGTACAGAAGTTACTTAGTAGCTATAGCAAACTGTCAATGATAGTAATTTAATACTAACTCTTCACAGAGCACTTTTGGGACATAAAAAGACATACACACATATTAACAGTACCATCAACAACTAAAAAGCTAATTAGGGATGTGGATCACATAATATGAAGAAGACTTAACACCCAACAAGGTTAATAATAATAGCTGTCTTTTATTGAGCATGTTCTATATATACCAAACATCATGCTAGGCAAATTTTTAAAATCATACTGTATTTTACCTGTTAGATTGGCAGAGATTAAAATGAATTATGATACTCAGTGTTGACAAAGGATTGAGCAAATGGACTTTCTTATATCCTTCTTGTGGAAGGTGTAACTTTTTTTTTTTTTTAAGATTTTATTTATTTATTTGACACAGATCGAGAGAGAGATTACAAGTAGGCAGAGAGGCAGGCAGAGAGAGAGGAGGAAGCAGGCTCCCGCTGAGCAGTGACCCTGATGCGGGCCTCAATCCCAGGACGCTGAGATCATGACCTGAGCCGAAGGCAGAGGTTTTAACCCACTGAGCCACCCAGGCGCCCGGAAGGTGTAACTTGATATAGCTTTTCTGGAGTTCAGTGTGACAGTGTGTGTGTGTGTGTGTGTGTATATATATATATATATATATATATATATATATATATATATATATATACACACACATACACATACACACACACACACACACCCAAATCTTAAAGGTGGATGTATCTTTTGACCCTACAAATTCTGCTCTGGGAATATAGCATAAAGGAATAATTAGATAAGGACACAAAGTTGCTCATTATAATGTCTATAATAGCAAATAGGTGCCAACAGCCCATATGCCCATTATTAGGGGACTCTCAGGGGATTGCCTAAATAAATACGATCCTATTAAAATCATACAAAAACTTCTCTGAAGGGTGTCTTCACCATTGATATATCTGTGAACATGAGATTCAACACCTTTTCTGTGGACAACAGACAGTAAAAGATGAAACTAGGTTAGAATCAGGCCACTGCAGAAGCGTTGAAACACAAGCAAGCCTAAATTCTTTCCTCTCTGCTTGGTTTGCCTGAGTTGACTAAAAGGAACTTTGGTTGGATGGATAGAATCAATTAGAAAAAAAAACCCTGGAGGAAATGACTTGTGTCACAAGTTTGGGAGCATGAAATGGCAGTGTTCCATGGTGAGATGGTATGATGGTAACAAATAACCATAAAGGAAATAGTGATTTGTGTATGTTCTGTCAGTCTCAGATACTTGAATGCATCTGCAAACAATCTGGAATGTTTGCCATCTGCTGGCGCTGGAGAGGAGAGTCTGAGTGCTCTGCAGCTGCTCTATCTGACCAACAACCTCCTGACAGACCAGTGTGTGCCTGTTCTGGTGGGCCACCCGCACCTGCGAATCTTGCATCTCGCCAACAACCAGCTACAGACCTTTCCTGCAAGGTAAGCAAATGCAGCCATTGGTCATTTCAGACACGTAGGGTGAAGTCTGCATTTGCCCGTCTTCCTTAGAGTTATCTTACTGGATACTCTTGCTTTATGTTGAGCAACTTGCTGGTGCTGTGATTCCACTAGTTGAATGAGAAAATCTGTACCCAGTTGTTACGTATCAGTAACCAGAGAAGTCATAGGTAAAATGCATTTAATTCTTTGTTCTAATAGTGATCTCAGAATTTTCAACCTATAAAAGTACAGGCCTAAGAAATACATTCTGAAAACAGTTTTTTCTTTTTCCTTGTCAGCTTTGTTCTATAATATATTATTGAGTCCATTAATTTACTTTTTATATATATATAATATCTAGTATATGTCAAATACTGCATAAATAGTGGGGAAATGGTGGTTAGGTAACAGTCTCTGTTGTCATTACAGTAACTTACAGTCAAATTGGAGAAATAGACAAGTAATAGGCAGTTGCAGTACAGTGTAATAAATGCAGGATGTTAAGAATACATAGGTAGCTTGCCGCACTGCACAGTGCCTGGCGATGGGGTTGACCTCCAGGAGGCAGAGATGAATAGTAGTTAGCTAGACTAGACCCACAAGAAAATATAAGAGAGCTGTGAAAGTTTTAAATAGTGTCAAAGTTTTAAAGCTGTCAGTTTTAAATAGTGTCAGTGGAGAAATAAGTATTTTCCAAAATATATTTGATAAAAAAATTTTTGGAAAATTTGATGCCAGAAAAATCCATCTATACCATGAAAATAGTCATTAAAAATGATGTTATCAAAAATGAAGACTCTAGGGGAAATGACATTTGATATAATTTGAATGAAATTATATATATATCATATAAAATTATAATTTGAAATTATATTTGATATAATTTGAAAACAAAACTATATATTTGGATTCTAATTTTATCTTATAGATTTTCTTAGAAATGTGATAAACTTGGGGTGCCTTGGTGGCTCAGTTGTTAAGTGTCTGCCTTTGGCTCAGGTCATGATCCCAGGGTCCCTGCTCAGCAGGGAGTCTGCTTCTCCCTATCCCACCCCCACTGCTTGTGTTCCCTCTCTCTGTGTGTCTCTGTCAAGTAAATAAATAAAATCTTTTTTTTTAATAAATAAAATCTTAAAAGAAAAAAAAAGAAATGTGATAAACTTAGAAAAATTCGAGATTATAGCTTTTGTGAATGTTTATGAAGTGAGGTATTCGGAGCTTATAAAAGACAAGCAGGATAAACTTGATTGCTTCCTCAAAGAATTTGAACAGTGGCTTTTAAAGTGTGAAGGCAGAATCTTGGGGCACCTGGGTGGCTCAGTCGGTTGAGCATCTCCCTTCAGGTTGGGTCATGATCTCAGGGTCCTGGGATCAAGCCCCATGTCCCCTGAGCAGGGAGCCTGCTTCTCTCTCTCTCTCAAATAAATAAAATCTTAAAAAATAATAATAATAAAGTGAAGGCAGAATCTTAATTTCAGCATGTGAGAGAGCTCTTGAAATCCTATCAGATTAATTCCACTGGCCTCAGATATGTTCCTGTAAAGTGGAAACAACAGACCATTGACAAGTTATACTGGTTTTTGAAGCTTTTGGGAGATAGCAGATGGAATGCTCTGAAGCTGGTGAATTCCTCCTAATCTGATGACATTCTTATTGGAAGCATTAAAAGCAGACTGATACAAAACTTAAAATACATCAAAGATTACGAAAATAGGTTAGAAGTAAAGATAAAAAATAATAGGAGATTACACAAAATTAGAGTACTCTGAATACAGATAATAAAACTAAATGGAATTTAGGAGCAGTATATTAGAGAAAATGTTCTACACTGAATCATAAACCCACTGACAAGTCGTCTCCTGAGCAATGTTTAATTACATAGGCACAATCCAAATCTTCTCTTTCTTTTGGACTACCCTCAGAATCTAGCATAGCTCTGGGTGCTCAGTAAGAGGCTGGCTGAAACAGGGATGCTGCATTTCTATTTACACATTAGATCTAAGCAGGGAGTAGTATACGAGAAAAGCATGAGATTTGGACGGGAGAACACTTTTAAAATGTATTAAGTTAAAAAAAGGCAAATTATTAATATATAACTTTTTTTTAATTTGAAAAATACTGTTTACTGCATTAAAAAGGACAAGAATACCCTCCAGCAAACTGTTAGGAGAGATTATCTCTGGTAGTAGGATTAAAAGATTTTTTTTCGGGCACCTGGGTGGCTCAGTGGGTTAAAGCCTCTGCTTTCGGCTCAGGTCATGATCTCAGGGTCCTGGGATCGAGGCCCATATCGGGCTCTCTGCTCCGCAGGGAGCCTGCTTCCTCCTCTCTCTCTGCCTCTCTGCCTACTTGTGATCTCTCTCTCTCTCTGTCAAATAAAGAAATAAAATCTTAAAAAAAAAAAAAAAAAAAAAGATTTTTTTTCTGTGTATCTCTATTTTTCAGTTTTTTTTCAATGAGCATGCATTACTTGTATAGTAGGAAAGAAAACAATTTTAATTTACTGAATTTAGTTATTAAAAAATATTTATGAATTTTCTAGCAATGGAAATTATTTATTGTACATGGAAAGGACAGGAGATAAATTTTATGTAAAACAAATATGCAAATGAAAATTCTGAATATGCATCTCATTTAGTAGAAACAGTAATAGTAATTTCAGATTGGTGTTATTGTTTTATTTATTTTCTTTATTTTCCAAACTCTCTTCACATTATAGGAGTTTATTATTTTTATAATTTTTAAATTAATAAATTATAAACAGAGCAGTTTGTAATCTAGGTAAAGATGTTAGGCTTTCTGAAGATATTTTGCTCGCTGTGTAGAAAGCTTTGCTTAATCCCACAGAATAGTGTGACTCAATTATATCATAGTCCCTGGCACGTCCTGCAAGCCCTCCTGAAATGTCTCCTGAAGGTGGATTATGTTATGCATAGGTAGCTGTAGAAACTGAACCCTGAAAGGAATCTTAGTGATGATTTAGTACAGCTTGTTCATTTTATAGCTGAGGATGTTGATGCCCGCTGACATTAAATTATGCAGTATTTTGCAGCTAGTTAGCGATGGCCAAGCTAGTACCATGGTAATCCACTAACCGTAGGCCAGCGCTGATTCAGCCTCTTCCCATAAGTCAGATAACAGGAAGATGTTCATACCCACAAGATCCAACAGCTGTAAGAGAAGCAAGGGAAGCTTCTGCCCTTGAAACCCAGTCAGAGGCAGATTAGGCTGAGACTCGGGGAGCAGTCATCTTGGGGAGGTGTTCCATTTGCTGGCGTCTGGCTGTTTCATTCTGAGCAGCCCTCTGGCAGCGGAGCAGGCCACCACTGTACTCTGGGTGGCTGCTGTCACACTGGCTTGGTGGCTGCCCACTGTGAATGCAGTGTGCTATGTGGTTGTTTCTTTTTCAGCAAACTAAATAAATTGGAGCAGTTGGAGGAACTGAACCTAAGTGGCAACAAGCTTAAAACCATTCCCACGACCATAGCCAACTGCAAAAGGCTTCACACCCTTGTGGCGCACTCCAACAACATCAGCATTTTCCCAGAAATACTGCAGTTGCCTCAAATCCAGGTACTTTTCTGTGATGGAGTGGTGTCCTGCTGGGGAAATGGCAGGTCGTTCTCATCTCTTAGAGAAGAAAGTGGCAGTTTGGGATCACAACAGATTTAATCAGTTCCTGGGAAGAAATGATTTCCTTTGAGGATATGGTAGGGGACTGAGTGTTAGGGAGTTAAGAATTCACTGTCTGGGATGTATTTTCTTTTGATTTCCTCATTTTCCCCTCAGTTTGTAGACCTGAGCTGCAATGACTTGACAGAAATCCTGATTCCCGAGGCTCTGCCTGCTACTTTACAAGACCTTGACCTGACTGGAAATACGAATCTGGTTCTGGAACACAAGACGCTGGACACATTTAGGTAGGAAAAATTTTGAAATTTCATCCACAAGTGCTCTTAGTTCCACCAGCCATGTGTGGATCTCTTGTAGAGGTCTGTAGGGATCTTGATTAATTAAAGGAATAGAATGAATTAGGCCATAGAGCCCCTCTGTTCTTAATTCGGTTATGGATAGATAATTCTATCCAGTAGAGAGCCCATTTATATCAGAACTCAGCATCACAGGTACTGCTCAGCCACACACTGAATATTTGTATATGGACATTTTAGGTGGTACGGATTACATTGCATTACATCATCTAAAAGATGATGCAGCCTCACTCATTGTACCAAGGCTTCATTGTAGCAGAATATTTAAGTAGACACTTGGCTAAGACTTGGAAGTCTTTGGATGTGCTTGGTTTTTCACTGAAACGAACAGTACCAATTGCCACAATAGTTGGCCCCATATCTTCCTCCAACCCTTTTCCTTTCTCCTCTTTCTTGGCCCGTGGGTCAGCACACTACTTTCCTCATTCTCTCTGGAGATGAATCTTGGTCTGTCAGCAGATGATTTTATAAAAACACATGTTTTTTGGGGGTAGTTTTTGTGAAACACAGAAGCCTGTGTGGTCTCATCTTCCCTTCGTCCACTTCCCACAGCCATATCACCACCTTGAAAATTGATCAGAAGCCTTTGCCAACCACCGATGCTACACTTACATCAACCTTCTGGAGCCATGGACTGGCTGAGATGGCAGGACAGAGAAATAAGTGAGTATCTTGGCTGTGGAAAACAATTAAAAAGGCAGCCCCTGACATCTGATCTGGTGCTGAAAGCTGGGCCGAGTTGATTCCTGGGGGACACAAACACACAGAATGCCAGCATCAGAGAAGATCCCTCTGAGACCATGGTGCAGTGAGACAAAACCACGATGAATGCACAGTCCACAAAATACCAAACGTCCCCTCTCACGGCTAAAATGGTGACTGCTACTTTCTCCTCATGCTAATCTTCTTTCCCTATAGACCAGATTTACTGAGATACCCAACCATACAACAGCCCCACTTTCTGAGAGCACCTGATCTTGGTTCACTTCATTCGACCTTCCCCAAAATGACCCAGCCAAAGTCCAGATCCTTTTGTGGCTTCTTTCCAGCACGCCCTTACCTATTCACCCGAGTTCCAGGGTGTGTGTTCTCCCTTGCTGCAAGACATAATAAGCCCAACTTGCTCTACCATAGTTGTGCTCCTGGGGGTATTTGGCTGAAGGATGTTGACCGTACTAGTCCTTGATCACTACTAAGGGAAAACATTGAATTTTTCCAGCCTTTGGCAGCACTGCAAAACGAGTGTGTACCGCTCATGAGTGTGGCTGAATTCCTCTGTTTCTTATGACATCAGCTCTTTCAGGTGCTACTAACTACCTAATACTTTTTCCATGTGTAGATTAGAATTTACTTCTGTTTTTTCCACCCTCAGTTAATACTTTTCAAAGAAGGCTCCCTGGAGAATAATCCTTTTACCATTACTTGCTTTGATGTTTGTTTTTCTCCTGTTTGTGTTACAGGCTGTGTGTCTCTGCCCTGGCTGTGGATAACTTTGCAGAGGGGGTGGGCGCTGTGTACGGCATGTTTGACGGGGACCGCAACGAGGAGCTGCCTCGCCTCCTCCAGTGTACCATGGCGGACGTGCTTTTGGAAGAAGTACAGCAGTCAACAAATGATATGGTTTTCATGGCTAACACCTTCTTGGTATCTCACAGGTAAGCAGGTGGGTTGAATAATCCCTAACTCGGTTCTACTTTTGGAAAGTAAATCTCACTAAGCCAGAAGGTCAGGGTCTAAATTTATAGGTACAGGATCAAGGTGAGACCTTGATCCTTCTGCTATGACTGTTCTCTGGATCAGCCCGGGGGAATGTGGGGACTTTGGTCATTTACTTATTTATTTTAAGATTTTTATTTGAGAGAAAGAGTACGAGTTGGGGGATGGGGAGAGGGAGATGGAGAAGCAGACTCCCCACAGAATGTGGAGTCCCACACAATGTGGGGCTCCATCCCAGGACCCTGAGATCACAGCCTGACCTGAAGGCAGATGCTTTACCAACCGAACCACCCAGAGGCCCGAGGACGTTGGTCCTTTGAAGAGCCTAGGGAGCCATCTGTTTTCCCTGTTGAACCCAGAGGCTGCTGAGGATCTGGAAAACCCAGAAATCGTCTGTAGAAGGTTGTGTATATATAAGTGCATTTGTACATTTGGGGGAAGGAAGGTGATGTGTAAGCTTTTGTAAGATTCTTCACAGAGTCAGTGACCTACAAAGGTTAATAAGCACTGATCAGATTTGTGTGTTTAGAATACTTACTATTGGGGATTTGCCAATTAATCTTTTTAGCCTCTTCAGGGCAAAAACTCTGTATAACCAAACTATTGAAAATCTCATAGTAGCTAATACAGCCTTGTGTATGTCAGGTGGGCTGTGTAAAGGCCACACACAACTGAGAGGTTGTAACCTTATATTATCCAGGTTGAGATGGAATAGCCTGGAGCCCAAGCTGGTATTATCTCTCTTTATAGCACCAAGCAAAGATAATGGGAAAGGAGTCTATTTTTCAGTATTGGAATTGAGCTAGGAACTTGGCAAAAGAAAGACTTTGGGAAAGAGAACTCGGTTTATGAAGCACCCCCAAGAGCCAGGCAGAAGACCAGTCTGTCTGTCTCATACCATATCTTTTAATTTTCCAAACAAGCCAAAGAAGTGGGTATTTTATCAGAAAAATTTCTCAGGGAAATATCTTGCTGTGGATCTGCAGTGAGCAAATGGCAGAGCTGGAATTTGCAACCAGATCTTTCTCAAAGGATCTGCTCTGTGCTTAGCATTGTGTGCCAGGTTGGAGAGGATGGATGCCATGTGTACGGGACATAGAGGAGGAAGAGCATGGTCCTTCTTTGGAGGACCTTACAGCTTAAGTAAGTGGTTCTCAAAGTACTGTTCTAGGACCAGTACCCTCAGCATCACTAGGAACTTGTTAGAAGTGCAGATTACTGGGCCAGCCCCTTACCCACTGCATCCAAAACTGGGGAGGAAGCCCAACCGTCTGTTTTAATAAGCTCTTCAGGTGACTCTGATGTGCCGAAGTTGAAAATGACGAAAAACAGTCTATGATCAGACACAAGCAGATGCTGTAGACAAAGATGATGTAGCTTCACTGGCTCCCCTGCCCTCAACCTGTTTGTAAAATCTCTTTTCTCAGTCAGCTGAGCTTGGAAGGCATGTCCTGTAGTTAGAGTCTGCCTTCAGGTGAACAATGGGCGGCTGGCTCACAGTCATGTGGCAGAGAAATGAGGAAGGCATGGACATGGAAGACTGCCACTTACTTTTGTTTTTGTTTTTGTTTTCTAAATAGGAAATTGGGAATGGCTGGCCAGAAGCTGGGCTCCTCTGCTCTCCTTTGTTATATCCGTCCTGACACTGCCGACCCAACAAGTGGTTTTAGCCTGACTGTAGCCAACGTTGGCACATGCCAAGCAGTCCTGTGCCGCAGTGGGAAACCATTGCCCCTCTCGAAAGTTTTCAGCCTGGAGCAGGACCCGGA
This sequence comes from Ailurus styani, assembly GCA_002007465.1. Lineage (NCBI taxonomy): Eukaryota > Metazoa > Chordata > Mammalia > Carnivora > Ailuridae > Ailurus > Ailurus styani. The sequence goes on along the minus strand of LNAC01000044.1, from coordinate 1,179,599 downwards.
CGAGGCTCAAAGGGTGAAGGACCAGAAAGCCATCATAACAGAGGTGAATCTCACTCTCTACGAGTTACTACTGCTTCCTAAATCTAATGAATTCTGTTCTGCATACAGTCAGTGCAGGTCCATTTTCGTCCCGTCAAGCCTTGTAAATGTATCCAATCCAGATAATAGTACTAGACGACAATGTAATGAATAGGTAATGACTAACAAAAAGAAAGGCGAATTAGAAATAAAAAATCCTGATTTGTGATTCTTCTATACTAGCATATAAAATGAATGCAGATGTCTCCCTTGGTTAATTTCCAATTCCTCTAGTTTGTTATTCCAAACAGAGGAAGAAAAAATTCTACAGTTTGACATCACTGTTCTGAAGTGCAAAGTTTTAAGAAATTTTTACTGTTTATATTGTATCTGGCTTAGTATGCTCTGGTGGTTTGGTTTTGTTTTTTAATAACGAAGCATCAGTATCTCTACTGTTGTATAGCTTGTCTCCTTTTTTAGTAATTAGCATCACATTTTTGCTTTCAACGAGACTTTAGTAATTGCATGTGAACACTGTTTATTGCAAAAGTGGAATTCTGCTCAGATGCTTTGCCCATTTTGAATTGTTTCTTTGTTGTTGAGTTTTAAGAGTTCTTTGTGTATTTTGGATATAAGTCCTTATCAGACACGTGTTTTGCACATACTTTCTCCCAGTCTGTGTCTGTCTTTTCACTCTTTTAATGGTGTGTGGTTTGCAAAGCAAAAGTTTTAGTATGAATTTTTTTTTTTAAGATTTTATTTATTTGAGAGAGGTAGAGAGCACAAGTAGGCAGAGCGGCAGGCAGAGGGAGAGGGAGAAGCAGGCTCTGCACGGAGCGGGGAGCCCGATGCAGGACTCAATCCCAGAACCTTGGGATCATGACCTGAGCCGAAGGCAGCGGCTTAACCGACTGAGCCACCCAGGTGCCCCAGTATGAATTTTTTTTAATTAAAAAAATTTTTTTTTCATAAGTAGGCTCCATACCCATTGTGGAGCTTGAACCCACGACCCTGAGATCAAGAGTCAAATGCTCTACTGACTGAGCCAGCCAAGCGCCCCAAGAAGTTTTTAGTTTGAACAAACTCCCACTTACCTTTCTTTTCTTTCATGGGTTCATGGTTTTGGTGTTTACAAACTCATTGCCAAACTCAAGGTCACTTAGATTTTCTTCTGTGTTATATTGTAGAAGTTTCATGTTTTAATTTAGGTCTGGGATCTGTTTTTAATTAATTTCTGTGACAGATGTAAGCTCAGTGTCTAGAGTCCTTTTTCCTTTTTGCATGTGGATGTCCAGCTGTTAAGTGAAAGTCCTTTCTCCATTGAACTGCCTTTGCTCCTTTGGCAGTGATTGGTGAACCATATTTGTATGGGTCCATTTCTGGGTTGCCTGTTCTGTCAGAATTCTGTGTAAGGATTACACAGATGAGATCCCATCCAAAGAACACAAAACCAAAAAAAGTACCATTACAATTTGGGTTGATACTAAGAAGATTCTGAAAGACCAAGGCATTAGTCTCAGGAAGGTCTTTCAGTCAAAATAAAGATAAAAGATAACTTTGTGTTTGATTACTCTTTTTTTTCCAGAATTTAGATAATGTTTTGGTTTTATTTGGGGTGCCATAGGCAAGCAGGAATTATTCTCTTTTTTTAAGATTTTATTTATTTATTTGACAGAGAGATCACAAGCAGGCAGAGAGGCAGGCAGAGGGAGAGGGGGAAGCAGGCTCCCTGCTGAGCAGAGAGCCCGATGCAAGGCTCGATCCCAAGACCCTGAGATCATAACCTGAGCCAAAGGCAGAGGCTTAACTCACTGAGCCACCCAGGGGCGCCAGCAAGAATTATTCTTAAAGTGTCAGTTTAACCACAGGCATTTATTTGTTTGCTAAGCACTTGACTCTTACTATTTTCTTTAATTCTCACAATAATCCCCATGAAAGAAGTGCTTTTATTTCCATTTTATAGATGAGGAAAATAAATTTTAGAGCTTGTGACAAATTCTGGTAAGTGAGAGAACCAAGATTTTTACCCAGAGAATGACCACAACTCTGAAACAAATACATTGATGGCTTTTGAGGTTTTGTTTGATTTTATCTTGAAAAGAAATCAGTACAGAGTATTTGGCAGATGACCATTCCCAACCTGCAAATAGGATTATTCCTTTTCCTCTAAGTTTAGAATTATATCCATTGTGACTTGATCTGCTACTCATTCTGGGTCCAGTCCTTATAGATGAGGTAAATTATGCTGTGGAATTCAGACTTGACTTTACTAGGCTAAATAGCTTTAGAGATCATTTAATGCTTGTGCTACAAAGATTCTCTTAGCCATTTAATATCTAACTGAATCTTTGTCCCAACTGTGCCTTTAATGAGAAATCATTTTTAGTGACCTACCTCTGTGAGAATACTGATGATGGAGGATTAATGACTGTCCCACTTATTGTTTTACTAACAGATGTTTCTCTATTTAAGGACATGCTGAGTCCTGTACTTCATGTGAGAGCCAGTATCTTTTGAGATGGAGGTGCTAAACTTCTAGCCGCGTAGTTTTAATTGGTTTTAACTCCAGTCCTGTGAACTATTTGGTATAATAACCACATATTTTGTCCTTTAAGAATTCTGTACGTTCATTTTTGTAAGCCCGCTTAAATTATAGAGATCTAAGGAAAAATCATACAATGTGTCTGTTCTCTCTTACTGTAGAGCCCTAGGCATTGTGATCTAGAAAGATAAAAAATTGTATGTCATTGTTACTTGTTTGTCAGAATTTGCATTCTGCTTGTCTCCTAGGACAACAAAGTGAACGGGGTAACCTGCTGTACCCGGATGCTGGGCTGTACATACCTCTACCCTTGGATCCTCCCTAAACCCCACATATCTGCCACTCCACTTACCATTCAAGATGAGTTGCTGATTCTGGGAAACAAAGCACTGTGGGAACACCTGTCATATACAGAAGCTGTCGATGCAGTACGCCATGTGCAGGACCCATTAGCTGCTGCCAAGAAGCTGTGCACATTAGCCCAGAGCTATGGTTGTCAGGACAATGTGGGGGCGATGGTGGTTTATTTGAACATTGGTGAGGAAGGGTGCACGTGTGAGATGAATGGGCTCACCCTCCCGGGTCCTGTGGGATTTGCTTCAACCACCGTCCTCAAGGACACCCCCAAGCCAACCACTCCTTCCTCCAGCAGTGGCATTGCCTCTGAGTTTGGCAGTGAGATGTCCACCTCAGAGGTGAGCAGTGAGGTGGGATCCACTGCTTCTGACGAACACAACACTGTCGGGCTGGATGCTGGCTTGCTTCCAAGGCCAGAGAGGCGCTGCAGCCTCCATCCAGCACCCACCTCTGCACTGTTCCAGCGCCAGCCTTCTTGCGCGACTTTCTCAAGTAACCAGTCTGACAATGGCCTGGACAGTGATGACGACCAGCCTGTCGAAGGTGTCATTACAAATGGCAGCAAAGTTGAAGTCGAAGTAGATATCCACTGCTGTAGGGGAAGGGATCTCGAGAATTCTCCCACTCTTCTAGAGAATTCTCCTACCCCGTGTCCTGAGGAACATGCTAGAGGATCGTTTTTTGGGATCCGAAGACAGAATAGTGTGAATAGTGGCATACTTCTGCCAGGGACCAAGGACAGGATGGAGTTACAGAAGTCCCCCTCCACTTCCTGTCTCTACGGAAAGAAACTCTCAAACGGCTCTATCGTGCCCCTAGAAGATAGCCTGAACCTCATTGAAGTGGCCACAGAAGCACCCAAGAAGAAAACTGGCTACTTCGCTGCCCCGACTCAGCTGGAGCCGGAGGACCAGTTTGTTGTACCTCGTGACCTGGAAGAAGAAGTCAAAGAGCAAATGAAGCAACACCAGGAAAGCAGGCCGGAGCCTGAGCCCCATGAAGAGGATCGGACCGAGCTCCCAGAGGAGTTTGACACAGCCCTGTAACCCTCCCCCAGGAGCCGGAGCGTTAGGGAAGGCTGTGCGGTGTGGGGGTAGGGATCCTACCAGAGGCACGGTGCCTGTGCATTCCTAACCCGTAGCTGAGGGGGTAGAACTTGGAGCCATACGTGGTGAGCTGTCAGGGTCTTGCTCCGGATAAGCTAATTAACACCATCAGTGTTAAGTTTCACATTTAACCTGCATTGGAATTCCCAGAGTTAACTGGGAAGAAAGCCGATGTTATTCTGTATCAGTCCTGCCACCTGCCATTAACCCTTTCTCTCCTAGGATAATTTGAGAATTTGCCTGCCTGGGCAGGAAAGGGACTCTTTCTGTGGTGGAAATAACTGAAGATTGATTCTCTTTACTAATTGCTGCTGATGGATCTCTGTGACAGAGAAATCACCTTATATCTCAGCCTAACTGATGGGATGTGATGTGACTAGTCACATGGCTTTTCATTCTTCTCTACGAGAATACAGCCTTTCGAAATGATGTTTATTGGAAATGTAGAACCAATCAAACAGATAATTTATGTATGTAATGTAATGAGAGCACTTTTCATTGACTGTGAACTTTTTATTTTTGAATCTGCACTCGAGCCAATCTTCTTAGAGGCAGCCCGGCACCTTTGTCTGTAGACAGAATGACATCAGGTGCTGGAGCATTCTGTGAGGGTACTAGGAAGGGCCCCGGGAAATCTTCGAACTGTTGGAGGGCAGACTGGGAAAGCTCCTGAGAAACCTGGGGGAGTAGGATCTTTGGGGATGAAGATGGGGAAGGAGAAAGAACTAAGACTGTTTCCCCGCCAGTCAGAAAAAGAGAATAACTCCTTGACACATGTGACACCTACCAGGAATTGCCCAGCAGATCACAGGAGAAATGTTTGGGGACTGGCCTCTTCCCACGACATGTGATTAGTTGGCAGCCAGCCTCCTCATGTGTAGGGCCAAGGCTGATGCTCGCATCCAGGTAACCTTGAGTGTAGCAGGTGACTGCACAGACTGAGGCTGAATGAGTGGAGATGGATGGACGGAGCTCATGGGTTAGCATGTTCCTTCTTTTACTCTGGAGCAGAGGGATCGTTCGTTTTCTAAAATGTTGGAAATGAGTTCACGTCTTTAATGTTGAACGGAGTACGCTTCTGAAAACTGCTAATCCACCTCACATGGTTTCGGAGTACTAGGCTCAATTACTAATAGCAGGAGGAAAGAGGACTTAATTGAGAAAATCCTAAGCTTACAGAAAACCTGGTTTACTGTATTTTTGCACATTCCACATAACCCTAGCAAAATGCAGTTCCTTCCATATTTCTGTTCTGTTGCCTTTTCCATTAGAAGACTTACTTAGGAAACTAAATCCTACTTATTCCTATAAAATTTTGACATTACTTAATTTCACTTAATGGGGAATGTGCTTTGAATTTTTAGAATACTTTCACAATTAAAATAGTGTGGAACCATGAATTTGCTTTATGAGAAACAAAACGTTAAAGATAGGGTTGAGATATATATTGATCTGTCTGTCCATCTATTTATATCTTTGAGGGGGTTTTTGAAATTTTTGTTAAAGCAATAGTAGAAAACCAGATGACCTGTCCACAAATGGTTATGTATCCTCATCTTCTCAGAGGCCCCACATGTGTGTGTGTGTGTGGTGTGTGTGTGTGTGTGTGTGTGTGTGTGTGTGTGTGTGTGTGTGTGTGTGTGTATGAGAGTGGAGTTCACTCTTGGGGGGTTCCATACCAATCCAGTGGCTGTCTGAAGTTCCACCCCTCAAGAATCTGAGTTTGAGTCCCTATATTGTCAGGAAAACTTGACTTCTCCGTATCAAACTACTGGTCAGCTACTAAAAAGTTTCAGAACTCAGGTCTTAATTTGAAGTAGGGAATATAATGGTTCGTACAAAGTTTAGATGCTGTTAGAAAAGGGAGGAACAAATCGTGTGTTGCTGCCCTATTTTTATATGGGGAAATGGGGGGTGGGGAATGAAGGAGAAATGAAAATGAAGGAAAAGCCCAAAATAATAGTGATGGGTGATGTGAGACATCTTGCTACCCAGACAGCAGAATCTTTGAGTTACAAAACACTGATGCTTTCTGTCTGCAGAAGAAAGTTACTTTGGGAATATACCACTTTCATAGTATAGTTTCTTAAAAATAGTCCTTTATCTCTGTGAACCCTTTTCTTGTCTTTGTTTCCCACCCTACTTATTGGAACCACCATGAAACCCAGTTCTGAAATGACTTTACCAAAAGTAAATGTATTTACTTTTTCGTCAGAAGAATTCTAAAATTGCATATGTTCTTTTTACGTGGTAGATTTATTTTCAGGAAACACTAGGTTGCATTGAAAACATTTCATACAGGCTTTCATATCGTTAGTACCAAACTAACTACTCTTCTGTAACTTCCTTTCATTCATTTCCCTCTATAATTGCTCTGTATTAAAATAGAGGGTAAAAAGGCCATAGTCCATTACCAAAAATAGCATACAGAACTTTTGACTCATGATGTCATTTATCGTCACGTGCTCTGATTAGGTTGTCAGGTGGTGAAATCCAGGAATCTGTCTCTAGGTGAATGTAATCTACTGCCCAGGACTTTACCCAGAGGATGTGTTCCCCAGGTGGGCAGAGTACCATTGATCTCTAGCCCGGAGATTCTGGCCTCTGCGTGATTCTCAGGTCTCTGTGTGTACCTCCCATTTAATAGAGAACTGTAAGAGGATTTGTGAAAGAATATCACTCCTGCTTCTGGGAGAAGTTCAGGAGTCCCATGGAAGAAAGAAAAATACATGAGTCTTGGCAGCCATGGTATTCTTATTTTTATCCTAATGGGTTGGAAATTCATTTTTTGAAAATTTGAATGCCACTATGTCATTACGAGTCTACCATAGAGTCATTGAATTGGCACGCCTCATACAAGTGAGGGCGTTATTATTATACTACTGTAGAGTGTATGTGTGCAGTAAGCTGATGAATTCATTTCTTGGTGTACGGAAGAGCAAACACAGCAGCTTGGTAATCATTGGGTGCTATTATAGTTGTCTGTAGCGACTGCTATTTTCCGGGAGATGGAGCCGGTTATGTTTATCTACTGAGTATCAAATGTTGCTCTTCTTCCCATGTAGACCTTTAGCAAAAGCAGGTACTTGGAAGCCACAGGCTCACCTTCTCTAGCTACTCAATAATTGTTAATGAAGAGACCTCCATAAGGGAGCATTTGGCTGTTACCGATAAATGTACCAATTATTAAATAGTCTCCAAGCCATTCAGTGATGCCTGCAGCATCACTAGAGAACTGTGTCGCGTCACTTTTTACTTCCCTCTGGGTGGGGCCTCGTCAGACTCCCCCAGTCATCGAGGCGAGTTCATCTTTCTCTCCAGTTAGTGACTTTTGCCCCATAGTTGGGTAAGCACTTCCTAGATTGAGAAAAGCAGCTACAGTAAATCCTGCTGTTTCCTTCATTCGGTGATCACTCAGTAACACAGGAGCTCCGTGTATTCTAAATTCCATGCACTTCTCCCAGATGCTCTAGGGTTTTCTCTCACTGTTGCCAGTGGGTGTCATCCAGACAGTGAGTTCATATCTTATGGTTTTGTGCAATCATTGTTGTATTGTAGTCCTAAGACTCATTATAGTGTATTTTTGATATTTTTGAAATGTGTTAAATTTTTTAATTCAATAATATGAGCCAGAGCATGTTGCAGCAAATCTATTGTTTGTAAAAAATAACAATAACAATAATAAATAAAATAAAATGGAATATCTTTTTCATGGCTTTGTTTTAAAATGGAATACCTGTTATTTTATAAATACTTTATTTTGGCATGAAACTGTAATTTTCTCTAACTTGTATATAGAATTAGTTTCTTAACCAAAAGCGTTTTAGGATTTTTCTTGCCTCCCTCCCCACTCCTTTTTTTTTTTTTTTTTGCTTAAGAAAAATGAAACATTCCATGACACTATGAAGCTATGAGTTAAAGCAAGAAGAAGTATTTTCGCTCACCTCTGAAGCTGAAATAGCAATAAAGATTTTTTTTATGTTAAGAAACATTCTGACTTGACTTATATGTTTAAATAAATCCCAAAGACCGGGAACAGCCCTTATTTACATGCAGGCTGTTAGATGACTAGAGAAAACTCAGAAGTAACTGGTAGCTCCTAAGTCATAGAGCTGGTGATGACAGAGAAGAGCCAGTTGGGTAACCTCGCTGTCATGTTTGTCCTAATGTAAGGGTTTCATGTCAGAACCGTAGATGTAGGAGTGTCCTTTGACTCACAAAATACTTAAAATCCAGTTAAGCCTCTAACTTATCTCCTCACCGCCCTCCCTTCCTGACTGGGACTGGTTGTCTGTCTCCCATAATCTCTGGACTTCCAAGCAAGATTAGGTTTCTCTAAATAAAACCCAAACTGAAGTCATTTTGCAGATTTCCTCCTCATCTAGCAGAATGAACATTTTAAAACCCTGGTATATCAGCTGTTCATTGAACACCTTCAGTGTGCTCGGCTCAGAGCCATCAGCTACATGCTTTAGTGCCTCAGCTCTCTGAGACACCCCACCCCACCATTCCAGGGTAACAGAAGTCAAATCCTCTGAATGTGTTCTCTGCTTCGTGTGTTAGTCTCTCAGGACGTGTTCTGAGTGTATTGGGTACGTTTTTTCTCTGATACTTAAAAGATGTGACTAGGGCCACCTGGGTGACTCAGTCAGGGGTTAAGCACCCAACTCTTGATTTAGGCTCAGATCATGATCTCACAATCGTGAGATCAAGCCCCACATCAGGCTCCATGCTGGGCATGGAACCTAAAGATTCTCCCTCCCTCTCTTAAAAAAAAAAAAAAAAGATTTTACTTTGGGCAAGTTAAATAACCTAAGACTCTGTTTTCCTCAGCTGTTAAATGGAAATAACACCATCTCTCCCAGCAGTTAGTTCTGAGCTTGAATGAGATGGTGCAAATGCTGCCTTAGCCAAGTACCCGGCCTGGCCTACGGTGAGCAGTCAACAAAACGCAGCTGTCAGGTAAGCCACTTCAACCTTCTCGAACCTTCATCTCCTCGTCTGTAACAAGTGAACAATAAATCCTGACTTGCCTATCAGACAGGCGTGTAGTAAATAAGACGAAGTTTGCTCCAGCCTTTGGACAGGATGAAACTCCACAGGTGGAAGGTTAAGGCTAATTGACGGATGGACTCTGATCCCGCAGGAAGAAGGGAATCTCCGGAGCAGCAGCGAAGCTGCCCTGGGCACAGCACTGGGGTCTAGATAGGCCAGAGTCCCCGTTTTATCAAGAGTAAGGCCCAGACGTAGGTAAAGCTCACAGGGACATGTCTCGGGGAAGAACGCTAGGTGAGAATAGTTGGGAGGGGGAAGATCTTTGGGGGGAGGGTGTGAGGAAAGAGTGAGTTGCTTGATTTTTGCTGCTGTTAAACATCCTACGAGTTGGTGAAACCTGGGGGGGCTCTGGCCACGGCGTCAGGGCTGAGGGTGACAGGGAAGCAACCTGCTGTGGCACCTGTGTTTGTACGTTAACCTAATAACGTGGATGCTCAGCTGATTATTTTCCTCCAAGCTTTATTTCTATATAGAAGTAGAATGAGAGATTTTCCTGTTTCTGTATGAGGTGGTTTTGACCTTTCAGCTTGGATCAGTTCTAAAAGAAATAGCTGTTGAAGGGATTTGAGAGGAGAGGAAAAGTAGTATATTCCAGAGAGGACAGCAGTTGGAAGGTGGAGAGAAAGAAAATGACACTGTCTTAATTTTCTTTCAACAGCCATTTTGGTATATGTAGAAAAAGGCTTATGTTTGCTGGTTTCTTACTAACTAGGAATTAGAGAATCTGAAATTGATGTCAGAATTGCATTGTGGAAATAGATTGCTTTTAGAAATGTACTAAAAATTTAATTTGTTAATAGCTTAACCTCATTTATAGTATGAAAGTAAAACTGTGATGTTACAGAAAAAAAGGACTAGCTGTTTAAAAGCAAGAGGGCAATTAGGGAAAAACTTTACGATAAATGTGTGGATTTCGAGGTGCGTTGGACATGAACTGAAAGTCTGAAACCGGTTGTGAAGTATAAGAACAGCTATTAAACTTGAGGTTATAGTAATTGAAAACTTTATTTTTAATATTCAGTGTTAATGATCTGTTACATCATGAAAACAATCCAGGGTCATGCGAGATCACAAGCTGCCTTTGAAGGCCTCCTCTGGAGGCCACTGTCAGGGAAGGCAGAAAAGGGGAAGCCCCCAATAAGCCCCTCTAGTCTAGTAAAATTAACTGTTCTGTTTTTGAAATCAGTTGAATAACGCACTGAAGTTCATGAATTTTATTTCTCTCTGGAAAGCTTCACATTTAAGAAAATTATAACATATTTTAGGAATGTGAAATCCAAATGAATGACTTGCAACAAAACCAAGGAACTTGAAATGCTGGCAAAAAACCCACTTTCTCTCAGCCCGACTGCAGAGATCCTGAGGGGACACAGGCACGGGACCTGGGCAGGCACGGCAGCTTCCTTCTAGGAGAGTCAGACTGTAACCACTCATTTAGAATTCAGTTGTATAGCTGCTTTAATATCATTCCTCTGGGACCAAATACGGGGCGCAAAGGCACGTTTCTTTGGGTGACTAAGTAGTTATGTCAGGCAAGATTGTTTCTGCTGTAGCGTTTGGCCTGCTACCCCGCATGTGTAGGTCTCCTCTTTCCGAATTTCTCTGGCTCCTTAGTTCTGTATCATCATGATCTTACCATCACCGCAGTGATATCCACAGACTGTGGATGTTGCTCTTTGTTGCAATGGGTGAAGATTTCTTTTTTCTTTTTTTTTTCCAAGTTCTCAGCCAACAAAGACTTTTCGATAGAAAACTGACATGATCATCGAGCTCTGCACTGGTGCTGACAGGACCATTTGTTTTTGTTTTTTAGAAGATCGTATTTAGTTATTTGTCAGAGAGAGACCGAGACAGAGAGCACAAGCAGGGCAAGAAGCAGAGGGAGAAGCAGGCGCCCTGCTGAGCTGGAAGCCCGAAGCGGGACTCGATCCCAGGACCCTGGGGATCATAACCTGAGCCGAAGGCAGACACCCAACGACCGAGCCACCCAGGTGTCCCAGTGGAACCATTTGTAAATCGATTACGTGAAAAACCACAGCTGTCTAACGTGTCACTTGAAAAGACGCCTCTTTTTGAGAGAAACAAGGGGGGTGGGTTGCCTGTGAGGTCCCAGAAGGTCTCAGAGTGTTCCCGACCACAGGTACTCGGGCGCGTCGCTGTGCCTGCTGTGCTGTGCTTGGCTCTGCTTGTAGTGCTTCTGCTCCCGGTAGCTCCGCAGGGCCAGCACCACGCTGGCGCCGTACATCACCACCAGGAGGCAGGCAAAGGTGGCTGCCGCCCCGTCCGTGCCTGCCAGCTGGCAGTTCATCCAGGTGAGACCCTTCCGGGCATAGAGCCTCGCTCGTGCTTTGCAAGTGTCCGTGGAATTGATCTGCAAGGCCACGTGGAGGTAAATGCCAACGCCCACGCCGTAGCTCACTGCCGCCAGGAAGCCGAAGGCGGCCTCCAGGAGGAGCCACTTCCCCGACAGTTCCGCGAGACTTTTGGCTCCTTGGAGTAAAACACTCATGGTGAGGACACCCAGCCCCAGAGAAACAGCCACGCCCCCGTAGATCAGGGGTGCTCGGAGGACTGTGTACTTCTGGTCCAGCTGCCGAACCTGCTCCAGTTCGGTGCCTTCGAATGGTGAGTAGTAGTTGTTCCCAAAGCCGCCACCACTGGTAAAGCTGGCAGTGAATCCAGCAAGGACAAAGTAGGAGGCCACGACACACATGAGAACCATCCCATTCAGTATCACCTCCACTATCTGGACCACACCTAGGAGGAGAGAGATTTGGGATTTAACACCAACACCACTCACTTGGGAAAACTCTAGGTCAGACTCAGGAAGTACCGCCAGTGTCCTGGTTTTAAGGACATGGTCCAATTCAACATTAACAGCCTTGGTTTTTGTTTTTTAAATTTATGTATGGATGGATGGATTTTTTAAGTAGGCTCCATGCTCCTTATGGGGCTTGAACTCACGACGCTGAGATCAAGACTGAGCCAGCCAGGCCCCCCCGTTTTTTTTTTCTTAATATTCGTATGTTCGAAAAACAAAATGCCGCTCTGGAAAACATTTGTCAGTTTCTTAAAAAAACAAACCATATGCTTACCGTGTGACCCTAAGACTGGAATCCTGGAGCATTTATCCTAAAGGAAGAAAAACTGAAAGTCTACACAAAACTGTGTACATGAAAGCTCACAACAGCTTTATCTGTCATCGCCTCGTATCAGAAGCCCAGATGTATTTCTGCAGGCGAGGGGTTGGCAGTCAGGTACATCCATGGGAAACTCCACCCAGTGGTCCAAGGGAAGGAGCTGCGGAGACACACGACCGCTCGGATGGCTCTCAAGGGAATTAGGATGAGCAGAAGAAAGCCAGTCTTAAAGTTGTACGCTATGTGATTCCACTTATGCCAGTCTCAGAAGGACACGATTATGGAGAGTGAGCACAGACCCATGCTTGTTGATGGATGGGGAGACATGGGGGAGCCCTAGCGATGCCCGAGCACGGGGTGTTCTGCAGCTGATCGCGGCGGTGGGGGGACGCGAAGGAACGCATGAGCGACCTGCACGGAAGTGTGCACACACCCAGACACAAGTGCAGTACAGCTGGTGAAATCCACAGCTCTGCAACGTCAGTGTCCTGCTGACGGCGCCGCATTCCGGTGATTCGAAGACGGGGGCACCCGGGAACACGGGGTGGAGGGTGCGCAAGATCGCTGCCCTAGTTCTGTTACCATTTCGTGAGTCTATAGTTATTTCAAATTTTAAAGCTTTAAAACTAAAAAATGACATAAAAAGGAATACACAGAGAAAAATCACTCCTGTCCCTGTCCATCCTATTCTCTGCCCCCACCCACTTTCATTATTTCCTAATACAACTTTCCAGTGTTCCTTCATGCACATAAAAGCAGACTCAAATCTGCATTTCATTCCCCCTTCCCTGCTTTTTTTTCACCAGGAAGTGTACCACACACGCTGCTCTGAGTCTTGTTCATTTACTATTCTGGGAGGTGTTTTCAGACCTGCTCCCACAGTGTCCACAGACTTCGTTACGTGGGCTCCAATGCCACTGAGTGGATGAACCAGTTTATTCAGTTTCTTATGCGTTTAAGGAAACAACAGGTGACTGGACACTGAATATCTTCTCGTCCAAGGTCAGCTTTCATTCATCACTAACAGAGGCCCTGTCCTCTGCTTAGGCGTACTTCTGGAAGAATGGCTCCTGTCATGCTCCCGGGTTCAGAAATGAGAACTAAGAGAAAAGCATATAAACCTAGAGTGGGAACTCCAGGCTCACGTCCACACACTCCGTTGCAGGTGATCTTGCCCTGGTCACCGACACAAAGCCTCACACACTTCCTCTGACAAAGGAAAGTGGTGCCTGCCTACCTTATCCCACACTGCCAGGGCGAGGCTCCGGTGAAAGCAAGTACATGTAAATATTTGGAAAATCATAAAACGTGAATGCAAGCGGATGGTGATGCTACTCAGTAACGTTTAGACGATGGAAGGGGCTTAGCAAGAGATTTAAGAAATGTGACAAATTATGAGAAGTGTGATTTCCCAGAAATCGGGAAGCTTCGCTAACACACTAGGGAGTACCACACCATTTAAAAACTGGGCAGCGAGGGACGCCTGGGTGGCTCAGTCGGTTAAGTGTCTGCCTTCGACTCAAGTCATGATCCCAGAGTCCTGGGATCGAGCCCCGCATCGAGCTCCCTGCTCAGTGGAGAGCCTGCTTCTCCCTCTCCCTCTGCCTGCTGCTCTACTTGTGTGCTCTCTGTCAAACCAATAAAATCTTTTAAAAATAAACAAACAAACCAATAAATAAATAAATAAATAAATAAAGACTGGGCAGTGAAATACCAGCCCCTCTAACAGACTGAGGCACCAGTTCCTGGGCTGGCTGGTCCTAACTCCTGCTGGGCCCACACGAATTCCTGGGACGTCCGCCGGACACAGCAGCCAAAGGCTCTGACAGTTGATGAGCTACATTCTTCTAATTTAGATCTGAAAATAACATCAGATCAGAACTGCCCACTCTCCACCCAGGCGCTGTAAGGGACTGACCACTTGCTCCCCGTAGGAGAGCAAGTGAATCGGCCCAAACATCACTCCAATTCAGGGGGAGCAGTTTTCCCCTCGCATCCAATACCCTTCTCTGCCTTGGTTTTCCTTCTGCGTGCAGGTTAACGTCTCACCCCCGAAGGGAGACAGGAATACTGTCCTGCTACAAGATGGGGAAAGCTGAACACTTCCTTCTGGGACAGATTCTGCCAGAACAGTGGAGTCATGATCCATGCATGTATCTGCTAGGCTGAAATGAGATAAATCTAGATCTTGTCAACTACCCCCCTGGGTACAACAGTGGAGAGGAATAATGGTCTGTTGCCGGGTCCAGTGCTGTTGGGTCTGCTGAAGGAATATGGCCACTGAGTATCATCACAGTACCAGTCAGGCCTGGCCTGGCTTAGCTATTAATATCAAACAGGCTCACATATCTCCTTTTTTTTTTTTTAAGATTTTATTTATTTATTTATTTATTTAAAGATTTTATTTATTTATTTGACACAGAGAGAGGGATTACAAGTAGGCAGAGAGGCAGGCAGAGAGAGAAGAGAGAGGAGGAAGCAAGCTCCCTGCCAAGCAGAGAGCCCGATGTGGGCCTCGATCCCAGGACCCTGGGATCATGACATGAGCCGAAGGCAGAGGCTTTAACCCACTGAGCCACCCAGGCGCCCAAAAAGATTTTATTTATTTATTTGGGAGAGAACACAAGCAGGGGGAGGGGCAAAGGGAGAGGGAAAGGCAGATCCCCCACTGAGCAAGGACTCTATCCCAGGACCCTGAGATGGTGATGTGAACTGAAGGCAGACGTTTCGCCAACTGAGCCACCCAGGTGCCCCCCGGCTCACATATTTCCAACCTTGCCGTTAATGGAGAAAGATTCAGTTCTCAGAAGAGAACAAGAGTGATTGCCAGAGCTGGCAGTTTACTTCGATGGTGGGATGGGACAGGTTCTGGAAATTGAGCAGAGTGATGGCTCTAGAGAGGAAAGTGGAGATTGAAACAGACATGAGATTTTTGTTATATATGGGGTCTTTCTGGGTGAGGCTGGTTTTGTAACTGACCACGTAATACCCTGCTTAATTATACATCTACTTCTGCCTTTGCACTGTAAATGTGAAAAAAGAGGGGAGCAAATCAATTTATTTCTCTCT
>LNAC01000044.1:1081886-1152553 GCA_002007465.1 Ailurus styani | reverse complement strand
GCCACCCATGTTCCTGCCCCTCCAGCCACCCAGCCGCCTCGCCGTCCACTTTCCCTCTCTCGCTTCCTCCGTCTCCCGCTACCCTTAAAACGGTGCTGTTCAGGGGGCTTGAGGCCAGGGCCTCGACCGCAGCAGCATTCTGGACTTAAAACGTTTTTTAAAGTGACTAACCGCACGGAACAGGCAGCTTTTCCTTTTGCCAAGTAAGGATGTTTAAAAACATAAAACCCGGCCGTCTGTTAATTAATCCTCTAGAGAAATATACGTGAGCACCTACCCCAGCAGGCCGTGGAGATTCAGGGGCGAACTCTCCTGGCGGGGCCCTTCGCTTCTAGCGTGTGCGGGAAAAAAGAGAAAGGGCGCTCAACGAAGAAAAGACGATGTCTGAAATCGAATGAGGAAGGCAGGTTTCCTTCCGCAGATCTGAGAAGGGACCTTTGAGTTGAGTCCCGGAAGGCAGCTTTGGGGATAGCGGAGAGAAAGTGCCAGAAAGAGAAGCTAGGTGATACAGAAAAAAAGTTCAGAAAAAAGAGTGCGTGGGGTTGGGATGAGGCTGAGAGGTGGAGCAGGCCGGTGCTGTACGGTCTCCACAGGGAGGAGCTGTTTTCATTCTCAAAGTAATGGGAAAACACTGAAGGGTTTGAGCAAGAAAGCGACTTGGTCTGATGTACGTCTTTATTATCTTATTGATTGATTGATTGATTGGAGAGATGAGAGAGGCAGGGGAGGGGCAGGGGTAGAGAGAGAATCTTAAGCAGGCTCCACACCCATTATAGAGTCTGAAGGGGCTTCAGCTCTTGACCCTGAGCTCGTGACCTGAGCTGAAGGCAGAGGCTTTAACCCACTGAGCCATCCAGGCGCCCAGGAGACTGATTTATGAGTCTGCTTTTTATGAGTCTGGCTTTTGTGTAGAGGGTGGACGACAAGGAGCCAAGAGTAGAGGCAAGAGATAAATTAAGAAGTTGCCAAAGCAACCTGAGTGAGGGGAGGTAGTGGCTCAGTTGCTGGTGAGAAGTGGGTGGATCGGGGTTGTGGTTTGGAGGAAGAATTTAAAGGATGCATTGGATGTGGGGAAGTGAGGGTGGTGGAGGCAACCGCTTACTGAAATGGGAAGAGTGAAGGGAAAAGGGTGTGGGGAAAAGTAGAAAGTTCCATTTTAGACATGCTCCATCTGACATGGCAATGATTCATCCAAGTGTAGACATCCAGTTGCACAGGGATAGATGAGCCAGTCTGGAGGGAGAGGGGGCGGAGATACCCTGTGGGAGTAAAGGTATTCACCTAAGGAATGAGGAAATTAGAATGCCGGTAAGACCTTGGGCAGAGCCCCCAGGGAAATCTCACCCTTAGAGCTAACTCTAAACGGATTAAGAAGTGGTGACGGGGTAGGAGGAAATCCAGGAGGGTGAAGTCACCGGTCTACCTGCCAGACATCCTGCAGAAACACCTTGGGTCAACTCCAAGGGCCTCGCACAGGTATTTATGTGAGCAGCACCCTGTTCTGAGCCTGGGACAGCTGTGGCCTTCCCTCTGGGCCCCTGGAATCCTCTTTTTGAATAAACCAACACCCTTACCACCTCACCTTTTTGTTTCCCTTGTTTTTGTTTTGTTTTGTATCTTTACCTTGAACCACTGCTTACTGGTTTCCAGTTGGTGCAAATGACTCCCACTGTGGGCATTTTTTTTTTAAGAACTTTTAAAAATTTATTTGACAGAGAAAGAAAGAGAACACACACAAGCAGGGGGAGCTGCAGAGGGAGAAGGAGAACCAGGTTCCCCACTGACCAGGGAGCCCGACGCAGGGCTCGATCCCAGCACCCTGGAATCATGACTGAGCCGAAGGCAGATGCTTAACTGACTAAGCCCCCCAGACTCTTTTTTTTTTAAAATATTGTTTTCTCTTTTTTTAAATAGTACTTTGCCCTTTGCTTTCTCTTCTCTCTTCACAGACCCCATCACTCTGAACACCAAGTCCACTCAGGGCAAGGTGTCTGAGAGTCATCTGTAAATACTCCCCATTCTGTGCGCAGTCAGGATTTGCCGAATGGAAGGATTGGTAGATACGTATTGTTTTTTTACTCCCTTTGGGATGCTTTGTAGAACAAGGGGGATCTGGATATATTTTTGTCGGGGGCTGTGGAGGAAAGTCTTTTCAAAGTCCAAGTAATGCCTTAACTTCTCCGCAAACCATCTATGGAAGATTGCCTTTTCTAAAACAGGTCCCAACAGTATTTCCAGTCCCACATACTCTTCCAGAACCTTGCCACTGCCCCATCAAGACCGAGAATCTATCCCCACGCTGGGAGCCTGGGCAGGCCTTTGCGATTGTCCGGATGAAGAGATTCAGGGCTGGCTACATAATTTGTGGAACCCAGTGCAAAATAAAAATGTGGAGCCCTTTGTGTAAATGTGGCAAAAGGAACAAAATGGCTTCTAGGGCCAGTCATAAAAGGCCATGCAGCTTCCCCCTGGCTCTCTGACGATGCTCTCTCATGGACCGCAGTCACAGTAATGTGAGGAATCCCAGGCTACATGAAAGAGCTGTGTGTAGTGTTCTGGCTCTTAGCCCCAGCTGCAGTCCCAGCTGACAGCCCCTGTCACATGCCAAAGGTTAGTGAATGAGCGTTCATGATTCCAGCCCTAGCCTGTGAGTCACCTCCAGCCTTTGGATCTTCCTGCTCAGTTCTTACTCTTATGAAGGAGAGACAAGCCATCTCCACTGGGCCTTTCCAAATTCCTGACCCACAGAATCCATGAACATAGTAAATGGTTGTCTTAAGCCTCTAAGTTGGTGGGGGAGGGGGGAGGAATTGGATTAGTTACTCAGCAAAAGATCACCAGTGTACCTTCCATGACTCTAGCTCATCTTGGCCTCTCCTTTTTCTGAGTAGGAAATTTTTTTGAATTGCAAAATTTATTCCAGTTTTGATTCAAAAACACGCAGTTTATCTATTGGTCCCAAATTTGAAAAATTTACATTTATTTTTATTGTCTATCTCTCTCTAGCTTGTCAACTGCCTGGAATGATGTTTTTGCCATTATGCATGGCATTTAGAAGGTGCTTAATAACTGATTGTTGGATAAATAACATTAATTCTTGAATAACATTGGTTCTTATAGATGAATCTCTCTTCTGAGAAAGATGACAGGGACCTTCTATCTTCCATATCTTGCATAAGGTACAAGATGGCATAAGGTGCATTTAAAAAAAAGTTTCCAACTATGTGTAATTTTTGATCAATCAATCAACTACACAAGGAAGGAAGGAGTAAGTAAGGTAGCTAAGCTAGAGTGCAATGAAAATTTGACGGGTTTATTTAATTTTAGTCTAATGTATGTTCTTTTCATTTTTGTAGATTAGGAACCAATGCTCTGACCTCTCTTTTGCCTTAGTTAGAAGTATAAAATCTTCTGGTTATTCCACCTTTTTCCAGGAACCCTTGGACAGATGTTATGCGTATGGTAGAAGGTTATAAGGGCAGGAGCCCTTTTCTGGGGAAACTCCTGAATGTTCAANTTTTGTAGATTAGGAACCAATGCTCTGACCTCTCTTTTGCCTTAGTTAGAAGTATAAAATCTGGTTATTCCACCTTTTTCCAGGAACCCTTGGACAGATGTTATGCGTACGGTAGAAGGTTATAAGGGCAGGAGCCCTTTTCTGGGGAAACTCCTGAATGTTCAACCAAAGTAAAGAGCACCAGTAGCAGATGGCCAAAGAATGGAAAAGGAAAGTACTTGCCATTAGTGTGTTCACGAGAAATTTCCCAAAAGGTAAGATCACAACTCTCATTCAGATACAAACTGGACACATGCTAAACATCTTATTTAACTCAGTAATCACCGAGGGACTCAGGCAGATGTTACAACAGGTTCTAAAGAAAAGCTGAAGAACACACCCAGGATAGGTCAGGAATAATGAAATGAGTGTGTGAAGGAGGCTTGCAATGAGGAAAAGGAAAATCAGTTGAACCATTACCGACAGGATAGAATTTGCATGTCTATAGGCAAAACTTTTTTTTTTCATTGCTATTGTTTATCTACAATTTGGAGTTGTAAAATAACATGGTTTTCTGCTGAAGCCCAAAGGGAAGGGCACTGTGGGATGCTTAATGGTCTTAGAGATTTGTGGGTTTGGGAAAATGTAGTGAGGGGCTCACCCTGAGGCAAAATAGTATACACTGCCTCTTCTGACTTAGCAGGCTCACAATGAAGCCTGTGCTTCTGCATTTTTTAATAATTCCTTGAGGCACCCCATTTGAGAACTAATCTAGTAATATAAATTAGCATTCCATTTTCCATCCTAACTAAGCAAGAGCCTAATGTGAGACTAATCCAAAGACTCACCTAAGATTTTTCTTTTTCTTTTTTTATTTATTCACTTGACACAGAGAGAGAGATTACAAGTAGGCAGAGAGGCAGGCAGAGAGAGAGGAGAGAGGAGGAAGCAGGCTCCCTGCTGAGCAGAGAGCCCGATGTGGGCCTCGATCCCAGGACCCTGGGATCATGACCTGAGCCGAAGGCAGCGGCTTTAACCCACTGAGCCACCCAGGCTCCCTCACCTAAGATTTTTCTTAAAAATATAAACATTCCTCTTGGTTTTGGGTACATTCTATGGCATTTGGGGGCAGAGGGTTTACTTTCCCAATTCTGTCCTTGACTCTGAGCAGTTTCATGCAGCCGTCCCTATCAGGGAGACAGCCCTTCAGGTACGTGAATCCACGGGCAATCCCTGCATATTCCCTGCATGACCTCCTGGCCCCCGTCTCCCTCTTAGAATATCCTGTGCTGGGCGTCAGACTCCAGTCTCAAGCTCAGGTGACAGAGGGGACTTCTGACCCGGTTAAGCCTGCAGCGAAGGCAGAGATGGCCAGCAGGGGGCAGCACAGGCTCAGGCTGGGGTATCTCCCCTTTCCTCAGCCTGAGCCTTTCCCTACTCACCTGGGCCTGGGTGACTAATTCTCTCATCACGGGTGTGATAGAAGGCACACAATTCCGTTTAATTCTGTATTCCTTGAACTTTGCATACTATGTAAGTGACTTCAGGAAGTCTCTCAACTTCTCTGAGCCAAGTGTCCTTGTTTGCAGAATAGGGATAATTAGATGCATCTCCTAGGATTAAATCAAGTAAATATATGTAAAACAGTTGAAGCAGTGGTTGGATATGTTAATACTATGAAACTATTAGCTGTTATTACTGTCACTGTTACTGTTTATCAGACACTGTGGAATCCTAAGTGAATAAGATTTTTTCTTTTTTAAGATTTATTTATTTATTGGAGAGAGAGAGGGTGTGCACGCACATGTGCACACAAGCAGGGAGAGGGACAGAAGGAAAGAATCTCAAGCAGACTCCCCACTGAACATGGGGTCCTGCACAGGGCTCGAACTCACAACCCTGAGATCATAATCTGAGCTGAAATCAAGAATCTGTCCCTTAACCAACTGAGCTATCCATGCACTCCCCGGACTGTCTTTGAAAGCTCACAGCTCTAAAAGGCAGAGAGGGGAATATATGATATTGCAAAGGAAAAGCTGTGCGTGCTTGTACATGGGATATGGGGGAGGCAGAAGCAACCAAAAAATAGCCTCCCAGAGGACGGAGTGCTTTTAGGAATAAATAAGACAAAGGGGTTTGGGGCTTGGGGAGCAAAGGCAAGGGACAGCATTCCAAACAAAGGTGGGGGCAGTGAATAGAAAGCAGGCAGGTTTGGGGAGCTTCAGATTCCATTCCTTCTGCTGGGACCAGCATGAGGAATAAGGGAAGAAGATGTCAAGGGAAGAAAAGGGCAGGGACCACATCATGACCAGTCTTGAAAGTAAGCCTTATGGACTTGGACTTACTGCTGCAGGTCTGGGGGCTCCAAGCAAGGGCATACAACCTCCACTGCGGGGTAGGAAAAGCATATTAACGCTTTAATGTGTGAATGTTATCTTTTTGGGAATTTCTTTCTCTGTACCTGATTTATAATATAAGTAATATGTTAGTACAATGGTATGATTTTAAATAAATACAGTTGGCCCTTGAATGACATGGGGGGCTGGAGTACCAAGCCCCTGCCCCATTGAAAACCTGCGTATAACTTTTGACTTCTGTAACACTAAACTACTAACAGCTTACTGTTGACTGGAAGCCTTAATGGTAACATAACAGTGAATTAACGCATGTTTTGTATGGTATGCGTATTGCATTCTGTGTTCTTACAATAAAGTCAGCGAGAGAAAAGAAGATGTTATTAACAAAATCATAAGAAAGAGAAAATACATTTACAGTGATGTACTGTATTTATTGAAAAACATCCACATGTAAGTGGACCTGTACAGTTCAGACCCACGTTCAAGGGTCAGCTGTATTTGTATGTTGGGGTGCTTGCTAGGTTTATGACTATAGGTCTTGCAGTGCCACCAGAGATGTCTTTTAATCGTGGAAACAATAGAAATAACATTCCAGAACGTCTTGGAAGGAGAGCAGGCCCACATTGAGGCCTTGGCACTAGATGACAAGGCATGGACTTGAGTGGTATTCAGGAGGTGTTTAGTTCCATCAACCAGTGAGGAACAGGTGATCTGTAAGTGGCCAGGTGGCCAAGAGCTTGGGAAACAGAATGTTGAATGGTCAGTGAAAAACAAACACTCAGAGAATATCAGGTACCCAATGACTATCAGATATTGGTGCAATAAATTTTTTTATTACATTTTTTTATTATAGAGAGGTCACTGAATCCAAGATTGGAAACTTGTCGGTTGTATCTGAACTAGATCATGAGAGGATGATGATTCCTTGCTAGGAAGGAGCCAAACTGCACTCTTGGGTAAGAAGAGTAGGAGGCAGGACTGCTGCAGGGAGGAGGGGGAGACAATTTTTCTAGAAGGAAGAGACTTAAACATATCTATAGGCTCAAGAAAGAGGGGATTAATAAAGGGATGAAAAACAGAAACAGCTTCTCCAGTAGCCTCCCCAGGGCCTGGTCCCCTGGCCGTATCACTCCACTTCCCCTCACCAAAGAAACCCATTCTCTTGTCGTAGGGCTCATATAAAATGGTTAAAAACCATGAGGTTGGTTTTTTTTTTTTTAAGTTTTATTTTTATTTATTTTATTTTTAAGATTTGTTCATTCATTTATTTATTTGAGAGAGAGTGAGAGAAATCACAGAGGGAGATGAAGAGGGAGAAGCAGACTCGCCGCTGAGCAGGGAGCCCAACACAGGGCACTATTCCAGGACCCTGAGGTCATGACTGAGCCGCGGGCAGGTGTTCAACCGACTGAGTCACCCAGGTGCCCTTTAAGTTTCATTTTTAAGTAATCTCTACATCCAGGATGAGGCTTGAACCTACAACCCTGAGATCAAGGGTTGCAGGCTCCACTGACAGCCAGCTAGGCACCCCTAATAAGCATGACTCTTACACAAATATTAAGTGTGTATCAAAGATTTATTTATTTAGCTCAACTTATGTATTTGGATTGTTTATTACTAATGACAGAAAACTAGTTCAAAGGCCCATGGAAGAGACCAGAATATTTCCAGCCGGTGAAAGACAACACACCAAAAGGAAATGGTCAGGTCAGCTCCCAAACTGGCTGATGTCTTGCAGGTCAGATGCGCGATAGCCCCAGTTTGCCCAGGACAGTCCTGGTTTTAGCACTAAAAGGTCTTTGTCCTGGGAAGTCCCTCTGTCCCCAGGCAAATGGGAACACTTGGTCATCCAACCTACAGGACCATAAGCTATAAACTTTGAAGATTTTTTTTTTTATTTTTTTATTTCACAGCGGGAGAGAGATCACAAGGAGGCAGAGAGGCAGGCAGAGAGAGAGAGAGGAGGAAGCAGGCTCGCTGATGAGCGGAGAGCCCGACGTGGGCCTCGATCCCAGGACCCTGAGATCATGACCTGAGCCGAAAGCAGAGGCTTTAACCCACTGAGCCACCCAGGCGCCCAAGCTATAAACTTTGAAGTTATTCTTTCTACTAGGCAAGAAATCCCTTCAGTCTTTAGTTTCCAAAAAGCATTTGTAATCAGCCAATCCAAAAGAGCATCAGGTTTACAGAACCTGAGCCTGGATCAAGAACCAGTGATAAGTCAAATTAAAGGACACTATCCCTAGAGAATCAGGACTTTTGGGGTGGGCCTACCCCGTAATGCTTCTTAGAACATTGAAGACACACAGTTATCTCTTATCTCATTTCCAAGTGTTGAATAATTTTTCTTAATACTCTACAAAATAGAACAAAAAATAGTTTCTATATGTCATCCCCAAGCACCCATTTCTCTAGAGGAAAGAGAATTATCAAGGGCAGGCTGAGTCCTCAGAGCCTGAGGGACGCCCCTCAGTGTAACCTGTACATCTGCATAATTAAGAATCACCCCTCCTACAGTAACCACCATTTCAAAAAGTTGTAAAAGGCTTAGAGCTCAACCCTCCCAATCCCCCTCCCAAAAAAAGGGTTTAGAACCCAGCTAGGATAGAGTTCAGGCTCCAGGGACTAGGCCCACCCAGATAATCCAGGATAATCTCCCTATTTTAAGATTGTTAATCATATCTGCAGAGTTGATTTTGCTACGTGAGGCGGCATAGTCACAGTTTCCAGGGAGTAGGCTGTGGACATCTTGGAGGGGAGCACAATGGGTCAGAGATTCAGGAGTGCTTTGGCTGGGTGGTTCATGAGTCTCCTGTGAGGCTGCAGCCAAGAGTTTGGTTAGGGCTGCAGTTATCTAGGCTTTAATGGGGCCAGGAGATCTGTTCCAAAGGTCGTCCACTCACATGGTGAACAAGTTATTGCTGCCGCTGTTGGGGGGAGGGGGCTCAGTTCCTCTTCACTGGGGCTGTTCCAAAGGACTGTTTGGGTATCAAGACATGGCAGCTGGCTTTTCCCAGAGCAAAAGATCCAAGAAACCAAAGTGGAAGCTGCAGTGTTTTTTATTTTGACCTTTGCCTTGGAAGTCACATGCTATCACCACTTCAGTGGAATCATCGGTCACACAGGTCAGCCCTTATTGGACATGAAGGGACAATGCAAGGGCATGACCACCGGAAAGCAAGGATCACTGGGGCCATTGTGGAAGCTGAGTGTCCCCGATGGTTGTTACCACTAATCTTTTCTTTCTTTCTTTTTTTTTTTGGTAAAGATTTTATTTATTTAAGAGAGAGAGAGAGGGAGCACAAGCAGGGGGAGCAGCAGGCAGAGGGAGAAGCAGTTTCCCTGCTGAGCAGGGAGCCCAACTTGGGGCTCAGTCCCAGGACCCTGGTATCATGACCTGAACCAAAGGCAGATGCCCAACTGAAGGAGCCACCTAGGTGCCCCATCACTAATCTTTTGACGTATGGTATCCTTAAGAATTTTCTCAGATTGTGGAAACATTTTCAAAGCATTATTTATTTTTAGGAAAAGTCTATAAAGTGCATGTGTATGAATTAATTGTAAAAGTAATGTAACATCATAAAAAATAACCCCTCCTAATTATAAACTACTTTCATTTTTGCAGTCTATTAAAACTTTGCAGAAATATGTACATACATGTATATACATATAAAATATGTAAAATATATTTTAATACTGTTGTTAAATATAACACATACCATTTTGCAATATGATGAGGAGGTTAAGTGTTTAGTCTGTGGAGCCAAATTGCCTGGGTTCAAAGCCTGATTCCACCACTTACTAGATAACGTGACCTTGAGAAAATAACTTAACATTGCTATGCCTCAATTTCCTTATTGGCAACATCAGGATACTAATACATCATAGGGGTGCTGTGAGGGTTGAATGAGTTAAGATATTTAAAGTGTTTGTAACACTACCTAAGACATAGAAAATGCCAAGTGAGAGTTTGCCGTTGTTACCGTTCCTCTTAGCACTATGTCATAGAACATGGTTTTGTTGTAAAACACTATCATGACTTTCTGGGGAGGAATAAAAAAGATATGTGCAAGTCTTAACCTCAGACTGTGACTGTATTTGGAGATGGTGCCTTTACAGAGGTAATCAAGTTACATGATGTCATTATAGTGGGCCCCTAATGTAATATGACTGGTGTCCATATTAAAAAAAGGGACATTTGGGGCACCTGGGTGGCTCAGTCATTAAGTGTCTGCCTTTGGCTCAGATCATGATCCCAGGGTCCTGGGATGGAGACCCACATCGGGCTCCCTGCTCAGTGGGAAGTCTGCTTCTCTCTCTCCCATTCCCCCTGCTTGTGTTCCCTCTCTCTGTGTATCTGTCTCTGTCAAATAAATAAAATCTTAAAAAAAAAAAGAAAGGGACATTTGAAGATAGACATAAACATGCATAGAGGGAAGACAATTTGAAGAGACAGGGAGGGGACAGCCCTTGTCTCCTCAGGACACCAAGCCCGGGAGAGAGGCCTGGAGCAGACTCTTCCCTCACAGCCCTGAAGGAGCCAATCCTCCAAACCCCTTGACCTTGGACCTCTAGCTTCCAGAAATGTGAGACAATAAATTTCTGTTGTTTAAACCACCCACTTTGGGGCATTTTGTTATAGCAGCACTTGCAAACTAATACACTTCTTTGTGCTGGAATATATAACTTTACAATTGTGATTATACTAATTATTATAATGTATAGTCATTAAGCAAATGATGTTATCACAGTTTATTTAGCTTTTCTGCCACTTGGGGCACTTAGGATGTTTTCAGTGCTACAATATAATACATAGTGCAGAAAGAATTTTTTTTTAAGATCTTATTTATTTACTTGACAGAGAGATAGAGAGCACAAGTAGGCAGTGAGGCAGGCAGAGGGAGAGGGAGAAGCAGGCTCTCCGCAGAGCAGGGAGCCCAATGCAGGACTCGATCCCAGGACCCTGGGATCATGACCTCAGCCAAAGGCAGCGGCTTAACCAACTGAGCCACCCAGGAACCCAAGAATTTACTTTTTTAGTTTAAATTCTTAGGAGTGGGATTTCTGGGGTCAGGGAATATGGATGTTTTTGTACCTTGATGTGTCTTTCCACTTTGTTTTCTCGAAGGGCCACTCTGGTGGTCCATATCTGAAACATAGCCCTAGCAAATCAAAGTACTGGGTAATTACCTGTCTCTGTTCTGGGCCTCTCTAGAGCTTTGTGCACTTGGTAATTCCCTCTGCCCTCTGAGCATCACTGTTTCCATTGTAGTGTTTAGTGAAAAAGTCTGTGGGGTGCTAGCAAGCACTAGCAGTTCTCAGAATCTTAGGACATCAGTAATAACACATGTGCAATAACCAAAAACAGGTTCCTTCAATGTTTTCATCTCACGAAATGTCCATTATGTTGCCTTCAGAGGTGACTCAGAGAAAACCCACTGGCCTGCCCAGGAACGGCACCTGCACCAGCTGATAAGTGTGGGCTCTGTTGGCTTTCTGCACACTGACGTCAGCAGAATGCCCTGTCCTGTTTTTAGCGCCACCTTGACCAATAGCACCCAGGTGTGGGTGATTCCCAACTCGGGTTTCACAATGTCCCCGGGAAGGCAGTTGAGTACAAGAGGCAGCCCGGGACCAGGGAGGGTGGAGCTCTGACCAAGAACCAGTTTCCAGTAAAATCTGGACACAGACAAAGGGTGTATTTCATCATCTTCTGACTTCTTCTCCATCATTTCCTTCTTAGGGGGCACATGTTACCCTCTCTTCCCTTAAATCACCTACCCCCAAAAATTGGCTCGAAGTAAACTTTTACACAGAGGAATAAGTGATCTGTGCCTAATAATATCACTCAACCCTCCCCCAAAATGGAAGCCACAGGAGCTGTTGTTTTTTGATTATTCTGACAGTGCCTGTCATATAGTAAGTGCTCAATAAATGTTTGTTGACTAGAGAAGTAAACTTCATTTTTTAAAGTCAATACTGTTGGCATGCCTGGGTGGCTCAGTGGTTAAGTGACTGCCTTCAGCTCAGGTCATGATGCCAGGGTACTGGGATCAAGCCCAGCATTGGGCTCCCTGCTGAGGGAGCCTGCTTCTTCTTCTCTGCTGCTCCCCCTGCTTGTGTGCTTTCTCTCTCTCTGTCAAATAAAGAAATGAAAACTCTTTATAAATAAATAAATAGGGTCAATATTATTATTTTGGATCATTAGCAGCACTTACTATAGTAGAAATATTTGAAATTGAGAAAGATGTAGAGAAGAAATTAAAATCACCCATAAAAAATCACCCATAAATCTATAACCTCTTATTCCAAATAATGTTAATGTTTTATTTTTTTTTCCAGTAACTTTGACATCCAAATTTATATACTTGCTGTTGTGAAAGTGCTTTAAAATAGTGTACGGCGGGGGTGTCTGGGTGCCTCAGCTGTTCAGCGTCTGCATTCAGCTCAGGTCATGGTCCCGGGGTCCTGGGATCGAGCCTTGCATTGGTCTCCTTGCTCAGAGGGAGGCCTGCTTCTCCCTCTCCCACTCCCCCTACTTGTGTTCCTTCTCTCTCTCTCTCTCTCTCTCTGTCAAATAAATAAATAAAATATTAAAAAAATAGTGTAAGGTGGTATTGAAAAATAATAATTTATAATTTCCTAAAAATGGTCCTTTGTGTAGTCCAAAGTATTCTCTCCTCCATCCATTTCTGTGCCCAGTGGCCATCTGCTTTTGTTTATATCCTTGATAAGGGGGATAGAATTATCTTAGGGCATGACAAAATTCCAAGACCCAATTAATTTTTAAAAGTAAGCCCATAAGGGGCACCTGGGTGGCTTAGTCGTTAAAAGTAAGCCCATGTTTGGCAGTTCCTTTGGGCTGGAGTTGGGGGAGACGGAAGCTGTGGGGAGGTGGAGAGTAACAGGCAGTGTCACAAAATCAAACAACCATAACATGTTGGGTATTGCAACTTCGATAAGGCTGGAAATGATCACAGCCTGAAGGCAATGGTCCTGTGACACCGTGTGTGTTGAGGGCAACTCTTCTTGCAAACCAGCCCCAGGGACCCTGCCCTTTGTTTCCTGGGCCTCTTCATTCTACAGTCCTCTCAAAGGATCTCTCTTTTGAGTTGATGGCTTGTTTCAAATCCAACATCTATTTTAAAACTTTACATTTTGGGGCGCCTGGGTGGCTCAGTGGGTTAGAGCCTCTGCCTTCGGCTCAGGTCATGATCTCAGGGTCCTGGGATCGAGGACCACATCGGGCTCCCTGCTCAGTGGAGAGCCTGCTTCCTCCTCTCTCTCTGCCTGCCTCTCTGCCTGCTTGTGATCTCCCTCTCTGTCAAGTAAATAAATAAATAAATAATCTTAAAAAAAAAAAAGGAATCTGGTTTGTATAACTTGATGAATGGTGAGGTAGCCATAATCCAAGGAAAAATCACTGATAGACATGACTTCTGCCTCCTGACATCAATGTCCTTCCTTACTGAATAGGGCTACTCTTCTGTATCCAGTAGGATACCATAGAAATGACAGAGCGTGGCTTCTGAGGCTAGATCAAAAAAGACAACTGGGCTTCTGCCCTGCTTTTTCTCTTGAATCACTCACTCTGAGAGATTCCAGCTGCCATGTTGTCAGGACACTCAGGCATCCCTCTGGAGAAGTCTTCTTGGAAAAGGACTTAGGTCTTCAGCCAGCACCCAAACCAGGATATCGTTGAGGTTACGTGGTGAAAATGTCAGAGTCACAAGATGGAAGGAGTCTGGATCCCTGAATCACTGCTGTAAGAAAGCTTCCTATAAGAAATCCCAACCATGAACGCCTCCTTTAAATTTTATGTGATTGATAAATAAACATTAATTTCATTAAGCCACTGAGCGTGGATATTGTTTAGAGCAGTTGGTGCTGATTGGTCTGGCTAATAGGGACGTGGTAAGTTTAAGTTATGTCTTGGATTTCAAACATGGAGGAGGCAGTTGTAGGTACCAAATGCTTGGAAAAAGTTGGAGGAATAGCTTGAGTATCATCAGAGGTCCCCGAACTTTCAGGAGGGAGTCTCCATTAACTGTCAGGTTACCAAAATGCACATGACATACACGTTAACACATCCGATAAAGTAAGTTGTTTTTATTTTAAGATTTTTATTTTTAAGTAATCTCTACACCCTACATGGGGCTCAAACTCACAACTCTGAGATCAAGAGTCGCACGATCCACTGACTGAGCCAGCCAGGTGCCCCTTTGCTGTGGTTTTTAAAAAAGAAATTTTGAGGGTGCCTGGGTGGCCCAGTGGGTTGAAGCCTCTGCCTTCAGCTCAGGTCGTGATCTCAGGGTCCTGGGATCGAGGCCCGCATCGGGCTCCCTGCTCAGCAGGGACCCTGCTTCCCCCTCTCTCTCTGCCTGCCTCTCTGCCTACTTGTGATCTGATCTCTCTCTCTGTCAAATAAATAAATAAAATCTTAAAAAAAAAAAAGAAATTTTGAGGTTAATTGTACCACTTATGAAGCATCCAGTCCACAGCCACGCATGATGAAGATAAAGGAGACTGGAATGTTCTTGAGGGAGTTCTTTCTGGTGGTGGATTAGTGGTTATGATAAATCTGGGAGCCAGACTACCTGGATTTGAATCCCAGATCCACCACCTGATCTGTAAACTTGAGCTAGATATTTAATCTCTCTGGACCTAAGTTTCCCTCAGTGAAATGAAAAAATGTTCTCCATTATAAGTGAGCATAACAACAGAACTGAACTCATTGGGTACTTGTAAGAGTTAAATGAATTAATATATATGAAACACCTAGAATTCAGACTGACACATAGTAAGTTGTGTGTAGAGGTGCTTGGGTGGCTCTATCGGTTGAGCGTCTGACTCTTGATTTTGGCTCAGGCTGTGATCTCAGGGTCGTGAGATGGAGCCGCGGATCAGGACAGAGTCTGCTTGGGATTCCCTCTCCTCTCCTCTCCCCCGGCCCCTTCCCCTGCCCCCCTCCCCACTCTCTCTCTAAAACAAATAAATAAATCTTTAAAGAAATAAGTTCTACATAAGTGTTGGTTTATTTTCTCGTATACCTTTGCACTGGAATCCTCCCGTATTTTGCACAGGAGGGAAAGCACAACCATGAAAAAAAAAACACCTTTTTTTTTAAAAAAGAGGGAAAAATCACTGATAGACATGACTTGAAGATGCGTGGAGCAGAACAATTGGAAGCTAAAGCTCTACAGCTGTGCTGCAGTGTTCTTCTGACCCTGCCTACCTCCGACCCCGCCCTTGTCCCCAGGCAAGAATTGTCACCCAGTGCTAATAAGCCAAAATATATGAGTTTGCCCAAATTGACATTTTTGTTATTATCATGTCAAAAAATATTTTATTTATTTATTTGAGAGGAGAGACAGTGTGACAAAGATAGTGAGAGATCATGAGCAGGGAGGAGAGGAAGAAGCAGGCTCCCTGCTTGGCAGGGAGCCAGTTAACGGGGCTCGATCCCAGGAGCCCGAGATGATGACCTGAGCCCAAGGCAGACGCTTAGCTGACTGAGCCACCCAGGTGCCCCGCCATTTTTATTAGTTAGGATGCATATTTTGGTCTCATTTATTTGGCATTTGTAAATTATACTTGTTTTATGAGTTTTTAAAAATTGAGATGTGTGAATGTGCTCTTATTTTAACCCCTTGGAAATAAGCATGCACCTCTTGATTAAATTGAATTAAGTGTTCCCTTGTGTGTGGAACTAACGGTGTATAAACCAATTAAATAAACATGGCCCCTGCCCTCAGAAATGCAGAAACATGAAAAGAACTAGAGATATATACACTTTCCCAGAGTCCACACTTTGGCACAAGCATAAGCCATTGATCAAATATTCACAAGACACATAGGCATTGCAGTTAATAATTTTCATGTTAGGGCTCACAGACATCTAAGTGGGAGCTTAGGTAGTTAAAAAAATCAATAGAGCAATAAAAATCTGTAACTTTTGTGAGCAAGTTTATCGGTCGCTTTGATAGATTGGTCATATACAAAATCTCTTGAGAAAACATTGATATATATTCTTGTGTATGCTTATAACCATTAGTTTATTTTTTTAAGAAAGGAGACAGAGTCCTGGGTGAGAGTTGGCATTTGCATGCCTTGGAGTTGTGGATTGTTGTCCTGACGTCAGGCAATGTTCCATCCCCATCTCTGGACTCCCTGTGCCCCGGTGTGGAGGAAATTTAGCAGGATCAGTCTCTGGTCACTCACTTTCTGCTCTTTTCTCCCCGTCTGCATTCCTCGGCAGCCCCTTGTTCCCTGCTCTGATTTGCTGGGACTTTCCTCTGCCTCTCACCACATGATTCTCCTTTGGGTGGCTAGGGGTGGGGGAATGGATCCGTTCTGTGGCACACGCAATAAGGTGCAACACTGAAGTCACTGAGCCAGACATTTCTCAATATTTGCTCTGGCAGAGGTAGGGAACCAGAGCTGCTCTCGTGTTCTAGGGGAATGAAAATCAGTTTGTAAAGAGGGGAAGGAATCCACCTGGCCTCAGGTCCGGAAGGGAGGAGGTTTGTTGTTCAGTGAGTCCAGCCTTTCTTTGCTCGTCTGCTTGGCAAACTGACTCTTCCTTTAAGTTTCAACACAAGGGTCACCAAAGCCTTCTCTGCTCCTCTGGGCACATCCTGAATCTTCTACAGGTACAGGCTTTTATCTGGCGATTATCTGTCTAGGAGCCTCTTTATTTATCTATCCCCAGTGCCTATCACAGTGCTTGTCACATCAAGGGCACTCAACAAATGTCAATAGAACAAAAGCCAACCAGAGCAGATTGGCTCTGCTTTCCTTTCGTCATTTGATAATTGGCCAGCAAACTGAATGGCCTAATTAACCAAAGGTTTGGGGGGGGGTCACTTTGGTCACAAAAGTTAATGATTTTTATTGCTTTATTGATTTTTTAACTGTCACTTAAGTACTATGAACACAGGGTAGGATGTTTTAGTGACTATGAGGCAGAATAGCCTGGTGGGTAAGAATGCTAATGCTAGAGTAGGCTGCCTTGGCCTAAGTTTTGACTCTGCCATTCAGTCGCTGTGTGACCTTTGACGAGTTCCTTAACCTTTCTGTGCGTGGGTTCTGTGCCTTGTAATAGTACCTGTCTCCTGTTGTGAGAATTAGAGTAGTTAACATTTGTAAAGTATTTAGAACTTGAAGACGTGTCAAGAATAGAGAGGTGCTTAAAAAAAAAAAAGAATAGAGAGGTGCTTGATCAATATTTGTAAATGAATAAAATTTGTATTTTTTAATTTTCAGTTCAATGTTAAAGAAGATATTAGATAATCTCTTTTTGTCTTTCAGTTGGTTAATTTTATGTTCTGGATAGCCTAGGTATTGAAAAGTATTACTAGGTTACTGCTTATTGATGATAAATTCCCTTTCTATTAAAATATCCAGAACAGAAGAGTTAATACAAGTAAAGACCTTGGAATGGTGCTCAGTAAAGATTAGCTGTCATTATGTTATTATTCATTTGTTCATTTAATGAATACTTTTTTAAAGATTTTATTTATTTATTTGACACAGAGAGAGAGAGAGAGATCACAAGTAAGCTGAGAGGTAGGCAGAGAGAGAGGAGGAAGCAGGCTCCTTGCCGAGCAGGGAGCCCGATGTGGGCCTCGATCCCAGGACCCTGAGATCATGACCTGAGCCGAAGGCAGAGGCTTTAACCCACTGAGCCACCCAGGTGCCCTAACGAATATTTTTTGAGCACTGTATGTTAGACACCAGGGATATGTTGAGTGGGAAACAGACAAAAATCCTCCTGTCATGGAATCATCATTCTAATGAAGCAAATAGACAATAAATAGAAACTGTAAAATGCATACCATGTTTTATAGATTTTAAGACACACAATTTTTAACGCATTAATATCTAGAAATTGAGATACATCTTACAACCGATAGCATTTTGCAATCATAATTGATGGCTTTTTTTTTCTTTTGTATGTAAAACAATGATACCTGTTTCAATCGATGGAATCTCAGATCTGATGTAATGTGAGAGCATGTGGGATATAATCAGTGATAAGGAAAAAAATAAGGCAGGGAGGATGACAGAGAACTCAGGAAGGTTTGCAACTAACGTATGGTATAAGTTTGCAATTTAAATATACCCCTGTATCTTTATGTTCACATATTTTAGAACTCAAAGGCCTGATTATTTAATAAAATCATCATTTAAAATATTATTAGTGGTAGGTACAACGTGGTATCCTGGATGGGCTTCATGAACAGAAATGACATTAGTGGAGAAAGTGGGGAAGTATGAATGGAATCTGTAGTCTAAGTTATTAGTGTACTTGAACCCAGTCTGTTTATCAGGAAATAACTGATTTGTTTGGACACAATTTCCCTGTAAGATATTTTGCCCAGTAGCCAAACTCATGCAAAGAGCTTCCAGAACTAGAAACAACAATAGCTAACAATTATTGAACATTTACAACATGTCCAGCTTTGTTTAAAGTTTTTCATGTATGTTAATTTCCCAGATATCACCACCATCCTATGACAGTGATATTATTATTATTATTATTATTATTATTATTGTATTTACCAGTGAGGAAACTGAAGCACTGGACAGAGTAATTTGCCCAATGTAAGTAGTTGGGAAGGGGTGGAACTGTGATCCAGATCTATCCGGGTCTTCCAAATGGAAAAATCTATCCATGGTCTTCAAGTGGAGATGAGTTTGGCTCATTCAAGGACCCAAAAGTCCAGTGTGGTCAAGCATGGAGAATGAGGAGTGTGTAGTAGGATGTGATGTTCAGGCAGTTAGTAGGGGCCAGGTCATGTGGGGACTTATGAAAAGTTTGGATTTTCTTCCAAGTACAATGAGAAGCCATCCAAAGGTTTGGCGGAGGAGTGTAAAGTCTGAGATCTCTCTAGCTGTGGAACATGGAGAATAGGCTCCAGGGGCTAGCCATTCCGCGGAGGCTTGTGAGTTACAGTGCGATGGCAGTGAGGACAAGGAGTTTGTGTTCTCCAACTCAATTCTGTCCCATGCTGCCTGCAGACGTGTTCCAATCAGGAGACTCTTTGTGGTAAAACCTTTCCAAGCCCATGCCCTCCTGATATTGGATAGGGTTTTATTTTGTTTATTTTCTAATAAGACTAAATATATTCAATGCCCTAGTAAAGGTTTTGATTATAAATAACCATCCGTATAACAAGTACACAACAGATTTGTAGATTTCTAATATGTTAATACAAAGTGCATGACTCCGTCTACCAGCAAAGAAGTGGAAGGAGAAAAAGAAGACTGTGGTTGAGGTCTAGTAATAAATATGGAAGTTGAGATGATCCATATTATAGTATATTCGACTACCAATACTGTGGCCACAATGTGCAAAAATAGATTTTGTTCATGAAAGACCCTTCCACTTTCTGAAAGAATCTACAAACCACTCCCCAGGTGATACCTGTTTCTGCGAAATTACTCTGAAGGACAAGCTATGAGACCAAGATTCAGTGGCACTCTTCTCAGCACAGGTATTTTTGGTTTGGTTTGGTTTGGTTTGTTTGTTTGGAAGCAATCTACTATTCTTCCTTCTTAAAAAATTGAGGTACAACTTATAAACAGTTAATTGCACTCTTTTTTGATGTAGAGTTCTGCAGTCTTCGTCAAATGCTTACAGTCACACACCCAGCACCACAATCAAGATACAGAACAGATCTTTCATCCTCCACAGTTCCCACGTGCAGCCCTTCTGTTCTCCGTTCCCAGCCTCTGGGAAACCCCTGATCTGTTTTCTATCCCTGTAATTCTACCTTTTCCAGAATATCCTATAAATGAAATCATACTGTCCATAGCCTTTTGAGTCTGACTTCCTTCACTGAGCCTAATGCATTTGAGATTGACTAATGTTGATGTGTGTATTGGTAAGTAAATTCCTTCTTCTTCTTTTTTTTTTTTTTCTGAGTAGCCTTCTCTTATGTGAACATACCACAGTTTACAAACTGCAGGACATTTAGGCTGTCCCCATTTTTTGACAATTATGAATAAAGCCACTGTAAACATTCACATACAGGTTTTTGTGTGAGCTTCAGTTTTTATTTCTTTTCCCAGGCACATGTCTTTTCTTAGGGTTGTATGTTACACGTATGAGTAATTTTATAAGAAAATTGCTTTCCAATCCAGAGCACTTATTTCGAAAGAGAACATCAGACAAAGGTGTTATCTTTGTGGTCGTCTCAAAAAATGGCCACTAGTATCACAAAAATAAATAAATTTAGCATAACGAGTCATTGAATATTATCTTGAAGGGGCATTAGAGTGCTTTTCTTTTCCTTCATTTGTGACTTTTCTCTGCCATTCACTCAGAGGGACCATTTCACAGGGGAGACTAGCGCTGTTAGAGCAGAGAAAGAACCTGGGGTCTGCTTCTGACTTCCAAAAAGGTTCTTGAACACCACATAGTGTGTGATTCCATTTATAGAAAATATCCAGAATAGGCATAAAAAGTAGATTACTGGTTGCCAGGCAGGGGCAGCAGTGTGTGTGTGGGGCGAGCAGTGAGAAGTGGGGAGGGACTGCTAATAGGTATGGGGTTTCTTTTTGGAGTGATAGCAATGTTCTGGAATTAAATAGTGATGATGATGGTGTAACCTAGTGAATATACTAAAAACCAGTGAATGTACACTTGGTTGACTTTTGTGGTATATGAATTATGTTTCAATTTTTGAAAACAAGTAATGTATTATTACCAAAAAATTAGTGATTGTGGTCTAGAGACAGGTAGAGGGATTGGAGCATGGTTTAAACTCTAGATTATTCTGAACATCAGAATGTGAAGAATACACATTATTTCCCAAGAATCTGGGCCTATTTACTTAGGGGCTTTCTCTGTAAGTACAAATGACTCTCTTCCTAAGAATGCTAAGAATTGGAGTCGGATTGAGGTTCTAGCCATCTACAAATGAAAGAACACCAAGTTCTCATAAAAGAAAAATGACCGAGTTAGTGGGGCATGGCTTAATGGTTATGCAAAGAACAAAACAAAATGGGATGGTGTTATTTGCTGCACTCCATTAAACAAAAATGGCCAGCAGGCATTTCAATCAGCAAACAGATGACACTTTCCTTTCCTTTTAACTTTTAGAGCCTTTAACATTAATAACAGTTCAACTGGTCTTCCCTTCTAACCATAAGAGAAACCCCAGACAGACCCAAATTGAGGAATGTTCTGTGTGCCAAGGTCATGAAAAATACAGAAAGTCTGAGGAACTGTCTCAGATTAGATTAGATTCAGGGGCATGACCACTAAATGTAACGTGGGCTCCCAGATAGGATCCTGGAACAGAAAAAGGATATTAGTGGAAAAACTTGTGAACTCCGAGTGAAATATGGAGTTTAGTTAATATTAATGGACCAATGTTTATTTCTTATTCGTGACTACGAATGTATCATGGTAACATAGGATGTTAAAAACAGGGGAGACTGGGTGAAGGGTATGGGGGACTCTCCGTAATATCTTCCCAAATTTTCTGTACCTCTAAAACTATTCTAAAATTAAAAGTTTAATGAAAATGTCAAAAGCTCCCTCCAGGTTCACCTCTCTTCTGACAGCCTTCTTTCTGTCTAGCTTACAGGTTTGGGGAGGGGGAGGTTTAGTAAATATTCCATGAGATAATGAATGTGGGAATAAACCCCAAAGCTCACTCTATAAATGTAAGGTGGCATTATAAATGATCCAAGTCCAACACAGCTGCCTCATCCCTCCTAAATTCCTCACTCCACCTTCCATAACGATACAAAGACTGGTTTTTCCTCATTTACTACTCCTTGTACCAGGTACTCTGGTTTATGTCCAACTGGAAAGCAAGTATTTATTGCCAACTGGAAAGCAAGTATTGAGCATGGCTCATAGGAAGTGCCATGCCAGAGTTGAAGGCGGATGTGGAAAAGCAGAAGGAATGCTCCCCGTCTTGGACTTCTTCAGAGAGCTAACAGTCTACTAGGGGAATTAAAACATACACCTTCTTCTTGGTGATCATAGATAATGGTTCAGGGCGGAAAGATACAAAGGAACGAATAAGGCAATAAGCAGTAAGAGGCAGGCGAATAATCAATGCTTGATCCACATAGTTAATTCATTATTTTCTTAAAATTGTCTCCACCTGGGCCTCTCTTCATTTTCTATTTTTCGCTATTTTTGTTTTTTTTTTTCTATTTAGGGAAGAAAGGACTACAGTTTTCAACTCACTTTGTCCTTTTATTTATTTACTTATTTATATATTTATTCATTCATCCATTCATTTAGAGCATGAACAGCTCTCTGAGGGGCAGAGGGAGACAGAGAATCCCAAGCAGACTCCTTGCTGAGGCCAGAACCCAATGCAGGGCTTGATCCCAAGACCATGAGATCATGACTTGAGCCGCAATCAGGAATCGGCTGCTGAACTGACTTCAGCTCTCTTTGTCCTTAAAGTGAGGCAGACTTGTGTGTGGTCAGAAGTGGAGCCACTTGGCAACTGGAATTCCAGGTCACCACTTGCTACCATGTGACCTTATTTTTACTGCAAGGTGGGGATGAAATAGGCCCTACTCCCAGGATTGATGTGGGGATGATGGTTTGATAGAGGTAGAGTATGTCAGATGGTGCTTGGTAGGGGCCAGGTGCCCAGTCAGCATGAGCTGTTATGCTACTCTGCGTGGGTAAAGGAAGGAAGGGTGTGGGAAACAGGGGTGTGAAAATGAAGGACGCAGGATTTTAGGCGATCATTGCAAAGCAAGTTTACAAAATTTTTTATAGTCTTGGGAAAATATTCACAGTATCATCTAAAATGAGACTTACAGAATGTAAAACTCTGTTATATAAGGGCTATTGGATGTACACCTAGGAAAAATATGAATATTTCAAAACATTAACTGTGGACAGAATGGATAACAGTTATCTCTGGGTGGTGGAACTATTTAAAAAATACTTTTCTATCATAAAGTGGAAAGGTTGAAAGGAGAAAGGTGGTTGCCGAGGGCTGGGCAGAGGAGATGGGAGAATTAGTGTTTAACAGTTATATGGAGTTTCAGTTTTGCAGGATGAAGACATTTTAGACATCTCTTGCACAGCACTGTGTATGTCATTGATACTACTACGCTGTACACTTGAAAATAATTAAGATGGTAAATTTAGTGTTATTTTTTTACCACAATTAAAAAAAACGTTTCTATGGTAAACACAGTATTTTTTTTAAAGATTTTATTTATTTATTTGTCAGAGAGAGAGAGAGAAAGCACAGCATGGGGAGCAGCAGACAGAGGGAGAAGCAGGCTGAGCAAGGAACTGAGCAGGCTGAGCTGAGCAAGGAGTCCAAATCAGAGCTCCATCCCCGGACCCGGGGAGCATGACCTGAGCCAGAGTCAGACACTTAATCAACTGAGCCACATAGGTGTCCCACAAACACAACAGTTTTATATTTAAGAAAAAAATCAATAAAAGTTGTTGAGTTTTAAATTAAAGTCATAACTATGGCTGATTTGTGTAGCTTTTTCTGAATATTTCTACAGTTTATTGAACCCTGTCTGCCCAGGAGCAGAGCAGTAAGACTTCCTAAGTAGACATGGGTCCTCTGATTTGTTTCCTCCCCTCAGGATTCTATTGAGAGAAAACATGAGGTACAGAAGAGGGAAATTACCAAAACTTGTTTGCTTTGGTAGTTTTTCTTTCTGATCTAGGTTCAGTTGTCAGCTACTGAATCTGAGGGCGTGTCCATGCGGATGACCTGATACAGCAGCCCTTGCCCCCTTCACACCCCCTTAACCCTGCAGATTCTGCGTCAGCTGCACTATTTGCAGGACCACCCACCAAAACCCTGTGCTGCTGGCTGTTCTTTGACCTGTAAACCTGAATCTGAGCCAGCTGGGTTGAGACAGAGGAGGCGGGGCAGGTGATCTCAGAGCAGCTGTGCTGTTCCCCTGCAGTCACTTCCTAGGTCTGGGTCTCACTTAAGAAAAAAATGAATCACCCTCTAGGACAGGTAGTGGACATGAGCAGGGAACTCACAAAACACCAAGAACTAAAAAAAAAAAAAAAAAGATGAAAAGTGAGCGCTTTCATCAAAATAAAAAGGGACAGAAATAACAGCAACACCTTAAAATCATTTTTTTCCCCCACCTGGGTATCCGTTTGGCAAAGATTTCTTTAGAAAACAGTTCCAGAATTTGCAAACAATTACTGGAAGGGAGGTAATTGGCCCTTCTGAAAGCAAGCTGGCAGTGCACATCAGGAACTGTAAAAATGTTTGTTCTAGAATAGATCATCCCATAAAAGGTTCAGAAAGATATAGGAATTGAGTACAAAATGAAAGTGACAATTTCAAATTAACAGGGAGACAGAATTCCATTTCTGGCAATATTGAGGTCAGAATGACCTAAAGAATCTTCAGTTACAAAAATATCTAGGACTTGTGGGATCACTCTGTTGTACACCTCAAACTAATGTAACCTTGTGTACCAACTGTACTTCAACTTAAAAACAAATCTAGGGGCCCCTGGGTGGCACAGTTGATTGAGCATCTGACTCTTGGTTTTGGCTCAGGTCTGATCTCAGGGTGGTGGGATCAAGCCCCATGTCAGGTTCCATGCTGAGCATATAAAACTTAGGCTTCTCTCTCCCTCTGCCCCTCCCCCCACTCTCTAAAATAAATAAATAAATCTTAAAACAAAAACAAATCTAGAACCCTATTTACATCACCCAGCAGAAAATCAATCAAGAATGTCTTTGAATGACACATTAGACCACATAGACTGAACATACATATACAAAACATCCCCTCTAAAAACAACAGACTATACATTCCTTTCCAGTGCATGTGGAACATTCTTCAGAATAGATCATATGTGAGACCACAAAATGAGTCTCAATAAATTTAAGGAGATTGAAACCATAGCAAACATCTATCATGGTATGACACTAGAAATCAGTTACAAAAATAAAACTGGAAAAACAAATATTTGGAAGATAAATGACATGCTCCTAAACAACCAGTGGGTCAACAAAGAAATGAAAGAGGAAAAGAAAAAAAAAACATGGAGACAAATGAAATTGAAAACACAGTGTTCCAAAATCTTTGGGATGCTGTGAAAGCAGTCCTAGGAGGGAAGTTTATAGTGATACAGGCCTACCTCAAGAATCAAGAAAAATTTCAAATAATCTAGCCTTATACCTAAAGAAACTAGAAAAAGGAGAAAGGAGTTAATAGAAGGAAGGAAATAACAAAGATCAGAGTAGAATTAAATGAGAAATAGAAATAGAAAAGATGAATGAAACCAAGAGCTGATTTGTTGAAAAGATAAATAAAATTGATAAACCTTTAGCCAGATCCATCAAAAAAAAAAAAAAGAGAGAGGACTCAAATAAATAAAATCATAAGTGAAAGAGGAGAATAGTGCTTGCTTTGGCAGCACATATACTAAAATTGGAACAATACAGAGAAGATTAGCATGGCCCCTGCACATGGATGACACACAAATTCATGTATGTCCATATTTTTCTGTGAATTGTGTAAGACTCATGAATCACACACCTGTACCCCTGAAACGAATAATACATTATATGTTAATAAAAAATAAAAATAAATTAAAAAAAAGAAAAAACAGTCGACACCACAGAAATGCAAAGGATTGTGAGAGACTACTATGAAAAACTATATGCTGACAGATTGGATAATAGATTACCTAGGAAATGAAAGAATACCAAGAAATATACAAACTTCCAAAACTGAATCAGAAAAACAGACTAGTTACTAGTAATGAAATGGAATTGATGAAACTCCCAACAAACAAAAACTCCCAACAAACAAAAGTCCAGGACCAGATGGATTCATATTTGAATTCTACCAAATGCTTAAAGAAGAGTTAATACCTATTCTCCTCAAAGTATTCCAAAAAATAGGAAGGAAAGGTTCCAAATACAGTCTATGAGACCAGCATTACCCCGATACCAAAACCAGACAAAGACACTGGGGGAAAAAAACCCAAACCAAAAAAATTATAGGGTGATATCCCCGACGAGCATAGATGCAAAAATCTGCAACAAAATATTGGTAAACCACATCTAACAATATATTAAAAGGATCATTCAACATGACTTATTCTGGAGATGAGAGGATGGCTCAGTATCCACAAATCAATGTGATACACCACATTAACAAAATGAGGGATAAAAATCACATCATCTCAATAAATGCAGAAAAAGCATTTGACAAAATTCTACATTCATTCATGATTAAAACTTCCAACAAAGTGAGTTTAGAGGGAACATACCTCAACATGATAAAGGCAATATATGAAAAACCCACAGCTAATATCATACCCACTGGTGAAAAACAGCTTTTACTCTTAGCTCAGAAACAAGTCAAGGATTTCCACTCTCACTACTTTCATTCAGCTTAGTACTGAAAGTCCTAGCCACAGCAGTCAGACAAGAAAAATAAATGAAAGGCTTCCAAATGGGTAAGGAAGAAGTTAAAACATCACTATTTGCAGATGACATGATACTATACATAGAAAACTCTAAGATCACACACACACACACACACACACACACACACACACACAAAGCTATTAGAAGTAATAAGTTCAGTAAAGTTGCATGATAAAAAATATTCAGCCATCTTTTGCATTTGTATACACTAATAATGAAATAGCAGAAAGAGAAATTAAAAAAATAATTCCATTTACAACTGCACCAAAAGAATAAAATGCTTAGGATAAACTTAACCAAGGACATGAGAGACCTGTACTCTGGAAACTATAAAACATTCATGAAAGAAACTGAGATGATAAAAACAAATAGAAAGACATACCATGCTCATGGATAAGAAGAATTCATATTGTTAAAATGTCCATACTACCCAAAGCAATCTACAGATTCATTGCAATCCCTATCAAAACATCAGTTGTATTTTTCACAGAACTAGAAGAAATGATTCTAAAACTTGTATGGAACCACAGAAGACCTCAAATAGCCAAGGCAATCTTGAGAAAGAAGAACAAAAATGGAGGTGTCACAATCCTGGATCAAGATATACTACAAAGCTATAATAATCAAAACAGTATGGTACTGGCACAGAAACAGACACATAGATCAGTAGAACAGAGTAGAGAGCCCAGAAATAAGCCACATTTATATGGTTAATCTATGACAAGTGAGGCAAGAATATACAATGGGGATAAGACAGCCCCTTTAATAAATCATGCCGAGAAAACTGGACAGCTACATGTAAAAGAATGAAACTGGACCACCTTCTTACATTGTACACAAAAATAACTAAAAATGGATTAAAGACCTAAATGTGAGACCTGAAGCCATAAAACTCCTGGAAGAAAACATAGGAAATAGTTTATTTGACATCGGCCATAGAAACATTTTTTTCTAGATATGTCTCCTCAGGCAAGGGAAACAAAAGCAAAAATAAACTATTGGGGCTACACTGAAATAAAAAGCTTTTGCACAGTGATGAAAACCATCCACAAAATGAAAAGGCAGCCTACTCAATG
Source organism: Ailurus styani (assembly GCA_002007465.1). Classification (NCBI taxonomy): domain Eukaryota; kingdom Metazoa; phylum Chordata; class Mammalia; order Carnivora; family Ailuridae; genus Ailurus; species Ailurus styani. Next base: position 1,125,193 of record LNAC01000044.1, on the reverse strand, counting down.
GGAGAAGATATTTGCAAATGATATACCTGATAAGGGGTTGATTTACAATATATAAAGAACTTAAGCAGCTCAATACCAGAAGAACTCCCAAATCATCTGATTAAAAAATGGGCAGATGAACTGAATAGAAATTTTCCCAAAAAGACCTACAGACCAACAGATACATGAAAAGATGCTCAATATCATTAATCAGGGAAATGCAAATCAAAGAACTACTCTGAGATATTACCTTATACTTGTCAGAATGGCCAGTATAAAAAAATCCAAGAAAGTACAAGTGTTGGTGAGGATGTGGAGAAAAAGGAACCCTCATGTGCTGTTGGTGGAAATGCAAATTGGGGCAGCCACTGTGGAAAACAGTATGGAGTTTTCTCAAAAAATTAAAGATAGAAATATGATCCAGTAATTGCACTACTGGGTATTGATGCAAAGAAAATGAAAACACTAATTAAAAAAAAATATAGGCACCCCTATGTTTATTACACCGTTATTTACAATAGCCAAGATATGGTAGCCGCCCAAGTCCATTGATAGATAAATGGTTAAAGAAAGTTTAATACACATACACAACACACATACAATATACAATACACAATGGAATATTACTTAGCCATAGAAGATGAGATCTTAACATTTGGGACAACATGGGTAGACCTAGGGGGTATTATGTTAGTGAAATAAGTCACACTGAGAAGGAAAAATACCATATGATTTCACTTATATGTGGAATCTAAAAAACAAGTGAATGAACAACAACAAAAAAGTAGCATCAGCCCTATAAGTACGGAGAACAAACTGGTGGTTGCCAGAGGAGAAGAGAATGGGAAGATGGGCAAAATGAGTGAAGGGGAGTGGGAGGTATAGACTTCTAGTTATGGAATGAATAAGTCATGGGAACGAAAGGTACAGCATAGGATACATACCATCAGTGATATTGCAAGTGTCCAAGGTGACAGATGGTAGCTGCTTGTGGTGAGCACAGCATGACATGTAGAGTCGTCCACTCACCAAGTTGTATACTGAAACTAAAGTAACATGATGTGTCAACTACAGTTCAGTTTAAAAATGTATATCTAGAAATATTGGATAAACTATAACAAAATGCCTGACTGAGCGCCAGAGATACAAAAAGGAATACCCCAGAGTCTAAACAATGAAAAGCAATGGAAAACCAGAGGCATAGGTGGACTGATACTAGCCAGAATGGGTTATCTGAACAATCTAGGGTTCCTGTGTTAACTTCCAGGTGAGGACAGAACACCAAGCCCATAGACTGTCCTGGTGTGTGGGAGTTGAACCTGAGTCTCATGTGTAGCTGAGATCATTGAGAGTCTAAATCTTGAGTGGCAGGTTGTCATAATAACATATCTATATTGTCTCTTTTCTATAGTCGACTCATCAGGTGATTAGTTTGGCAAAATGTGATTCTACCTCTAGGAAACTATCCCACACATTATAGGATACTTATAAAAATTCTCAGTCTTGGGGCGCCTGGGTGGCTCAGTGGATTAAAGCCTCTGCCTTCGGCTCAAGTGATGCTCTCAGGGTCCTGGGATCGAGTTCCGCATCGGGCTGTCTGCTCAGCAGGGAGCCTGCTTCTTTCTCTCTTTGCCGGTCTCTCAGCCTACTTGTAATCTCTCTCTCTCTCTCTCTCTGTCAAATAAATAAAAATAAAACCTTAAAAAAATTCTCAGTCGTTACTAATGAGTGTTCAATATGCTTTATTTTAAGAGAAAAAAAATGAGAATCTGCCCTGTGTCCAACAAGAGTAGAATGATTAAATGAATACTATATAGCCATTAAAAGGAATGAAATTGATCTCCATGTAAGAAAATGGAAAGGATGTCAAGACAACGTGTTAAAATTTTTTAATAGGCAAGCTACAGAACAGCATTATTCAGCTAATAAATTGTTGAGCATTGTACCCAAAACTAATGTTATACTATAGCTTGGCTAGTTGAATTTAAATAAAAAGATAAATAAATAAAATTTAAAACATTTTAATGATTTATGAAAAAAAGAACAGCCTTATTCAATAGAAACAGGATGCAAACCACATAGTAAGTTCAAATTTTCTAGTAGAAGTATTTTAAAATGTAAAAAGAAGTAGGTGAAATTAATTTTAATAGTGTATTTTTTGACCCAAAATATCCCAAATATTTAAGCATGTAATCAATATAAAATTATCGATGAGTTATTTTACATTATTTTTATATGAGTCTTCAAAACCTGATGTGTATTTTATACCAATACCACCTCTCAATTTAGACAAACCACCTTTCAATTACTCAGTAGCTGCTTTTGACCAGTGGCTACAATAAAGGACAGTGCAGCTAGAGGACAAATATGTAGTATCCAGATTTTCAAACAACTTTAAAACCAGCTATATAAGTATTGGATAGAAACAGAAAACATGGGGCACCTGGTGCCTCAGTCGGTTAAGCGTCTACCTTCAGCCGAGGTCATGATCTCTGGGTCCTGCTTGGGGCTCCTTGCTCAGCAGGGAGCTTGCTTCTCCCTCTCCCTCTGTCATTCCCCCTTCTTGTGCTGTCTCTCTCTCTCTCTCTCTCTCTCTCTCTCTCTTACACACACTCTCTTTCTCAATTAAAAAAAAAACAAACCAGAAAACACTAAAGATACACAAGAAATGACTAAAGCAGCCGTCTCTATGGAGTGGGGTTGTGGGGAAAGGTGTTCAGGGCTTAGTTTATAAACATCTCTATTTGAATTTACTATGTGAGTATTTTAACTACTGAAAAAGTAAGAGTGAGAGAGAATGTTTTGGAGTTAGATGGTGGTGATGTACAACTCTATGAGTGTACCAGAAATCGCTGAATCTTACACTCTGAAATGAAGAAACCAGTGAATATTTTGTTACGTGAATTTTAACTCAATTTCAACAATATGGATATAGAACATGATTCCCAACTTTGGGGGGAGGGAAGAATAAGACTAATGTTTTAAGAGTGGTGATGGGATTATAAATGCTTTTCGTTTTTTTCTTTCTCTGGTACACATGTATTGTATTTCAAATGGAGGTGGTGGTGGAATAAAAGCATTTAGGAGAGAAAGCTCTTCTCCCTTGACAAAATCTGTGTGCTTTGGAAACAATACCATGTTCTCATTGTGTTGGCAAGTACACAATGTCTAACCCTCGTCCAGCCTGTGTGTACATCTATCCATGCCATGTTTAACCACCATTGAGTAAAATAAAGTAGGCTTTGCTTTTTGCTGTAGGCTGCCAAATAGCAAAACTGACAACACTTTCCTTCTCTGTGTCTTTGGATGTTGCAAGGACAGGGCTATGCGCTTGCATTTTTGAAACAGAGCAGCCCTGGGTACCTAGCTCAGGGTGCTTGGCTTCCAGTTTTATAACTTAAATTCTCTTTGACCTGGCTGGCTTCCTGTCCTTGCTTTGTGCTTCTGCAGCTCCCCTGGTAAGATGAGGTGCCGACTGCTTGCTTCTTTGGATTGGGGAAGGGAATGTGTTAGATAAGTTCTTCAAAGCACTAAGAGATGAAAGGTCCAGAAAAATAAAAGGTTATTCAACTCCACTAGAGACTCGAATCACCCAAAAGTAAATGGAGAAGAAAGAACTTATGTAACAACTCTTTGTCTTCCAATAAATAAACAGATAGGAGCGGAGCCACGGAGTCCCTGAGGCTTCTCTTAACCCTTGAATGGACAGTAGTTTTCATAAGCTTACCGGAATGCTGAGATTTCCGCTGTGTGTGCTTAGGGGAGTTGTTTTTTTAGACCTCAACTGACATCTTACTCTCCCAATAACTCCATACCAGGTAAATGAAGGAGAATTCACAGGAGAAGATGACATTGCCCAGGTTTTAATTGCCCTGAAGACCCTACTGTCGTTTAAGGTACTTGTTGAGTGGAACTTATTTTGCTTCAACTGCCCCGTTTGTTGTGACTTGAAGTAGAGCCTCGTAGAGTGGGAAAGGAGGCCAAGATGTAGGAAGTAAAGAAACAGGTTGCAGAACAAATTGTAACCCTGATCCCTTCAGTGTTTTGAAAATCTATGAAATTATGTATCTATGTCTCTATCTTGTATCTGTGTATTTGTCATCTATCTACCTACCTACCTATTAATCTGTCTTGGTGAATGGATAGAAATGGCCAAATCATTACCACTGCCTACCACTGGGAGCCAGGATAGAGCGTATAGAGAGCAGGGTGAAGGAAGGACTCTCACTTTTTCCTTTATACGTTTTTGCACTGTTAACATGTTACTGGGTTGTTTTGTATCAAAAGAGATTTAAGAAAAATTGCCAACTCTAATCTTAACTGTTCCTCTGACAGTTCCCTCAGATGTCTCATAAAGTGTCCAGAAAGAGTTAACACAGAGAATTCCAGATGTTTGAAGCGAGGACAAACTCCTGATTTATTGGCGGGGGTGGGGGAAGGGTTAGAGGTGAGAAACGGCAGAAAAGCGGAGGGGAGGAGAGGGAGGGCCGGCCACCCAGTTCTCATCCTAACCAATAGCACAAAAGTTCTGGGCCCAACGCCCATTTGTGCAGACTATTTCAGGAGTCAAGAATTGCATCTGAGGCCATTGTCACTGTGACCTGTGAAAGAAGAACACTAAGAGAGCTTCCAGCTTTATCTACTTCGAGGCTGTTTCTCCTTTAGTTGGAAGGTAAAATCTCAAGCCTCAGCTAATCCGGTGGTGGTAATTGAGATGTATGCTTTTTTTCTCTATGGTGTATTGACTTCTTTTTCCACAGGGCACTAAGATGTTTATGGGATAGGGCTTTATTTTTACTAATGACAAAATTAACACTCACTTTCTAACCACGTGGAATGGTTTTTCCTGGTTCTTCTTTGCAGAGGGCATGACACAGTCTGTTGAAGCATTAGGGAGAATCTTGGGTAGGCTTTGCTTGGAAAGGAGGCAACACATAGTCTTTGGCGGTTTCATGGTTTTCATGTCATTTCCCCTTGGTTGCACTGAGAGCAGTTAAACTTTTACGGGCATTAGCGTAGCACACAGCAAATTTCACAGTAGATAAGTATCCAATGGACAGTCTTTGCTAACATTATACAATGGGTTCTTGCTTTATCTTGTATCTCAGCGAAAAGTCTTAAAACTCCCCTCATTCACAAGAAAGCATGAAAAATGTAGCAAAGCGAGGCAGTTTGGAAAGACATGCTTGTGAAATCAAGGTCCAAATATGGCCCCCCAGGATAGTGCTCTGAGATGTAGGTCCAAATATGGTCCAGAATGGTGCTGTGTTCTTAGAGTCACAGGGACCTCCTTTTCCCCATAGGCTCTGCTAGTGATGGACCCTTACATGATTCAGATGAACAGCAACAGCAACCTCCCCTCTGTCCTGGATGTGCATGTTAACATTGGTGGGAGAAGCTCCTTGCCAGAAAAAAGGAAAGGCAGGAAGGCCAGATGGTCAGTGAAGCCTTCAGACATGTCCAACAAAACTTTCAATCCCATCCGGGCCATCGTGGACAGCATGAAGGTGAAGCCAAATCCAAACAAAACCATGATTGCTCTGTCAATTGGTGAGTCGGGGGCTCTTGGGTGAGAGGTGATCATTGTTGCTCTTACCCCCGTCCTTACAGCTGGTTGGAGAAGATGGGACTAGAGGGGAAGTCTGAGCAGTGGGCATGGAAGAGTAACATCTTGGTGGCTCTTTTTTTTCTCCCATGAAAAGGGGACCCTACTGTGTTTGGAAACCTGCCTACAGACCCTGAAGTTACCCAAGCCATGAAAGAGGCCCTGGACTCGGGGAAGTATAACGGCTATGCCCCCTCTATTGGTAAGCTTCTCCTGAGACGATTAACCAGTGGCTTCCAAATCTTTAGTGCTCTTCTATCAGGAATAAATTTCTAGCGGTTCTCCTTGCTTCCTTGATGCATAGTTCCTAAAGAGAGGCTAAAATACAATGGTTGTTTGGATTTGGGGAAGGAGGTCTTAGAATGCTTAAACACAGCCAGCAAGGTCCAGCTTCCTTTGGCTTCCTTTGGCACACTGACCGCTCCTCTCTAAGCTCCCTTCCCATACTTCATTCTCGAATAGCACTCCTATCCTATCATTGCTAATTCTAAGAGGAAGGCCTTGAGTGTGGTTGCAACTGAACCCTCCAGGTCCTAAATTAATTTACTTATTGCACCACGTAAATAGCCTCTTGGCTGTATTTCCTCTTCTCCGGACGTATGATGGTTATTTTAACTAGGTTTCTAACCACATTCAAATACAGTTGTAACTGTTTCAGATGAAAGAAGTAAAAACAAACTAGAATATAAAGAAGGGGCTGTCCTACTGAAGATTAGAAGGTTCTTTCTGACAGAGAGAAATTATGCTTATATAGGCTGTTTTTAAAATATGAGTTTCAGGTGTACAGCTATATAATATAATAACTGTATACACTACAAAGTGATCACCACACAAGTCTGGTTACCGTCCATCACCATACGGTTGACCCCTTCACCAATTTTAACCACTCCTATTCTTATTTATGTTTAACTGTCTTCATCTATTAAACCTTTCCACATTAAACATTTTAGTAAAATCAGCTATCCTTGGACTTTATTTCTGTGTTGCACATCTGTCTATGTCGTACACCAAGCAACATATTCTTTTCTTTTTTAAAGTCATTTTTATTTTTTCTTTGAATATAGTTGACACAATGTTACCTTAGTTTCAGGTGTTCAACATAGTGATTCAACATCTCTATTTGTTCTGCTGCACTCACCGCAGTGTAGCTACCATCTGTCTCCATATAGTGCTGTTACAATATCATTGACTATATTCCCTGTGCTGTGCCTTTTATTCTTCTAACTTCCTCACTCCATAACTGTATCTCCTTGTTCCCTTCACCCATTTTGCCCATCCTGCAGCCCATCTCCCTCGCAGCCATCAGTCTGTTCTCTGTATTTAGAGGTCTGATTTACAGTTTTTTTGTTTGTTTGTTCATTTATTTGTTTTTTGGATTTGACATGTAAGTGAATTTCTCGGTCTGACTTATTTCACTTGACCTAATACCCTCTAGGTCCATCCATGTTGTCACAGAGCCAAGACATAATTACATATTTCTAACATAGAATACAAATCCAGTTTCATGCTAAAATAGAATTTTAAAAAAAGATTTTATTTTTATTTATTTGACAGAGAGAGAAAGCAGAAGCAGGGGAGCAGCAGGTAGAGGGAGAAGGAGAAGCAGGCTCCTCGCTGAACAGGGAGCCCGATGTGGGGCTCAATCCCAGGACCCTCAATCCTAGGACCCTGGGATCATGACCTGAGCCAAAGGTGGAGGCTTAACCGACTGAGCCACCCAGGTGTCCCACTAAAATAGAATTTTAAAAATACTTCAGAGAGGTCTGAGGGACATAACTTTTAGGTTGATGTTTATAAAGTTTCAAACAACAAAAATTTTAAAAAAGTAAGACCAAAATGAGGTTATAAAACAAGTTTATAACTTTTATACCCAAAGTATTAGGTAACTGATTCAACCTGAAAAACCAGAACCAATTCTCCACGTGATAAATATTCAAAGGATATGAACATTTCCTTATATATAGATATAGATCATAATATATATATCTAGGAAAATGCTCTTCCTTATGAATAATTGAGGAAGTGCTGGTTTATATAACTTCATGACATTTATCTTTATTAGGTGGATCATTATGAAATAGTGCACCTGGACTTTCCGATTGAATGGAATCTTTTTGGAAAGCAGTTTTGCAAAACATAATTTATGTAATGCTGACTCTACTTCACATTTGTAAGCCAACATTTGGAAATATTGCCCAAGAATAGAATTTAAAAGAAAAAAATTGTGCAAAAACACCAATAGGTATATCATATGACCTAAAAAACTTAAAAGGGACCCAGTGTTATTGAATGCGTTGATTATAAGTTTTCAAAAAATATAGTCCCTGGAAGGGATTTAGAAATAATCCAAATCCTGCTTTCTTTTTTTATGAAAAATAAAACATAATCACAGTAACCAAGATGGTGCAGAGTATTTTATAGTTTGGAGAGTTCTCCTTGTTATTATTCATACATTTGAGCTTTTTTTTTTTTTTAAGATTTTTACTTATTTGAGAGAGAGAGACAGAGAGAGAACACGAGCAGGGAAGAGGGAGAGGGAGAAGCAGACTCCCCGTTGAGCAGGGAGCTGGATGCAGTCTCAATCCCAGGACTCTGGGATTATGACCCAAGCTAAAGGCAGATGCTTAACTGAGCCACCCAGGAGCCCCCATACATTTGAGCTTATTATAAAAATGTAGTACATAAGGCCAATCTCCTTTCTCTATGGTGGCTGAGAGCTAACCTGAATAGTACATGCTTTAAGCGGGAGCAGAAGGTAGCAGGAGGCCCTCTTGACTCTCAGGCATAGTGGCCATAGTCGTCAGCTTCTCCCTTCTATTTTTCAGGCTACTTATCCAGTCGGGAGGAGATTGCTTCTTACTACCACCGGCTCGAGGCACCCCTGGAAGCTAAGGTAAGTCTTAGACAGTGTATCAGCTCTGAAGCAGTATTGGGCAATCTGTACCTTTTTCCTTGTTTCTGTCCCAAAAGGAATAGTGTTCCAGGGGGATCAAAGGGCGTGGAGAACTTCCCTTTGGCAATTTGAGGACTTCTCATACAGTTAAGCTGCATGATTATATATATATATTTATATATTTATACATATATTTATATAAAGACTTTATTTATTTGTCAGAGAGAGAGAGAGAGAGAGCACAGGTAGGTAGGCAGGCAGGGGGAGAGAGAGAAGCAGACTCCCCACTGAGCAGGGAGCCTGATGGGGGGCTTGATCCCAGGACCCTGGGATCATGACCTGAGCCGGAGGCAAACACTTAACTGACTGAGCCACCCAGGTGTCCCTTAATCCATAATTATATTTAATGTCATGGGCGCCTGGGTGGCTCAGTGGGTTAAAGCCGCTGCCTTCGGCTCAGGTCATGATCCCAGGGTCCTGGGATCGAGGCCCGCATCGGGCTCTCTGCTCGGCGGGGAGCCTGCTTCCCCCTCTCTCCTCTCTCTCTCTGCCTGCCTCTCTGCCTACTTGTAATCCCTCTCTCTGTGTCAAAATGAATAAAAAAAAAAAAAAAAAAGATTTAATGTCATTACAGTATGATGATGTTGCATACAACTTGTGGTATCCTGTCTTAAGGAGCCTAAAAGGACTCCAAGATCTGCCTATATTTGATTCTTCGCAAAAGATCATTAAAAAGCAATAATTCATAAATACCAAATAAATAACATTTTTTTATTTTACCAATAGGATCTTTTCTTAAATTTGTAGCTTCCCTCATTCACCGGAAGCTCACTCATTAGGGAAGATCAAGGTACTATATGGCATATCGAATTGATGGCAATCCCAAGTTTAAATGCCCCTCTCCCTCTATTGTCTACTGTGTGTGGTTGATATTTTTTAACATAAGAGGTGCCGTCAGTCTGTTTCAGAGGTGTTCTCTGAATATTAAGCATTTCAGAGAAGAGTCAGGTTTCAAATTTTTGGTCAAAATAAATAACCAAGTGAAAAAGTCCAAGGTCAAAATGATCTCTCGTGGAAATCTGCTGAGTCACAGCTGCTATGTCCTTTTTAAAGTGATTTACTTCTTTTTGGGCGCCTGGGTGGCTCAGTGGGTTAAAGCCTCTGCTTTCAGCTCAGGTCATGATCTCAGGGTCCTGAGATCGAGGCCCGCCCGTTTCCCCCTCTCTCTCTGCCTGCCTCTCTGCCTACTTGTGATCTCTCTCCCGCTGTGAAATAAATAAATAAAATCTTTAAAATAAAGAAAGAAAGAAAGAAAGAAAGAAAGTGATTTACTTCTTTTTTTTTTAAAAAAGATTTATTTATTTAGTTTAGAGAGAGAGACAGAGAGAAAGAGCAAGGAGGGGCAGAAGAAGAGGGAAAGAGAGAATCTCAAGCGGACTCCCTGATGAACATGGAGCCTAACTTGGGGCTTGATCCCATGACCCTGAGATCATGACCTGAGCCCAAATCAAGAGCCATATGCTTAACTGAGTCACGCAGGCACCCCAAGTAATTTACGTCTTTTAAGTGGTCAACATTTTCAATATTTAGATATGGATATACATAAACATTAATTTCTTTTAATTTTGGCTTAGTATAGTCCTTTTCTACTTTACTTAGAACTTGTAAATGTAAGTTTATAATTGCTTGGCACTCATCCATCTGATAATCTCTTTTCTCCTCTTGCTGTTGGAGCCTATAACAAAGTGAGCTTTTTATTTGTTTACAGGATGTCATTCTAACTAGTGGCTGCAGTCAGGCTATTGAACTTTGTTTAGCTGTGTTGGCCAACCCGGGACAAAACATCCTAGTTCCGAGACCTGGTTTCTCTCTCTACAGGACTTTGGCTGAATCGATGGGAATTGAGGTCAAACTCTACAATTTATTGGTAAGCCAACTTTTTAATTTTAGACTCAAGTACTCAATTGTTATGTTGTAATAATACATGACAGTTATCTTAGCACAGAAAGATCTGGAAGTAGGTGGTGGAGGCCACAAACACATTTTATTTAGAAGACACTGTTAGGTGAGTGTTACCCCTAAATTTTTCAGAATCATCTTAGTCTCACCCTTTCTTCCTCCTCAGCCAGAAAAGTCTTGGGAAATTGACTTGAAACAACTGGAATCTCTGATTGATGAAAAGACAGCTTGTCTCATTGTTAATAATCCATCAAACCCCTGTGGATCAGTGTTCAGTAGAAGTCATCTCCAGAAAATTCTGGCTGGTAAGTCCATCAGACTTCATTTGACAGGAGCAGATGGTGGGGATTGAATCCTTTATTTGTTTCCTGGAATGAGAAAGAGTCCATTCTAAGCTGAGGTTGGAAATGGAGGAGCTCCACGGGGGTCCCCAGTGAATAGCATGCCACTGGAAAGGTAGGACTTGCCTACAAGGAGAAAAAGGCAACACTTGCCTCTGCACCATTCCCATATGTGGAAGAGAGGGTTCGAAACATCCAGTTGATTATATGGAAAATTTAGGCTCTGGACCCTGGAAGAGTATAAGAAGAGTATATAGTTCTTAAAAGGAAAACAAAACACACAAACATGGAATGCAAAATAAAACATGTCCAGGTGAATATTAATTGCTAAGGCAATTCACATTAAAAAATGATTTCCGGGCGCCTGGGTGGCTCAGTGGGTTAAAGCCTCTGCCTTCAGCTCAGGTCATGATCTCAGGATCCTGGGATCGAGGCCCACATTGGGCTCCACGCTCAGCAGGGAGCCTGCCTCCTCCTCTCTCTCTGCCTGCTTCTCAGCCTACTTGTGATATCTCTCTCTCTGTCAAATAAATAAATAAAATCTTAAAAAAAATGATTTCAGCCTGTTTCTTTTATTTTCAGTGGCTGCAAGGCAGTGCGNCTTCTCAGCCTACTTGTGATATCTCTCTCTCTGTCAAATAAATAAATAAAATCTTTAAAAAAATGATTTCAGCCTGTTTCTTTTATTTTCAGTGGCTGCAAGGCAGTGCATCCCTATCCTAGCTGATGAGATCTATGGAGACATGGTAAGTCTTGGGCAGGCTGTATCACTACAGTAATCTCAATTCCAGATTATTTCATGGGACCTTTAGAGGTGGCATCTAGAATAACCAGAAGGAATTCCTAATCATTTCAGTACAGCAAGTCAGTATCCCTGCACTCTTAAAAGTATAAATAGATTGGGGTGCCTGGGTGGCTCAGTCAGTTAAGCATCTGACTCGATTTTAGCTCAGGTCATGATCTCAGGTTTGTGAGATCAAGTCCTGTGTCAGGCTCCACATTGGGTGTGGAGCCTGCTTGAGATGGTCTCTTTCCCTCTCCCTCTCCCTCTCCTCCTCCACCTTAAAAAAACATACACGTAGATCTATGACACTTGAGCCAGTTTTCCAAAGTCCAAAAAACTGAAAATCTGAAGATTTTTGAAATTCATTTGGTAGAAAAACCTGACTTGACCTGATATAAAGATATTTGAAGATTTTTTTATGTATCTCACTAGCAAACAGATCTATATATTTGTCAAAAATGTAGGGAAAGGAACAGAAATATTAATATGCTTGATGGGGAGTGATGTTCCAGACTGCCTTGGGGGTTTTATATATGATACATGTGCTACACAACTTCTCCAGAATCCAAAAATTCTGCCTTCTGCAGCAAATATGGGCCCAGGAATTTCAGACAAACAGTTGTGGGCCCCTGTTTACTTTTAGATTTCTAATTTTGACAGGCATTCATTCCCTAGAGCAAGCTTCCTTGGGTTATACATAGTCCTGGGCTCGGGTCAGTGTCCTCATGATAGGCTTCCTTTAATCTAGGCCAAACACCAGGTTAAATATCTTGATATAGTCTCCTCTGAAGCCTCTTGGGCTCCCAATCATGCTTCGGGACAGGATGAACCCAGAAATCCAAGGCCCCATCCCTAGTTATACAAGGTAAAGGGTGGGAGGCATGGGATTCGGAGGAAAGTAACCCAGAAGACAACTCTAACAAGCATCTCCTCTCCTCAGGTGTTTTCAGATTCCAAATTTGAGCCTCTGGCCACCCTCAGCAGCAACGTTCCCATCCTGTCCTGTGGAGGGCTGGCCAAGCGCTGGCTGGTTCCTGGCTGGAGGTTGGGCTGGATCCTCATTCATGACCGAAGAGACATTTTTGGCAACGAGGTAAGAATAGTTTGGTGAAATGGTACTTCTAATTTAGTATATATCTATATATTTACTTTGCATGCACAGTGGTTAGGAGGTGATTTTTTGTTGTTGTTGTAGTGTTTTTTCCCTTCTTCTTGGACCTGTAGTTCTGAGTGCCTGGAAAAATGCTGGTAAAGAGGGTGTTAGTCATTCCTCTCCAAAACTCAGTTTTGCTGTACCTGGCTCTGTGAAGAAGTTCCATATGCTTCTCATTTTCAGACCACAAAAAAGGAAACAATAGCTCTAATGATACCTGATACTGTTTGCAGGCTTACGATGTGCCAGCATTCAAAATACATTATTTTAATTTAATCCTCACAACAACCTGATGAGGCCAAGATTAGTATTATCTACATTTTACGGCTGAGAAAAATGAGGTACTAAGATGTTGTATAATTTTCCCAGAGTCATACAGGAGATGTCTGACAGAGCTGGGCTAAAACCCAAGCGGTCTGATCCGAGAATGCCACTAGGCACCCCCACTTCTCCAGAGATTTAAAGCCTGATGAAAAGAATGGTCAGAACAAGAATCCCCAAAGCTGGAATACTTAAGAAAGGCTAAATAATATTTTTGCTGGGGCACTTTAGATCCGAGACGGACTGGTGAAGCTGAGTCAGCGGATCCTGGGACCCTGCACTATTGTCCAGGGAGCTCTGAAAAGCATCCTGCATCGCACCCCTCAGGAGTTCTACCACAACACTCTGAGCTTCCTGAAGGTAAGGGGAACCCATAGCCTTCCACTCTGGCAGCCAGGGAAAGCCACCAGTGGAATTCGGGATAATGGGTCCTCATTTCTGGAGCCGTGTTCCATTGCGTCTTCCAAATCAGGAGGTAGCATCAGTGTAACCATCCACCCTGACATTTCTCTCATTTTTGGCACTTCATTCGGCTCCTGGCTGAAAGCTTCCAGTGATAGGACTTTTTCTTGTTGGCTCCTTATGCCAGCAGAGCAAACTTAGGTTCCCTGTCTTCAGTGTGGCCTCTACTTTTATTTTATTTTATGTTTTTAATAAAGATTTTATTTATTTATTTGACAGAGAGAGAGAGATCACAAGTAGGCAGAGAGGCAGGCAGAGAGGAGGAAGCAGTCTCCCTGCTGAGCAGAGAGCCGGATACGGGGCTCGATCTCAGGACCCTGAGATCATGACCTGAGCCGAAGGCAGAGGCTTTAACCCACTGAGCCACCCAGGCGTCCCGGCCTCTACTTTTAATAACTTGGTTTTCTTTCACTTAAATTTTGTTCCTTGACATCTTCCTGCCTCATCTTACAGTCTAATGCTGATCTTTGCTATGGGGCATTGGCTGCCATCCCTGGACTCCAGCCAGTCCGTCCTTCTGGGGCCATGTACCTCATGGTAAGTATGTGGGTGACAGGCATTTGCTGTAGGGTGAGCAGAAGCCAGTCTGCAGTACTCACAAAGACAACCAACTAAGCTTTTGGACCAGTCAGTTTAGGAATCCCCTTATTCGGAATTGCCCCACTAACATGATTTAACCTCAGTGTTAAAAAAAAATCCTTTAAGATGACTTAATTCCTCGATTCAGAAAATCATTTTATGTGTAGATACAGGGAAGATATGACACCAGTAAGAGGCTCTCTACACCATTGTACTTCTCAACTAGGAATGATATTGGTTCCCTAGGGGTGTTTGGGAATATATGGGAACTTGCAGAATGACTTGGGGCAGGTGTGGGGGGATGCTCTTGGCATTTTGTGCCCTGGGGATACTAAATATCTTGCAATGGGTGGGATTGTTCCATGAGATCAAGAATGGCCTGGCCCATAATCCTTTTTAGAGAAACAATGGCATTCTCTTTGAAGCTCTCGTTTATCGTTTATCGTCGCTTATCATCGTCCAAGATAGGAACTCTTCAAAAAACTAAAATATTAATATAAGTATATTCTCTCTTCCCTATGAAAAAGTCCATGAACTCCCAAGTGTTAGAACTCTTATTTATCAGTGGTAGAGTTTCAAGATATTTTGTAGAGTAGTCCCTACCTTAATTTCTAGCATAGGGAGTTGGCCTGTTTTCCCTCCTTCTGATAAATTTGCCTCTCCCTGTTTTTGGTATAGGTTGGAATTGAGATGGAACATTTCCCAGAATTTGAGAATGATGTGGAGTTCACGGAACGGTTAGTTGCTGAGCAATCAGTCCACTGCCTCCCAGCAACGGTGAGTGCCTATGTCTCTCTCAAGACATTCTCAACTGTTTCTAGAGCGTCAGGAGCTCTCCCTGAGCTGGTCTTTAACCTGATTTTTTTTCTGTCCCAACAAAGCGTATTCTCATTTGATAAGATTTATTTATTTTTTTTTAAAGATTTTATTTATTCATTTGACACAGAGAGAGAGATTACAAGTAGGCAGAGAGGCAGGCAGAGAGAGAGGAGAGAGGAGGAAGCAGGCTCCCCGCTGAGCAGAGAACCCGATGTGGGCCTCGATCCCAGGACCCCGGGATCATGACCTGAGCCGAAGGCAGCGGCTTTAACCCACTGAGCCACCCAGGCGCCCTCATTTGATAAGATTTAAACTGATGTGTCTCATGGCCTCAATTTAAAATGTGTTTCTCCCCCATCATTATCCCATCTGTACTGGGAAGAAAAGTTGGGGCCGAACATTTTAGGTGAGGGGAAACAAGCCTGTCCCACAAGTCCCTTTTAAGACAAATTAACTGTTACTAGACTTAGCATCCCAGTGATGGTGTCAACCAAGAAAAGAAGCAGAACTAAAGTAAAACAAAGAACATTTATTTGTGTCTCAGAATTGCAATTTGGGGGACACAGATTTAGGCAGCAATCCAAATAGTGCCCTCCTACTCCCCACCCTCCCTGTCCCGTTGGAACAAAAATCAAGGGTTTTTAAAGACAAAAGGAAATGCTTACATATACTGTTTATAGAATTTTGATTGATTGGTGGGAGAAAACTAATCTTGGCTGAATATAATTGGTTACTAAGGCTAACACTGAGCAAGGACTCTTAATATAGCAAATTGCAGTAAGGAGTAAATAAGGATTCTGGCTGAGTCCTTGTAAGATCTGTGGTTTGGCCCAGTTCAAAAGTTCATGGATTCACCAGTGAAGAGGTGCATAAAGTCCATCTCCTTAATGACCTCTTGGGTCTATTTTAAAACCCTCTGACATGAGTGACCCCACTTCATTTCACCTTCCACAGTGGAACTGAGCAAACTGATAGCTCTGAGTAAATGACATCACTGCTTCCTGTTGATTAGGACCCTGGTCATTTTAGGGAGGTTTAGTACCAGATTAAATTGCTACAAAAATAACAGCATCTTATTTTTGCAGTGCTTCGAGTACCCGAATTTCTTCCGAGTGGTAATCACGGTCCCCAAAGTGATGATGCTGGAGGCCTGTAGCCGGATCCAGGAGTTCTGTGAGCTGCACTACCATTGTGCTGAAGGGAGCCAGGAGGAGTGTGACAAATAGGCCCAAGTCCATTCTCTTGCGTGTGTGTCCCATCCGGGGAGGGCTGGAACTGGGCCTTGCTGTTCCTCAAGAGGAATCAGGTGCCCCTCCTGGGAGAGGGGCCTCAAAAGCATGTCAAGGGTTCAGAATTGCTCCTGCTTTCCCCCAGCTATGCCCATGTACACACTGTGAATCCCAGAATCTCCTCTCACTCTGCTCTGCGGGAGTGACTCACTAATTCACGAATCTGCCCCCTCCTATATGACTTCCTCCTCTTTTCCTGAGAGTATTAGGTGAACAAAATTCACCAGAAAGTGGTAGAGACAAGAAAAGAAAAAGCTCATGATGGGAGAAATAAAAAATTGAGAGAATTTGTGCTCCCAAACATTTCCTCATACTATAAGTAAGAGCACACTCTCTCCAGTCAGGTCTGAGGCCCAACTCTGTTACTGCTTCACTTCAGATATACCTCGCTTTATGCAATAGATGTATAACGAAAGAAGTTGGGGACACATATATTTGGTTAATTATATTTTAAACACATTAGGGAAATTTGCTAATTTGAAAGACCCTTGCGGAAAGTTTCTTGTTGATTTTTTAAAAAAGAATTATTGATTGTACAGGGCGCCTGGCTAGCTCAGTCGGTAGAGCATATGACTCTTGATCTTGGGATCATGAGTTTGAGCCCCACATTGGGTGCAGAGATTACATACATACATACCTACCTACATACATAAATAGAATTATTGATTGTAAAGGTAATTAGTGGACTTTCTAAATATAGATATGTGTACATCAGGGTTTCTTAAAATGAGGGCACATCTGTACTTTTAAAAAAAAAAAAAGGAGGAATCATAGGACCTTCCAGAAATACTGTGGTGTAAGGGCCAGAAATATCCTCACTTATCATTTTTATGGAATCATTGCTTTTGCTGTAAGGTTGATATTGATTTATTGATATATATATTATATTATCTTTTCATATGTTTTCTAAGAAACATTTATATTGACAAGATCCTTTATTTTGCCAAGGGCATAAATTATTGTTTTCTTCTTTTTTTAAAAAAATAAATTTTACTAAGTATGCTCTTTTGTGATGTGGTTTTTCTCCTCTGTGGGGAATTCTTATTTCCAGGTGCTATTCATTGTTCAGTCTGATTGATGCATTACCGACTAGGCTTCATTTACTTCTTTGTCCATGTACTGACCTTGGGAGTTACTTAAGAAACACTATTCCTAAAACATCTTATTTGGGAGTTCAGCTTCTGGTTTCCTACTTAAAAACAAGGCAAACTAAGAAGCAACATTATAAACCTCCGGCCTTTGACTTCACACTTTCCACTTTTTGGGACTCCCAATCTCTGGTCCCAAATTCCTATGCTCTAGATCCATGATGAATGAAAACTAAAGGGGTTCAGTTGACCCATGGAATGAGAGGTATCAGACATCTTTCATTATGGGCCTTTTGACTGCAGATCCTCTTAGGGCCAACTGACTAGTTTTTTCCTCACAACTTTCCTTAGAGGAGGAAGCAAGAAGTTATCTTGCAAGGTTGGGGGCAGGAATATACTACAATCAGTCTGGAGATTACTCACTAAGAGAAATTTTCCTTATCTAGAAGAGGAACTTCAGGTCTCAACCCTGCCAGTCACACCCAGTTAATTTCCTTTGCAAAAGTAAACATCAAAATGTCCATATTTAGTGAGTTTCCACTAAAATCTACCTTTTAATTTTCTTTGGCAAACCCAAAGGGAACATATAACAATTTTCTGAAAGTGCCTGGTTCCTCTTTTCCTATACTCCCCACCGCCCGCCCCGCCCCAACCCCCAAAAGATCTCTGTCCACAACTATACAGGAAGACCTGGTAGTTTACATAAGACGTTTTTTCTTAACATGTGCATATAATTCTATCCAGTTTACTGAATTCTACTCAGACTGATTAATCTTCTGAATTTCGTGTCTACATTTTGATAAAGGAGTCAAGGAAATACTCAAACATTAAAAAAAATAATACATGCACACGGGGCAAATTTCAAAGGATGCAAACGAACAACAACAAAAAAACATTCCTCATGCCCATGTCCTTCACCCACCCAGTCTCTTGTCCCCTGAGGTAATCAGTTAGCAGTTGCTGGTCCATTCCTCGAGATTATTCTGTGTATATGTAAACGTGCGTGTGTGTGTGTGTGTGTGTGTGTGTGTGTGTGTGTGTGTGTTGTTTTCCTTATTTCTTTCCTTTCTTCAAAGTATTACTCAACTTTATAGTTCGGCTTCCTATGGAAGACAAATAAGGGATATTTCTGAGGTGTCCATCACCTCCTGGGCGTTTCTAGATAAAAAACTCCTGGGCGGGGCTGCTTCTAAACAAGATTAAAATTCCCCCAGGGACAGCTTCCAGATCTTCTCAGACAGCAGCGGCGGGGGAGAGACGGTGGTGTCTGAGCGTCTCAGTAAAAACAATGCGTTAAAAAGTCTGTGAATTAACTTTTCTTTCTAGGCCAGGGCACCGCCTCTCGGGTAACTGGCAAGTACCACACAGCTGGCACCACAAGGCCCCGGACCCCAAACCCTAGGAGCCAGGAACGCCCTGACGGGGCTTGGGAGTGGAGCCGGGTGAGGAGAAACTACGGCTGCGCAGGCGCTGAGGCGCGTGCGGGGCGCCGTGCAGCTCACGGAGCATGCGCCGTCCCGGGTACCAAAGCGCCGCTCAGGGCGCAGGTGCGGAACCCGAGCGGACGGCGACGGTCGATGCCTTAAGCTGGTGCTGGCTTTTTCTCAGTTGGGTGCTTCGGTTTTGTTTCCTCCTCCAGCTTCTCTCACGGACCCGCGCCCTGTGGAGAGATTCTCTTCCTCGTGTGCCCCTTATCTGGGGTACATCTGGCAGGAGGCTTCCCGGAAGTTGACGCATCCCTAGGTATTGTAAACACCCGTTACATAAGTGAACTGTACATTTTTCTTTTTCCTCCCTCTGGGCCAGTCCCAGCAAGTCCGATGAGTTGTGAGACAGAAGCAGAAATTCCCCGTAACTGTTGTGAGCTAACAATTGTGTGGTCCCTGGAACTTTTCTCCAAAGAATTGTGTTCTTCAGGGTCCCAAGAGAAAATGAACCCACCGCTATGCTCCACACACTGCGCACATTACTACCAGGAGGGGCTGTGTTTTAAGCACCTTAGAGGTTGAATTATTGATTCTGTAGAAGAACTGAATTCCCGGTACATCCCATTCATACTCTTATTATTTTAAACAGTTGGGGTATATTTACAAAAAAGTTTCATGGGGTTTCCTAGAACCTGCTAATCCGAATGATTTCTATGGGTCACATTGTTACAGAGCACCTTCCAAAGCAGCAGTCACTTTCTGACATTACAATTGAGGTATATTATGTAGGAAGTGATGCCATTTCTGCAAAGGAAACAATGAGATGAACTAGTATGTCTTAATTTTTGTCAATGTTTTAAGCATGGAAAAGAATTCTTGCTCTTTGAGACATTTACTTATTTGGTAACTGAAATGCAAAGTACATTATGGAATTCAAAGTACCATTATGCCCCATTTAAAAAACGAAACCACAGGAGTCCTTCCTTTGGCAGCACATATATTAAAATTGGAACAATACAGAGAAGATGAACATGGTAGTAGCAGTCCAAATTGAACAGCACATTAAAAGGATTATACACCATGACCAAGTGGGCTTTATTCCAGGAATCCAAATATGGTTCAACATATGAAAACCAATCAATGTAATACACAACCACAACAAAATGAAGGGTGAAACAACATGATCATCTCTACGGATGCAGACAAAGCATTTGACAAGATTCTGCACTCTTTCATGATAAAAACACTCAAGCTAGAAATAGAAGGAAATGACAATAACATAATAAAGGCCATCCAGGGCGCCTGGGTGGCTCAGTGGGTTAAAGCCTCTGCCTTCGGCTCAGGTCATGATCTCAGGGTCCTGGGATCGAGGCCCGCATCGGGCTCTCTGCTCAGCGGGGAGCCTGCTTCCTCCTCTCTCTCTGCCTGCCTGTCTGCCTACTTGTAATCTCTCTCTTTCTGTCAAATAAATAAATAAAATCTTGAAAAAAAAATAAATAAAGGCCATCCAAGAAAATCCCATAGCTAACAAATAGCGAAAGTCCAAAAGCTTTTCCAAGGATGTCCACTCTCGCCAGTTCTACAGTTCTATTCATCATTATGTTGGAAGTCCTAGCCAGAGCAAAGAGGCAAGAAGAAGAAAAGGCATCCAAATTAGAAAGGAAGGAGTAAAATTATCTCTATTATTAGATGACATGATCTTATAGGTAGAAAAGGCTAAATATTCCCTAAGAAAATGAGGGGGAAAAAAAGAAAACTGTTAGAACATATCAACTATACTTCAATAAAAAATTAAAACTAAAAAAAGCAAAAATCAAAAAAACACCTACTTGAACTAACAACTGAGTTTAGCAAAGTTTCAGGATACAAAATCAATGCATAAAAATCAGTTGTGTTTCTATACATAACAATAATCTGAAAAAGACATTAAGAAACTAATTTCATTTACAATAGCATCAAAAAGAATAAAATACTTGGAAATAAACCTGACCAAGGAGATGAAAGGTGAAAAGATGCTCAATATCACTAATCATCAGAGAAAGGCAAAACAAAACCACAATGAGACATCACCTCATGCCCTTTAGGATGATTACAAAGAAAAAAGAAAGGGAGGATGGAAAGGAAGGAAGGAAGGGAGAAAGAAAGGAAAAGAAAAAAAGAAGTGCTGGAAAGGATGTAAAGAAATTGGAATTGGTTGTTCACTGTTGATGGGAATGTCAGATGGTGTATCCACAATGGAAAACATGGCAGTTCCTCAAAAAATTAAAAATTGAGCTACCATATGACCCAGCAATACTACTTGTGGGCATATATCCAAAAGAAGCAAAAGCAGGATGTTGAAGAGATATTTGTAAATCTATATTCATAACAGTTATTAGTCACAAGAGTCAAGGCGGTAGAAGCAATCCAGATGTTTAGTGATGGATGAATGGTTAAAAAAATGTGGTGTATACACACAACAGAATACTGTTCAGCCTTAAAAAGGAAGGAAATGCTATTACATGGATAAACCTGGAGAATATTATGTTAAATGAAATAAGCCTGTCACAAAATGACAAATAATATATGTTTAAATGTACAAGGTATCTAAAGTAGTCAATTTCGTAGAAACAAAATAGAATGGTGGTTACCAGGCATTGGGGGGAGGGAGAAAAAGGGATTTCTGGTTTAGTGGGTATAGAGTTTCCTATTTGCAGGATGAACAAGTTGTGGAGATTTGTTTTACAACAGTGTGAATATACTGAACATTACTGAGCTCTACACTTCCACTTACAAATGGTTAAAGTGGCAAAATTTATGCTGTATTTCCTTTCTACCTAATAGATCCTAAGAGTTTTCATCACAGGAAAAACAAATTTTTTTCTTTTTTGGTGTATCTATATAAGATGATGGATGTCGACTAAGCTTATTGTACAAATCATTTTTTGTAAAGATTTTATTTATTTGAAAGAGTGAGAATGAGACAGCACAAGGAGGGGAGGGTCAGAGGGAGAAGCCGGCTCCTGCCTGAGCAGGGAGCAGACTCGATCGTGGGACTCCAGGGTCATGACCTGAGCCGAAGGCAGTCACCTAACCAATTGAGTCACCCAGGAGCCCCTTAGAAATCATTTCACAATATAAAAGTCAAGTTGGTATGATGTACCCCTTAATATAGTGCTCTATGTCAATTATATCTCAATAAAACTGGAAAAAAACAAAAGCCACAAAAATGTAAGCTTCATGAAGACAAGGAATTTTTTGTCTGTTTTATTTTATTTTATATGCTCAGTGCCCAGAACAGCATCTTGCACATAGTAGGTTCTCAAACCGTATTGGATGAATGAATGAATGAATGAGAAAATACAAAGACTAATGTATTGCCATTACTATTTATCTTCTTGTTAAGTGAACTACAACAAGGAGATATTAAGTTTAACTGAAGATATTACTAGTGTAGAAGGAAGACCCAGAGACAAGTTTACTTTCAAAGAGGTACAATGAAGTGGTCAATAAGCACTTAAATAGTTGCTCAACATTCACCATTAGGAAAATGCAAATCCAGATCACAATGGGATATCACTTCACACTCACCGTGTTGGCTATTTACTTTTTTTTTTCTTTTTAAGTAATTTCTGTGCCCTAGGTAGGACTTGAACTCATGACCATTAGATTAAGGGTTACTTGGTCTACCAACTGAGCCAGCCAGGCACTCCTGATGATGGCTACAATTAAGAAAAGAGACAAATGTTGGTAAGGATGTGGAGAAATTGGAATGTTTATCCACTGCTGGTAGGAATGTAAAATGTTCAGCCATTTTGGAAAGCAGTTTGGTAGTTTCTCAAAAGGTTAAACATGTAATTACCATATGACCCATCACTTCCACTCTTAGAGCAAAGAAAACAAGAGAAATGAAAACTATGTCCGCATAAAACCTTTATAAGAATGTTTATAGCAGCGTTATTCAGAATAGCTAAAAGATAGCAACAACCCAAATATCCATCAGCTGATGAATGGATAAATAAAGTGTGATATAACCATACCATAGAATATTATTTGGCAGTAAAAAGGGAATGAAGTACTGATGCATGCTACAATGAACTTTGAAAATACTGTGCTAAGTGAAAGAATCAAGTAAAAAAGCCTATATATTTTGTGTGACTCCATATATGTCAAATGTCCAAAATAGCCACATTCATAGAGACAGAAAATAAATTAGTGATTGCCTGGAGTTGAGTGTGAGGGTATATTTTGGGGGTGGAAGGTGGAGAGTGACTGCTTACGGGTTCAGGATTTTGGGGGGGGTGATGAAAATGTTCTCAAATTGATTGTGTTGATGGTTGCACAACTATGAACATACTAAAATCATTAAATTTTACACTTAAGTGGGTGAATTTTATAGTATGTGAATTATATTTCAGTAGGCTGTTTTTCTTTTTTAAAGGTACAAAGGAGTCAGATTTCACGAAGATCATGTCAAATATTTGTTTGGCATTTAAAGGAATCTCAGGTTTTTAAAAGAAAGGTAAGAAGCCCATGAAATCACCAGTTTCATTTATTTGTTAATGGTGGAAAATAGTAACTTTTTCTTGTGTTAGCCATATCCACAAAGATTGTGACATTATTTTAGACATTAGTATTCTAAAAGGGATGACACCATTTTTTACTAGGGAGTGCACACTATATATTACTTAGTTTTAAACTTTTTCTTGGTGACTTCATCATTGCTGATTCATTTCAGGGTACAAAGTGTTTTTCCTGATTCTGGCATTTTATAATAGAAGCAGAAAAGCATCGGTTGGGCTTCCATATTGGGAAGAATAAGAAATTTCTAGTGTTACTTACATGCTACACTAGTGCTCTTTAAGCATTTTTGTTCATGTGTTCTCTAAATAATTTTGAATTCTGACCTTGAAATTTTTAAACATACATAAAGTAGAAACAAGTATAATTAACACCCAAATACCCATCATTCATTATCAAGATGTTGCCGTATTTCTTTCTTTCCTGCTTATTTTCTTTGTTGAAGGATTATAAAGTAAATCCTAGGCATGTGTCATTTCCCCTGTACAGTAAACATCTCTAAAAACCCGATTGCTTAATCACAGAGCCACATTGCACCAAAAAAATCAGATTTCTTCAGTTATAATCAAAATGTCTTTTATAGTTGGTTTATTCAAATTAGGATCCAAACAAGATTCAAATATTACTTTTAGTTTTATTTTCTATTTTAAAAATTTTTTAAAGATTTTATTTATTCATTTGACACAGAGAGATTACAAGTAGGCAGAGAGGCAGGCAGAGAGAGAGGAGAGAGGAGGAAGCAGGCTTTCTGCTGAGCAGAGAGCCTGATGTGGGCCTCGATCCCAGGACCCTGGGATCATGACCTGAGCCGAAGGCAGCGGCTTTAACCCACTGAGCCACCCAGGCGCCCTTTTAAAATTTTTAAAAAGATTTTATTTATTTGAGAGAGAGAGAGAGAAAGCAGGAGCAGTTGGGGAGGGGCAGAGGGAGAGGGAAAAGCAGGCTTCCCACTGAGCAGGGAGCCTGATGTGGGGACCCCATCCCAAGACCCCGGGTTCGTGACCTGAGCTGAAAGCGACCTTTAACCGACTGAGCCACCCAGGTGCCCCTTACTTTTAGTTTTAGGTCTCTTAAGTCTCTCGTAATCTTTTCATGCCATTGACTTGTTGCAGAAATAGTTGTCCTGTGAAATGTCCCACACTCTTTTTTTTAAATCTTTTTTTCCTTTTAAGATTTTATTTATTTATTTGACAGAGAGAGATCACAAGTAGGCAGAGCGGCAGGCAGAGGGAGAGGGAGAAGCAGGCTCTCCGCTGAGCAGGGAGCCCGATGTGGGACTTGATCCCAGGAGCCTGGGATCATGACCTGAGCCGAAGGCAGTGACTTAACCGACTGAGCCACCCAGGCGTCCTGTCCCACACTCTTAAGTGTGTTTGTTTGCTTCCTTGTGGTGTCGTTTAACTGGTTCTTCTAAACTCCAAATGTCCATTAAATGGAATTTAGCTCTAGAACATGCATTTTCAACAGGGATGATATTAGAAATTTAACCTTATTCCTTTTTTCTCTCAATCTTGTATTTCAAGTCCATGTTTCCCCCCAGTTTTATGTTAATGTAATCCGTTATTATCCTTCAAAGTGTTGTGTTGATCATATTTCTCTTCAGCAAAAATATAGACTGAAGTGGCAGACTGCTAAGTATTCTAACACCCATTGTCCCCCTCTTTTCCAGTATTAAAATGCCTGGTCAGAAACCCCTTTTCATATGAATTTCTCAACTTAAGGTCCCAGACTTTTGAGATAGAATACATTTGAAAATCAAACCCCTGTGAAGGAATGCCCATGGTTACAGATTCTCAGGGGGAGAGTCTTTTTTTTCTTTTCAGAAGCCAGACCAAGAAAGACTTTTTTTTTTAAGATTTATTTATTTATTTGACGGGGGGGGGGACACAAGTGGGGGGAGCAGGAGAGAGAAGCAGGCTTCCCGCTGAGCAGGGAGCCCGATGCAGTGCTAGATCCCAGGATCCTGGGATCATGACCTGAGCCGAAGGCAAACACTTAAGGACTGAGCCACCCAGGTGCCCCAAGAAAGACTTTTTTTTTTTAAAGATTTTATTTATTTATTTAACAGAGAGAGAGATCACAAGTAGGCAGAGGCAGACAGAGAGAGAGGAGGAAGCAGGCTTCCTGCTTAGTAGAGAGCTTGATGCAGGACTTGATCCCAGGACCCTGAGATCATGACCTGAGCTGAAGGTAGAGGCTTAACCCACTGAGCCACCCAGGCGCCCCCCCCCCGTTTTTTAAGATTTTATTTGACAGAGAGAGAGACACACAGTGAGAAAGGGAATACAAATGGAGGGAGTGGGAGAGGGAGATGCAGGCTTCCCACTGAGCAGGGAGCCCAGTTCGGGGCTTGATCCCTGGACCCTGGGATCATGACCTGAGCCAAAGGCAGACACTTAACGACTGAGCCACCCAGGCACCCCAAGAAAGACTTTTTGTAATCCATATTTTCATTGAAGCTTAACATTTGGAAGGTCCTTACTTCATGCAGAGTCTAAATTTTAACTCCCTGTCTTACATAGGCCTATGGGCTCCCCTCTTAGTGTTAAAATCCCAACTCTTGGATTGCTGAGATTGCTGAGCTAGGACCAGCATGAGAGTACTCTTACTGTCCTGGATTTCAGTCACTCTTTACTTGTGTTCCTTGGGAGCTTCCCTTATTGTCTTGCAACTTTAGCTCTGAATCTGAAAATGTTTGTTAGATTTGATCCAGCATATCTAGGTGTTTTGAAGGCCAAACATTTTCACGTTATCTAGTTTCTGATAAGGTGATAGAAATTCCCATGATTGTAGCTCCTTCCAATCTGATTCTTCCTCCTTCCATTCTTTCCCCCAGGAATCCAGTGTTTCAGTGCAGATAAAATTCCCTGTCATTCTGAAATTTTTTAGAATGTTCCTTTACCTTTCTGCCTTACCTGTAACTTGGCTGTTCCCCGAGACATTGCCATGCCTAGGGCCAGTTTGGACTCTTTCTCGGAGACAGTCCTTCAATAACTATTCTTCTTTAAAATATAGGCTACAAGAGGGTATTATGCTAAGCAAAATCAGTCAGAGAAAGACAATTATCATATGATCTCTCTGATATGAGGAATTTGAGGGGCAGGGCAGGGGGGTCGTGGGGGATAGGGAGGGAAAAAATGAAACAAGATGGGATCGGGAAGGAGACAAACCATAAGAGACTCTTAATCTCAAGAAACAAACTGAGGGTTACTGGGGGGTGGGAGGGTAGGGATAGGGTGGATGGGTTATGGACATTGGGGAGGGTTTGTGCTATGGTGAGTGCTGTGAAAGGTGTAAGCCTGATGATTCACAGACCTGTACCCCTGGGCCAAATTAAAAAAAAAAAAAAGGTTTACTTTGGCCAGAAGAAAATAGAATGGCATTTTAGTAAAAACTAATCAATAAAAATTGATAAAAATAAAAATAAAATGGGGCGCCTGGGTGGCTCAGTGGGTTAAAGCCTCTGCTTTCGGCTCAGGTCATGATCTCAGGGTCCTGGGATCGAAGCCCGCATCGGGCTCCCTGCTCAGCGAGGAGCCTGCTTCCCCCTCTCTCTCTCTGCCTGCCTCTCTGCCTCCTTGTGATCTCTCTCCCTCTGTGAAAGAAATAAATAAAATCTTTAAAAAAATAAAAATAAAAATAAAAAAATAAAAATAAAAATAAAATAAAATAAAATATAGGCTACATTACTTTATACCCTTTCTGTGCACTCTCCTTTGTTTACTTAGGCCCTTGACGTGTGGGACATTTCAGTCTGTCTGTGGATGACCTAACTAACCAACACCCTAACCGCAAGGTCTCCTGCCTGTCCTTTTGGCCGCCCACTCCCATAGCCACACCTTTGTTTCTTCATTGTCATCCTGAAGTAGACCATTTTAGGAATCTTAAACCTCGATGCGTTGTATTCTCCTCTCAGCCGGCTTGCCCTCCAGCTCCCTCACAAGTTTACACCTTGACTTTGGTCAGCCCTCTGATCTCTCCAGACCTTTCCCCTGGTCCATTCACGCTGTTGCACTTTACTCTTCCGTTTCTTTCTGGGTGTACCCCGTGGTGCAACACTTACTCACATTCTTGCCAGCCAGTTAATCTTCTCCACTTTGTATCTTTCTATAGCATTTACCACGCAAAGTCTCTACCTGGGATTAACCTAACTGTGAGCCTTCTCCATGTCTATACTTAAAATAAAAATAAGGTAAATTGGTGCCATTGGTGCATGGTCTCCAGCCTCACTGGGTCCTCAGCCCTGCGTCAGCAACCTTTTTACAAATACTGAACCAGTGACTCCTTGGAAACCTTGAGCTGAAGATGGCAGAGCACATATAAAAGGTGCTTGAGTGTCTATATTGCTGCTTGAGAAAGCCACTTACTGAACATGTTGGGCTTTATTTGAACAAGAAAGAAACTTCAATTGTGTTTGAGCCATCAAACATTTGGGGATTCGTTATAGCAACTACAGTTACCTTAATTAATGCAGTAGGATACCATTTTGAAAATTTTTTTTTAAAGATTTCATTTATTTATTTGACAGAGAAAGAGAGGACACACAAGCAGGGGGAGTGGGAGAGGGAAAAGCAGGCTTCCTGCTGAGCAGGGAACCTGACGCGGGGCTCAATTCCAGGACCCTGGGATCATGACCTGAGCTGAAGGCAGACTCTTAACGCCTGAGCCACCCAGGCGCCCCCATTTTGAAATTTTTTATTAAAGATTTTATTTATTTATTTGAGAGAAAGAGAGAGCCCGTGAGTGGGGAAAGGGACAAAAGGAGAGAGAATCTCAAGCAGCCTCCGTTCGTGCTCCATGTGGAGCCTGACATGGGACTTGATCTCAGGACCCCAAGATCACGGACCTGAGCTGAAATTAAGAGTCCAACACTTAACTGACTGAGATACCCAGGTGCCCCCTATTTTGATATTTTCATTTTCATCAGTAATAAGAGAAAATTCTATTCAGAAACAGTAGTACAAAATTTAATCCCTTTATTTTCAAATATATCATTCATGATACAGTTAAAAATTATACACCCTTGGGACATTTGGCTGGCTCAGTCAGTAGAGCATGTGACTCTTGATCTCACAGTAAGAGTTTGAGCCCCATATTGGGTGTAGAGATTACTTAAAATCTTGAAATAAAATCATATACCCTTGAATAGACATTTCTCCAAAAAATTATGCAGTGGTCAGCAAGCTTATAAAAAAATATTTGACGTCATCATTGGTCATTAAGGAAATGCAAATTAAAAACACAGTGTAATATCACTTCTCATCCACTGAGATGACTCTAACAAAAACAGACAGTAAAGTAGTAAGTGTTGGCAAGGCCATGGAGAAATAGCCAGTCTTGTATGTTGGTGGTGGGAATGTAAAATGGTATAGTTGCTGTGGAAAACAGTTTGTTAATCCCTTGAAAAGATAAACATACAACTACTAGCAATTCTACTTCGAGGTTTATATATATCCAAAATAATTGCAAAAAGGAATGTAAATAAAACCTTGTTCATAAATATTCTTGGCAGCACTATTTACGATAGCCAAAAGGTTGAAACAACTCAAATATTCATCATGAATAGATGAATAGAGAAACAAATTGTGGTATATACATATAATTATTTAGTTATATTATTTAGCTATAAAATTTTATTTAGCTATAAAAGGGAATGAAGTACTGATACATGATACAACTTTGATGAACCTTGAAAATATGCTACATAAAAGAAGCCAGACATAAAAGGTCATGTATTATATGATTCCTTCTGCATGGAATATCCAGAATAGGCAAATCCATAGAGACAGAAAGCAAATTAAAGATTGTTGGAAGGAGTTAGGGGAGATAGGGAGTGATAACTTGAGGGATACGGCGTATTCTTCTGGGCCAATGAAACAGTTTGAAACTAGGGAGCAGTGGTTGCGTAACATTGTAAATACAAAAAATGCCACTGAATTTTATAGTTTTAAATGGTTGTATGTTATGTGAAGTTTGTCTCTAAAAAGAAAGATAGAAGAAAAAGAAAACAACTATAAAGGAAAAAAGAAAAAGTTAAATCACCTATAATCCTCATGCCTAGAGGTGATCACTATTTCTATTTGGCTGTGCTGGATTTCCTTCTAGACATTTTTTAAAATGTGGGATTATACTAAATACATTGATTTGTAAAATATGTTATTTCATGTATCTTCATTTTTAAAATGGCAGATATTAGTGATGGAAATTGTCTCTATCTTGACTGTATTAATGTTAATATCCTGGTTGTGATATTGTATTACAACTTTGCAAGATGTTTTCATGTAGGGGGAACCTAGGTGAAAAGTATATTGGATCCTTCTGTATATTTCTCTCAACTACCAGTGAATCTACAATTATCTTAAAAAATTAATTATAAAAAGTCACACTAGCCAAAATCAGTTTTATTTTAAAAAATATATAGAATATGGAACTCATGAAACTTATATTGGAAAATGACAGTTTTCCAGGCTTTTTGATTTAATTTTTTGAAGAGGTAATATAGTCATAAGGCTCAGAAAATTTTAAGTATAAAGAGTCATGTAGTAAACGTCCTTCTTTCATCCTTATTCCTCATCTCCAATCCAACCTGCTTTATTCCCTATTGGGTCATTGTTTTTGGTGGCTCGTGTATCCTTCCATGGAATATAGTCTATATAAACAAATTTGAATACAGATTTATATATTCTCCCCTTAATATGAAAGGTAGCTTGAATCAGGGCCTTGTACTTTGTCTTTTTTCTTTAAATATACAGATATGTGTATGTGTGCATATATATATGTGTGTGTATAACATATATAATATTTGTGTATATATATATGAATTGGGGAGCTTTCCATATATATTCACAGAGAAATTTCTCTCTCTCTCTCTTTCTCCTGGTACATAGTATTCCATAGTGTGGTTATACCATAATTGTTGACCGTCAGTTTTGCTCATTGTTGAGGGGTTAATTAATACATAAGTTAATTGCTTATTTGGAGGATACCAGGAGAGGAGCCCAGGGACAGAGCAACTTTCCCCATGAAGCAATGGCAGCAGACATGGAGGCTGCCAGCAGAGGCTTGTCTGGAGGGCGAATCGGAGAGCCCACCAGGTAGAGAAGAACATCAGCCATCCTCCAACACTAGTGAAAATGATGCCATTGCTGGCAGAACGCAGCACTTTTAGAAGTTGTGAGAATGACAGTGAGGCTCTCCCCCAGCCCACCACTCCTCCCTCAAGCTCCTCATTCAGCCCTCCCCCTTCCACAGCTCCCTTCCAATATTTCTGCCTCAGCTGCCTTGTCTTTAAGAACCATCCAATCCCACGGGGGTCCCATTGACTAACGCCTCCCCCTCTGATGCCATCTTATCCATATTTCAGTAACCATAAGTTGATGACTCCCAAATGTACATTTCTAGTCTAGACTTCTGTACTTCAGGCTTACACATCCAGCTGCCTTCTCCCATCTAAAAAGTGCCACCAGTTCCTCATTGCCACTCACGTCTTCCCAAATCTGTCCTCCTTCCACTGTTCCCTCTCTCAGAAAATGGTATCTCCATCCACGTGTACAAGCTAGAAACCTGAGAGTCATCTTCGACACCTCCTTCACTTGCATTTCCCCGTATACTCCCAAATATCCCTTAGATCTGGCCACTTCCATCTCTACAGACTGCTCACTCTAACCCAGGTTACTACCATCTCTTACCTGGTCTAACAATATCTATTCTGCTCCGCTATCCTCTCAACATGGCAGCTGAAGTGTTGTTGTTTTTTAACTTGAAATCTGATTTTGTCACCTGCTTAAATAATAACTTGCATTGCTCTTAAAATCAGACAGAATCCCTAGCATGGCCTTCAGGGTCCTCCGTTGTCTGGCCCTGCCTGCCTTTCACCAGCAGTTCCAGCATTTGATTAACGTTTGTCTCCTTCATTAGGCTGTAAGCATCCTGAGTTTAGGGTCTGGCCTGTTTTTGCTTATCATTGTCACACAGCAGTTAAATTCTGAATCAGTGCATTGCTGCTGGTGCCATGGCAAGAGTGAGGGGCCTCTTTACCACCTTTAGCTACTACCACACCCGGGGAGATGATGTCGATCACAGTCCTACCTCTCACTTCCTGCGGATGCTGCAAGGGAAGATGCATCCATTAGCCAGGAGCTTGTGCTCTGGAAGCAGGGAGGTCTGGGCCTGTTTGGGTGCTGCTTTTGCCAGCTGTGGATTCTTGGGCAAGTTGCTTTATTTCTCTTAACCTTAGTTTCCCAGTCTCTAGAAGAGGGTTACTGCCTACTTCAAAAGGTTATTTTTTTTGGTCACACTCACTACACTTAATATTTTTTCAAAAATACATTGTCCATTTTGAAAGTTTTTGATTGTCCCCTTAGCGTCTTTTTTCAACCTGCCTTTGTTGAATCTAAGATCCAATCAAAGTTCAGCCATTGCATTTTGATGTCCTATCTCTTTAGTCTTCCTTAATTTAAAGCAATACACTGTGTTTTTAAAATGTTTGTCTTTTATGATATTGGCAGTTTTGAAGTGTCCAGGGCCATTGTCTGGTAGAATATCCATGTTCAACACTTGACTGCTGCCTCATGATTAGATTCAGGTTAAGCATTTTTTGGCAGGAGGATCTCTTCAATGATGATTTGTACTTCCCCATACACTCCACCAGGAGGCATGCAATACCAGTTTGTCCCATGATTAGTGATGCTAAATTCAGTCACACCGTTAAAGTGCCATTAACCTAACAAGAGTTGTGAGGGGGGGTTATAAGAAGGAATGTACCCAAAGGGTCTGGCCCTTAAACCTTACTTCTTGCCCATTCCCCTTCAACTTTCACTTTGGGGCAAATACACAACATTTCTGACTATACCACCACAAGCGCCTCTTGGGGGGGACTGGTAGTTATCACTAAGTTGAGACTATTTTTAAAAGAATATTTTATTATGAAACTTTCAAACATACAGAGAAGTGGAGAGGGTAGTGTAATGAATCTCAGTGTATTCATCATCCAGTTCCCTAAATTATCACCGTTTGCCAATTTGTTTTCCTTTTTCTTTTCTGGTGTATTTTAAAGCAAATCCAAGGTACATAAATTCATCCGTAAGTACTGTAGTATGGTACATCATTAACAGAGACTATGTATGTATGCATGTATTTATATATACATATGTTTACATAGATGTGCAACACAACCATGATAACATTGTAACATCTAATGAAATTAAAAATAATCCCTTAATGTTATCTAAAAACGAACCATATTCAAAGCTTTGGAATTACTTTTGAGTTTTATTTTTTGAGCCTCTCTTCTTTTTCTTAACACAGAGGTCCCCAAGTGGAAGCACTGCACAGACTGTTACACAGACTTCGATCTTACCTTTTTTATATACGTTTGTTTCTCTAGGCAAAGCAGATGTGTAGTTAAAAGCACAGATGAACCAGTCTGTGGAGGGTGCAGCCCAAGAATTCGTAACTTTGAAAAGCACCCAGGTGGTGGAGACTCAGTCTATAGCTGCCTTAGAAGTTGGTTAGACTCATGTGAAATGAGAGGCGTGGTTAGAAAGTCTCAAACAGTTCATCCTGGTTTTACCATGTTGATGTGGAATTTGTCCAGTCAGCCATCAGCCGTTTATTGAGCCTCTGCTAAGTGGACAAACAAGGTGTGGAAACATCCTTTCAGAGGACAGATGATGGAAGATAAACATGCAAATAACAAAGACAATGTTACGTACTGAGAAGCATTATAAAAAATTATGAAAGAATTAAAACAGACCCTGGTTTTCCTTGTTTTAATCTTTCCCTCTTTTCCTTTTTCTTTCCCTCTCTCTCCTCTCCTTCCCCGTTTCCCCTTTCTACCTCCCCTTCCCTTGGACCTTAACCAGCGTGACTCACAGGGCTTACAAAGATAGCTCTCCAGAGAACTGTTTCAACAGCTACCAAAGTAAGATTGCACCAACAATCATGAGAAAGGGGCATGAAAACCCCAACATAACCCATCCATTCCAGCTACAAAGTTTTGCAGCAGTTACAGATAAAGAAAATTGCAACTGGGACAAGATCCTAACCATAGGCCCCTCTCTTCTGTGCCCTATATATAAAAACTCCATTCTTGCTTTAGCTCAGGGAGTAACGTCATTTTGAGCGATTGCCTGATACATGTCAGCTAAATACCTGAGTCACTTCAACCTCTGACTCACTTCAACTAAGTTTTGTCCCTTGACAGAATAAAGAAGGGAGAGAGACTTGTGGGAAATTGTCTCTGAGGAGAATGCATTTGAATTGAGACTAAATAATGAGAAGGAGATCAGCTTGAGATATAGAAACCACAGGTGCAAAGGCCAGAAAATTGGTAGAAAGAAGAGAGCATGAATAGAAGTGAGTGAATGGAGAGAGAAGGACTGTGTGGGCTGGGAACCCCTGGAGGTTTCTCTTCTCTTTGTTTTAATGGCTTTCTTGAGATGTAATTCCTGAAAGATCCATCCATTTAAAGTATGCCATCCAGAGTCGCCTGCATGGCTCAGTGGGTTAAGCATTAAGCGTCTGCCTGGCTCAGATCATGATCTCAGGATCCTGCGATTGCCTTGTGTGTGTGGTCGGGCTCCCTAGTCAGCGGGGAGTATGCTTCTCTCTCTCCCTGACTCCCCCTTGCCCCCCACTCCTGTGAGTGCTGTTTTCCTCAAATAAAGTGTTTAAAAAAATAAAGTATACAATTCAGTAGTTTTTAGTATATTCAAAGCATTTTGCAACCATTACCACCATCAATTTTAGAACACTTTTTGATCACCCCCAAAAGAAATCCTATACCCATTGATATTCACTTTCTACCTCCTTATCCCATTGTCACCCCCAGTCTTATGCAACCACTAATCTGTTTTCTGTCTGTATGAATTTGCCTATTCTGGACATTTCATGTAAACGGAATCAGGCAATATATGGTCTTTTGTGGTCTTTTTTCAAGTCTATAGCATGGAGTTTTCAAGGTTCATCCATGTTGTAGCACTTACCAGTACTTCATTCTTTTTTTTTTTTTAAAGATTTTATTTATTCATTTGACACAGAGAGAGAGATTACAAGTAGGCAGAGAGGCAGGCAGAGAGAGAGGAGAGAGGAGGAAGCAGGCTCCCTGCTGAGCAGAGAGCCCAATGTGGGCCTCGATCCCAGGACCCTGGGATCATGACCTGAGCCGAAGGCAGCGGCTTTAACCCACTGAGCCACCCAGGCGCCCAGTACTTCATTCTTTTTTATGGCAGAATATTACACTATATAAATTATAGTACTTTTGTCTTTCCATTCATTGGTTGATGAATATCTGGGTTGTTTCCACTTTTTGGATATGATCAGTAATGTTGCTATAGGGACGTCTGGGTGGCTCAGTCAGCTGGACATCTGCCTTCGGGTCAGGTCATGATCCCAGGGTTCTGGGATCGAGTCCTGAGGCAGGCTCTCTGCTCAGCAGGGAGTCTGCTTTTCTTCCTCTCCCTCTGCCTGCCACTCCCCTGGCTTGTACTCTCTTCTTCTGTCTCTGACAAATAAAGAAAATCTTTTAAAAAATAATGTTGCTATAAACATTCAGATACAAATTTTTGTGTGGATGTATGTTTTCATTTTTCTTGAGCATATAACTATAAGTGGAATTGCTAGGTCATATGGTGACTATATGTTTAACCTTTTGAGGAACTGCAAAACATTATTTGCCTTTTTGATGTCAGCCATCATAGTAGGTATCTAATTGTGGTTTTGATTTGTGTTTCCCTAATGACTAATGGTTTTGAGCATCTTTTCATGTGTATATTGGCCATTTGTATATTTTCTTTGGAGAAAAGTCTGTTTGCATCCTTTGCCCATTTTTAAATTGCATTACTTTTCTTTTTATTGTTGAAGTGTAACAATTCTTTGTATATTCCAGACGTAAGTTCCTTATCAGATGTATGATTTGCAAATATTTTTTCCCATTCTGTGGGTTATCTTTTCACTTTCTTATAGTGTCCTTTGAAACAAAAAAGTTTTTCTTTTTTTTTTTAAAGATTTTATTTATTTATTTGACAGAGAGAGATTACAAGTAGGCAGAGAGGCAGGCAGAGAGAGAGAGGAGGAAGCAGGCTCCCTGCTGAGCAGAGAGCCCGATATGGGGCTGGATCCCAGGACCCTGAGATTATGACCTGAGCCGAAGGCAGAGGCTTTAACCCACTGAGCCACCCAGGTGCCCAAGTTTTTCATTTTGATGAAGTCCAACTTATCTCTTTTTCCTTTAGTTGCTTGTGCTTTTGGTGTCACATCTATGAAAATACTGCCTAACTAAAGATCATGAAGATTTATGTTTTCTTCTAAAGGTTTTATAGTCTTAACTCTTACATATGGGCCTATGATTCATTTGAGTTAATTTTTGTACATGGTGTGAGGTAGGGGTCTAACTTCATTCTTTTTACATATGGAGATCTAATTTTCCCAGTACCATTTGTTGAAAAGATTATTCTTTCCCTATTGAGTGGTCTTAGCACCCTTGTCAAAGATTACTTGACAAGATATGCAAAGATTCATTTTTGGACTCTCTATTCTATTCCATTGATCTGTTTGTCTATCTTTATACCAGTACTATGTTGTCTTTTTTAAAGGTTTTATTATCTACTTATTTATTTTTGAGAGGGAGAGTGCACATATGCGTGAGTGGGGTGGTGAGGGGGGGCAGAGGGAGAGAGAGAGAATCTTAAGCAGGCTCCATGCCCAGTGCAAAGCTGGACACGGGGCTTGATCTCATGACCCTGAGATCGTGACCTAAGCCAAAACTGAGAGTTCGATGGATGCTTAACCAACTGAGCCACACAGGCATCCCTAAGATGTTATTTTTAAGTAATCTCTACACCCAACGTGGGGTTCAAACTTACAACCCTGAGAGCAAGAGTTGCATGCTCTACTGAATGAGCTGTCTTATATTGTCTTGATTACTGGAGCTTTGTAGTAAGTTTTGAAATTGGGACTTCTTTCCCACAATATTTTAGGATCAGCTTGTCAACTTCTGCAAAGAAGCCAGATGACATTTTGGATTGTTTGCTAGTATACAGAAATAGAATTGGTATTTGTTTATTGATCTTGTATCCTACAACCTTGCTAAACTCCTTTATTCTAATATTTTTTAGTGGATTCCTTAGGATTTTCTATATGTAGTATCATGCTGTCTGCAAATAGAGATCATTTTTTGTCTTCCTTTCCAATCTAGATACCTTTTCTATATTGTCCACTTGACCTTCATAGAACCTCCGATACATCATGAAATAAAAGGGTGAGAATTGGATATTCTTGTCTTGTTCTTGATCTTAGGGATGGAGGGAGCATTCATTCTTTTACCATTAAGTATGATGTTATCTGTGGTTTTTTAATAGATTCCCTTTTTCCAGTTTGAGGAAGTGCCCTACTATTCTTAGTTTATTGAGTATTTTAATCATGAAAGGTTTTTGGATTTTGCCAAGGACTTTTTTTTTTTTACGCCTATTATCAAATTTTGGGGGGAGGTTTGTTTGTTTTTAGAGAGAAAGCCTGCATAAGCATGCGCTCAAGCTGGCAGGAAGGGGCAGAGGGAGAGGGAGAGAGAAAATCTTAAGCAGGTTCTATGCTCAGCATGGAGCCCAACTTGGGGCTCAGTCTCACAACCCTGAGATCATGACCTGAGCCGAAATCAAGAGTTGAACTCTTAACCAATTGAGCCACCTAGGCGCCCCANTAACCAATTGAGCCACCTAGGCGCCCGTTTTTGTTTTTATATTCTGTTAGTATGATGTATTACATTACTTGATTTTCTGATGTAAAATCAACCTTACCTCCCTGGGATAATTTCTACTTACTCATGGTGTACAGTCCTTCTTACATTGTTGCTGGATTGAGTTGACTAGTATTTTTTGAGGCTTTTGCACCTACATTTATAAGAGATATTGTTAAGGAGGGTTTTTTTTTAACATGTTTTTCTGGTTTTTGTCTCAGAGTAACACTGGCCTTGTATAAAAGGTTGGGAGATATTTCCTCCTCTTCTTTATTTTGGAAGAGTTTAAATGTTTGGTGGAATCTATCAGTAAAGCCATTTGGGCTTGCAATTTTCTTTGTGGGAAGTTTTAAATGATTAATCAATCTCTTTACTTGTTATCAGTCTTTCCAGACTTTCTTTTTGAGTTGTTTTTGGTAGTTTGTGTCTTTCTTGGACTTCGTTCATTTTGTCTGTTATCTAATTTGTTAGCATATGTTTGTTCGTAGCATTCCTTTATCATCTTTTTTATTTTTTTTATTATTTTTTTTTTCATCTTTTTTATTTTTGTAAAGTCACTAGTAATATCCCTGCTTTCATTCTCAATTTTAGTAATTTATTTTATTTTTTTAATTAATTTTTTAAAAGACTAGTTTGGGTTTTATTCCAAAACAGACATTAATAGAAAGTACTGAAGGTATTGAAGCATTGAAAACATAAATATTTGGCCTCTCATATAAAGATGAGAACTTACTTGTGTACTGAGGACCAAATATACATATAGCACTGTACAAAAACAAAAAATGTCTACATTAGGCATCACTTCTTAGTGAAGGGATCCAAAAAGGGAGAAGCTTGCAATGTTGATTTATACCCCTTATGCCACCAACACTGCCAGGTCTCTTTTCAAAATGTCTGTTGGCTTCATTTTGTCCCCTTTATTTACACTACCATCTATCACCCTAGTCCTGGACTTTTTATTGTCTCATGCAGATCTTGGCAAGACTGTCCTAACTGATCTCACCAACTCCTGTCTTCTGCTGAAAGCTATCCTGCTCGCCATTCAGATTAGTCTCCCTAAAACATTACTATCTTGGTGTAATTACTTCCCAGAGATCTGTAGACAGTCAGGCACTGGAAAAAAAAACCCACCTGGGCTCTCCTTTCATGGTCACTCTTTTCTATCAGTATTCTCCAACAAATTGTCTTAGACGGATGCTCTTTGATTTCAAACTGGCCATATTCATTCCCCTGTGTTTGTGTTTGCTAATGGTTCTCACCCGTCTGCCAAAGTTTAGGTGACCTTCAATACCAATGTCAGTTCATCTACTTCCATAAAACCAGTTCCAATTAATACATTTGTAGAAGTACATATTACTTGATTATATGTTCTTTAATTTTGGGTACCAAACTTAAAGATGTTTGGGTACCAAACATTCCTGCCCAGTACAGTGTTCTGCAACTGCTGTCTTGAATAATATTTGAATAATGCAAGATTTGAATAATGGTGATCTTTGTCTCAATTTTTAAATAAAACAGATTTCAGTAAGTAGAATTCTGGCCACTTTATTTTATTTTATTTTTTTTTTAATTTTATTTTTATTCTTTGCCCAAGGGGTACAGGTCTGTGAATCATCAGGCTTACATCTTTCACAGCACTCACCAAAGCACAAACCCTCCCCAATGTCCATAACCCATCCACCCTATCCCTACCCTCCCACCCCCCAGTAACCCTCAGTTTGTTTTGTGAGATCAGGAGTCTCTTATGGTTTGCGGAATTCTGGCCACTTTAAATACATCTCCTGCTATGTTCTCATAAACCGTTTGCACCAATTCTTACTTGTTTGCAGGGAGTATTAAAACAGAATAAAAGATAATAATTAGTAACAAATAATTTTTAACCAAACAACTAAAAATAGTTCAGCATAGTCTGGATACCTTTTTTCCCTCTCTTTTAATAAATACATCAGGTCATATAGAATTACCATTTTTTTGTATGTTCAAATGGCAAAATATTATTTTATATACAATTTTATATGGTTCGATTTAATACATAGTAAAATTATTAATAAATTTTCTAGTTATTTCTAATTCACATATGGAATTAAAGTGAACCATTAGTTAAGTTTAAGAATCACTCTTTTTGTGTATATTAATTTGACTCTTCAGTTATAATTGAGATTTTGATAAATAAGCTTCACAATAGCTTAGGTTTAAAAGTTTCGAGGTGTTTCCTTCTATGCATCATTTTTTTGAAAATTCAAAAATTTCTGAGTTTTCTTCAGAAGCACATTTAAATGTAATAAGGTTTAAGTCTTGATATCTTTTTTTTTTGGTCTTGATACCTTATTCACTTCCATTTTCCTTAAATATCTGCTCAGCTTGATTTTCTTAAATTTTTTTTTTGCACATCCCTTTCAGGAAAATTTTTGAAAGAACTTTTTTTTCTTTTTCTAAGGAAATCCCCTAAATAAAGGATGAAAGATTTATTTTTTATTTTTTATTTTTTTAAAGATTTTATTTATTCATTTGACACAGAGAGAGAGATTACAAGTAGGCAGAGAGGCAGACAGAGAGAGAGGAGGAAACAGGCTCCCTGCCGAGCAGAGAGCCCGATGCGGGCCTCGATCCCAGGACCCTGGGATCATGACCTGAGCCGAAGGCAGCGGCTTTAACCCACTGAGCCACCCAGGCGCCCAAGGATGAAAGATTTAAACACAAAGGGAACCATGACCACCTGTGGGACTCAATAGGGATTCAACTCCCATTCTTAGGGGTCAGTATGACTCAGGATTTTTTGCTTCCTATTCAATTTAGATATCAGAATGTCAGTTTATTCATTTCTGATGAAAAACTGAATTGTCACTGATTGGAAATGATAATGTAAGTGTCATTAGCATTTATTCTTTTTCAGAAGTCAAGCTGCATGAAAAATCAAACCACAGTAGGTGGTAGATTTTAAGACACTGATTCAATTTCTTTCATGGTTATAAATTATAAGCCTACTTATATTTTCATTTCTTCCATAGTCAATTTAATAAATTACATCTTTCTTTAAAATATCAATTTGCTCAGGACGCCTGGGTGGCTCAGAAGGTTAAGTGTCCAACTCTTGCTTTTGGCTCAGGTCACAATGCCAGGGTTGAGAGCCTGCATGGGGCTCTGTGCTGGACGTGGAGCCTGCTTAAGATTCTTCTCTCCCTTCCCTCCCCACCTAAATAAACTAAATTGTCCATTTTCTCTAAATTTTCAAAGATCATAAAGTTGTTCACGATAGATTCCTATTTTTCAAGTCTCT
Organism: Ailurus styani; assembly: GCA_002007465.1. NCBI lineage: Eukaryota > Metazoa > Chordata > Mammalia > Carnivora > Ailuridae > Ailurus > Ailurus styani. The sequence continues at coordinate 1,084,925 of LNAC01000044.1, read as the reverse complement.
GATTTTCTGTAATTGTATCTCTTTTTTAATGTTTTTTCATTCTGTCATAGTTAATTTTTTTGATTTTAGTTATTTTAGCCTTATTTTTTTATTATTCCATCTAGCTTCAGATTGGTCAATTTTTCTGCTTGGGGGTTTGGCTAAAAGCCAGTTGGAAGGCAATCACTAAGCAAGTATTTGCCATGTGCTTCCAGGTGGCACTTGATTTGGTCATATGCTACACTCTGTGAACACATGCAACCCTTCAGAAACCAGTATAATTTGCAGCTCCTCTTGCCACAGAAATATCACTACTAGAAATACATGTCAACTTAATTTCTGAATCTCTCCTTTATCCCCTACCTCCCATCTACCACCCCACTTGACCCAGCACTTCTGAGCTGTTGGCTTTGAGATTCAACTTCCCTTATTTCTCTCAAACAGGAAACTTTTAAATGTTGGTTCTTTATTATCTGAATCTTTATTTATTTTTTTAAGATTTTATTTATTTGACAGAGAGAGAGAGAGAGCATAAGTAGGCAGAGTGGCAGGCAGAGGGAGAAGGAGAAGCAGCCTCCCCATAGGCAGAGAGCCTAGTGTGGGGCTCAATCCCAGGACCCTGGGACCTGAGCTGAATGCAGACGTTTAACTGACTAAGCCACCCAGGTGCCCCTTATCTGAATCTTTAAACATGTCACTGTGTTTCTCAGAATAAAAGGTTCTGTGATTAGCCTTTTTTTTTTTTAGTATTAGATAAAGAATGAGCTCTTTACATATAATACAAATAAGATCAAGGTTTCATTTATTAAACATTTAATGAGTGTCAGGAACTGTGACAGGGACTGTGCTAGGCATCAGTTATAACACAGTGAACAAGACAGTTTCTGCCTTCGAAGAGCTCAAAGATGCGTACATTGGATGGTTATATTCTATTGTAATAAGTGCTGTGAGAGTAGAAAGCCAGTACAGGTGACACTGAACAGAGGCCTAAGGGTCAGGCTGGGAAAAACTCCCAGAGGAGATGTTTTCGTTGAGAAGTAATTAAAAAAAATGAGCCCGAGAAGTTGAGGGTGAGACAGAATAGCATATTCTAGGTGGGAGAAATAGAATGATCTAAGATCCAGACATGTATGTGGCACATTGGTGGCACTACAAATTTGAAATGGTAGGAAAGTACAGTCTAAGAGGGAGTGACAAGGGAAGGATGCAAGAGCAAGATCATGAAAGGCTATCTAAACTGTATTAAGAAATGTGGACTTTCTGAATTTTCAGTACAGCGTAGCTTGTATTGAAGTGGGAAGCTTGGAGGCAGGAAGACCAGTCAGTGCTTCAGGAGAGAGATGGTGGTGGCATAAACAGAACAGGGTGAATGGGCGCCTGGGTGGCTCAGTGGGTTAAAGCCTCTGCTTTCGGCTCAGGTCATGGTCTCAGGGTCCTGGGATGGAGTCCCGCATCGGGCTCTCCGCTCGGCAGGGAGCCTGCTTTCTTCTCTCTCTCTGCCTGCCTCTCTGCCTACTTATGATCTCTCTTTCTCTGTCAAATAAATAAATAAAATCTTTAAAAAACAAAACAAAACAAAAACAAAACAGGGTGAAGATTTGGAAGGACAAGGAAAAGGAAAAATGAACTTGAGAAATGTCGATGGGGTAGAATCAATAGTTGTTGGTGATAGATTGGTGGAAGAAGTCGAGGGCAAAGTCCAGTTTTTTGATTGGGCAATAGGTTGAAAAGGTGGGGAAGAGACCCGGAAGGGATGAATATGTTTGGCATGATCTAGGGTGGAGGAGGGGAAAATCATGATGTGACCTTTGGACGTATTGAGTCTGAGGTATCTTTTGAAATGTTCAAGGGATGTCCATAAGTGATTGGATTTACAGATCTGGAGCTCAGAGAAGATATACATCAAAGATATAGATTTGTGGATCATCTACATGTAGGTGGTTTTTAAAACCTACATGGACTTTAATAATTGAGATAGTCTAGAGAGAAAGCCTAGAGTGGGGAGTGCCTGGGTGGCTTAGTTGGTTGGGCAACTGCCTTCGGCTCAGGTCATGATCCTGGAGTCCCAGATCAGGCTCCCAGCTCCACGGGGAGTCTGCTTCTCCCTCTGACCTTCTCCTCTCTCATGCTCTCTCTCAGTCTCTCTCTTTCTCAAAAATAAATAAAATCTTAAAAAAAAAAAAGCATAGAGTGGGAAAAGAAGAGGAGCTATGTTGTGCCTTAAGTAACACCAACATTTAATAGCTAGGTAGAAGAGAATAATTCTATAAAAAATTGAGAAGTGGCTAGAGAAATAGGAGGAAAACTAGGATACAACGTCCCAAGAAGGAGGAAATTCTTGATCAAGTTTGTTGCTGAGAGTTCAGGTGAAATGAGAGTTGGAAAATGTCCATTGAGTCAATGAACAACATGGACTTTTACTATCAGAGCCGTTTAGAGAAGGGGGCAAAATCCAGATCGAAGTGGGTAGAGAAGGAAGTAAAAGGTGAGAAAATAAAAAGCCACTGACTATAGACAACTCTTCAAAACAGTTTGGTTGTGAGGTGAGGAGAGGCTAGTACCGATGGTCCCCGACTTCCGATGGTTCAGCCTAAGGACTTTCTGACTTTATCATGGTGTGAAAACAATATGCATACAGTAGAAACCATACATCAGAGTTTGAATTCTTTTTTTTTTTTTTAGAGATTTTATTTTATTTATTTGACAGAGATCACAAGTAGGCTGAGAGGCAGGCAGAGAGAGAGAGGAGGAAGCAGGCTCCCTGCTGAGCAGAGAGTCCGATGCGGGGCTCGATCCCAGGACCCTGAGATCATGACCTGAGCCGAAGGCAGAGGTTTAACCCACTGAGCCACCCAGGCCCCCTCAGAGTTTGAATTCTTATCTTTTCCTAGGCTGGGGATAGGCGGTTCAGTTCTGTTGTGAGCCTGGACAGGGGCGGTGAGCTGCAGCTTCTAGTCAGTCACATCGTCACGAGGGTAAAGAGCTGATACACCAGGGCGCCTGGGTGGCTCAGTGGGTTAAAGCCTCTGCCTTCGGCTCAGGTCATGATCTCAGGGTCCT
>LNAC01000044.1:1062821-1081811 GCA_002007465.1 Ailurus styani | reverse complement strand
CTCTCTCTCTGCCTGCCTCTCTGCCTCCTTGTGATCTCTCTCCCTCTGTGAAATAAATAAATAAAATCTTTAAAAAAAAAAAAAAAGAGCTGATACACTGACAGGCATTCTGTACCCATACAGCTGTTCCATTTTCCACTTTCAATACAGTATTCAATGAATCACAGGAGATACTCAATTCTTTATTATAAAATAGGTTTTGTGGGAGATGATTGCGCCCAACTTTAGGCTAACATAAATGTTCTGAGAATGTTTAAGGTAGGTCAGGCTAAGCTATGATGCTCAGTTAAGGGTATTACATGCATTTTTGACTTGTGATATTTTTGACCTGGGATGGGTTTAACCCCAATGTAAGTGGAAGAAGATCTGTAGGTGGATAAGGATATGGGCACAAGAGAGACTTTTTTTCAAGATGGGAGTATGTACTAAGCTAAAAAAGCCAAAGAGAAGGATTCAGTTGAAGAGAAGTTGAGTCAAGAGGGAATGAATACTGAAAATACACAGTTCTTGAAAAGTAGAGGGGACAGAATGCAAAGCTCTGATAGTGGGGAGGCTAGCCTTCAACAGGAGACAGAGCAGGCTCTGTCTTGTAACACAATGTAAGGAGGGAGACGGAATGCTAGGGCAGCTTCAGACATTTGCAGTGAGGAGTGGACAAGTCCAGTATCAGATGGCTTTTCTTTCCTCTGTGGAGGAGGGGAAGCCATGAGGCCAGAATATGACTAGGGGAAGTCCTTATGCTGAGGGGGAAGAGTCGTATGTGAGTGTTGAGGTAATCCTACATTGATGTGGGCGATCATAAAGACCCTGCGAATTAACCGCGTGCAATCTCCTCAGTTCAGCACTTGCTGGCTGGGCTTGGAACGAGGCAAAAAGAAGCCAGAGTGTTGGCATCATCCAGCTCAGCATTTCTCAGATTGGCCTTTCTCGAAACATTCTCCTGACAGATGTTAATAGGTATACTGAGGGGGAAAAACTTCCTTGGTCAAAGAAGTGTGGGAGAACCACTAGCTGCTCTTTTCCATTCTTAATATGCACATGGACATATTTGAAGTTTTGAGGGCCTTGCATATGGAAACCTGGTTAAATTTAGTTTTGTCAACTTTTTAAGCTTATTTGCTTCTGGAATGCTCTGTGTGTGTGTGTGTGTGTGTGTGTGTGTGTGTACACGTATGTGTGGCATCTATTAGTCTCCTGTTGGTTTATCTCATCGTTTCATTAGGTAATCAGGAGTTCATCTCACCCCTACAGGGGGGCCCTTATCCCTTTTGTCCAACATGTTTACATTATCTGTCTTTAGCCATTTAAATCCATATTGATTTAGGGTGGAACAACAGCTTACTTTTCCTGAAAAACACGTCATTCTTCATGAACAGCAGCGCTATGTGCCTGTTGCGCTTGTTATCAATTCTTGTCATAAACTTAAAAAGCAAACATTATGTTCTTCCAGGACCATAAGAAGCCATCTTGAAATGTGGCAAGGCAAACAGGGCCAGCAGCCATCCCAAATAGTTAATATTACTGCTGGCAGGGAGGGTGGCAGTGAGAGTGATCTATATAATTATTGTTATTCTAATAATAATCAACATTTTCATAGGTCCTTACAGTGTACAAGTTACTCTCGTGTGTTATTTTGCATAATCCCATTTAATTATGGTTGAACAAGGTACAAATCTTACCAGTGAGAGAAAGGAACATAGTCTGGGGGGCGGGGGGAACGACGAAAGACATGTTGAGGAAAATAGGAGCTGGGGAGGGATCTAAATGTCAGGGACAGTGGTCTAGATCATGCATTCTCAGTGGAACTGCTGTTGCCACCAATGGGGTAAAAAGTGGTTTGTGGGGTGCAACAGATGTAGGTATTACAATGGTTTGTGGCCCTTTGGAGGGCCATAAAAACTGAATAAACATATGCAATATATTTGTGGTATTAATATTTCATGGTAGAGGATGATTAGAACAAAAATAGGCTGTAGGCTTGCCGTGGGGGGAGAGGGAGGTGATAACGGAAAAAAGATTGGGAAGCTATGGTTTAAATCCTGTAGTGCCTGTGGAATTTTTGATGTTCGTGAGTGATTCTTTTGTTCCCAGACATATTAGCTCATTTGTCTAGCACAGTGTCTGCTTCTGGCTTCATTTGTCCTGCGCATCTTCCCCAAGGCCCTAAATGACTATGTTTTGCCCCCATTAAGGTCTTCTCTTCTGGCCACAGCTGACCGAGTGAGGGTAGATATAAGCCAGGACCAGTTATGGCCAGTGCACGACTGGTCCCAGGAAGCCTGGCTTTGCTCACTTCCTCTCATCAGACCCCTGTGATGCTGCTCTGTATTTTTATGTCTGCTGCACTACTTACTCCCTTTGAGATGACTTGAGTGGGTGCCCTGGGGGGTTGTGACATCTCCCCAGTTAGGACGCTTGGCCTGGGGGTGTACTGTTTGAGTAAGACTGAATGTGACTGAATGAGGAGAGAAGATAAAGCCGTTTGAATTTTCGGCTGTTCATCTTGCATGTATTCCACATCTGATGAATGCAGAGTAGGGTTGCTTAACAGCTGTGCTACTAACATTTTGGACCAGAGAATTTTTGTTGGGGGCAGGGGTTGGGGCTTTCCTGTACATCGTAGAAGGGTTAGCAGCATCCCAGGCCACTCGCCGCTACGTGCCAGTAGCACGCACTCCACCATTTGTGACAACCAAAAATGTCCCTAGACATTGACCAATGTTCCCTGGGAAACAAAATCACCTTGGGTTGAAAACAACTGATAAAGATAAAATAGACTATCAGACAGGTATAAATCTGATTGTATTAGTATGATCAGAAACACCACAAAGGGCTCATGATTCACTGTTGAACATCACCTTAATGAGGATGTTACCAGAAATGATGGAAGTCGGTCCTTGAGAGAGCTAAAACCAGCATTGTTACCAAGATAGTCACAACTACCACGTGGTGAGCGCTAGCTTGCGTGCCAGATGCTTGCTATGCATGTTCCATTTATTAACCATTAGCCCTCTTGGCAACTCCAAGAAGTCAGTGCTGCCATTATTCTAGCCACCCTACTGTTGAGGAAACTGAGACATGGAGATGTTAGGGGACTTGCCAGAAGTCACCCAGCTGTTAATAGTAGTGTCACCCAGGCAGCATGGTTCCAGAGCCCATGCACTCATAGGCACGTAATGACTCCTTTGGAGAAGAAGCAAGAAGCTCTGTACTCCAGCATCCCATAGAGATGGCTCCTAAGGAAATTGCTAACATTAAGACAGTTCAGGTGGAGGCTGGAATTTCAGAGGGGGAAATCATAGGCAGTTGAGTCTGTCACTGTCCCCCTCACTGGTCTTCTTCACTCTGTTTGCACCATCACCTACTGCCCTGGCCTTATATTCAATGCTGGGCAAACGTTTCATGGTTTTGGAAGGTTTGTAGAGGCAAGAAGCATTTGCTTGGGAGATCCTAGCTAGGCTCTTGAGGTGTGTCTAGAGTGGCTTAGGTTTATATGTTAGAATAAACTCACTCCTTTAGAACCACATATAAATTAACTTTGGTAGACCCAGCTGGCAAAGGTAGCTGCCCACACATCTCAGGTGGTACCAGCGCCCAAGAGCTCCTCGGCAGAATCAAGCGTGAGCATTCCCATCTCCCACCGAGGGCATTTTATGAGGTGAGGACCACATCCAAAGTGGGAGTGGGAACAAAAGGGAAGATGAACTGGTGGTATCTTTCATGTTTGGACAAAGTGAAATATTAGGCGAGTCTGGACTCAGAGGTCTCAGGAGTTCAGACAAATATAGCCTTCTTCCTATTCCTTCTACCTGAGGACAGCCCCAGTGTCAGGAGTCAGCAACATAGGTACTTGGCATCTGCTGAAAAGGCATCTGTCTTGGAGCCAGAAGGCAAACAGTGCTGCTCCCCGGTGGAGGGTGTGGTATTGCCAGGCTGGCCATGAAAGGATCACCAGAGTTGCTTGATCAACACACAGAAGCCCAGCTCCCACCCTGACGGATTCCAATTCCAGCTGATCTGAGGTGGGGCATGACAAAATGAATTTCTAGCAGCGGATTTGGATCATCACTAGACCTGAGGAGTGCTACAAAGACTAGGAGCAACAACCTCTGTCATCTGGAGAGGTGACCTGGAAGGGCTGCACAGTGCCAGCTGTAGTAGACCTGAGGTCCTCTGGCCAAAGATCACATTAAAAAAAACACTTTAGGGCGCCTGGNAGGGCTGCACAGTGCCAGCTGTAGTAGACCTGAGGTCCTCTGGCCAAAGATCACATTAAAAAAAACACTTTAGGGCCCCTGGGTGGTTCAGTGGGTTAAAGCCTCTGCCTTCGGCTCAGGTCATGACCCCAGGGTCCTGGGATTGAGGCCCACATCGGGCTCTCTGCTCAGCAGGGAGCCTGCCTCCTCCTCTCTCTCTGCCTACTTGTGATCTTTCTCTCTCTGTCAAATAAATAAATAAATAAATAAATAAATAAATAAATAAATAAAATAAAATACTTTACCCAGACTCTAGGGTGATACAGACAATATTATCATAACTCATACCTCGCACAGGAAAGGAAGGGCTTAGTTGCTAGTTGCGTACTTTCTACAGATTCTTCAGAGCACAGTGTGGTGGTCAGTATTGATCAGTTTAGACTCAGTGTATCATCGAACACCAAATATTGTATTAGCAACTTTTTAATGTATATGTAATAGATAATAATAAAAGTATAAAAAAATCTATAAAGATGCTTATGCTATTGGGTTAGGATCCTGTAAGAATTGGCATTTACTACTAAGTAATTAGAAAGCATAACGGGAAACTCCTAATAGCATCCTATTTGGAATTTTAGTGTTAATGGTTGGCAGCTTCATGAGTCAAACTCTTCCATGTGTTAGGCAAACACTGAGGGGAAATGATGTCCGTGTCGGGTGCAGCCACCCCCATGAATTTAAGAGCTTGCTCTCTTGTGCAGAGATCTTACTTTGTGTTTGTGATAGCTGAGAGCTGTGACGGCCAAGCTCACCGTAAGCCTCCAATCCTGTTCTTTGTTCCCCTTTTGACTCCACCAGGAGGTCTGTGGGCTCAGAGTTCACATCCCTGTGGAATGTGCTGGTGGGCTTTTTGGTGGAAGACCCATTTCCCTGGTTTTCCTGTCTCTTCCCTTTCCCATGGGGTGAGATGGGGATGAGAAGTTTATGGATTTACTCCACTGATACTGCATGGTGCCAAATAGGACCCCAGGCCACCAAGTCTTTTGAGGTATACACAGATAGGAACGCCAAGAAAAGAAAGGCAGTACTCCTTTTTCGGTGGAATATGCTGCTGAATCTCTTCTAGGCTTGAGTAGAGACACGAACATTTCTCAGCTTGAGCACATGGGGGCGCAACTCATGCTCACATGTACACCAACGGAAATGTAATTAAGACTCAGAAGCCTTCAGTTAACTGAAGGCTGAGGCTGGTGCCAGCTGGGGACAGAGGCTCTTCCACCATCTTGATGGACTTACTTGGAGGGAGTCCATGCAGACAGAAGATCCAGTGACAGGTTTTTCTGCTCTTGCTCAGATCTGACAAGGTGGTAGCCCAGCAAAGTCATGGTATCATTGCAGACTTTTTGAAGTCGAGAAACCTTTTTGTAAGGCAAGGTCCAGCGCCAGGCCTGGGAGACGTTGAGAGCATTCCTGGCATTAGTGTGGAAGGCATGATTACCCATGCCCTTGCCTCTAGTGATGTTGTACACCCAGGTTTGGAGGTGGGGCAAGAATTTCAGTCCCACATATTTATACATTTGGGCAGTCTGGGCAGTGGGGTCCCGGACCAGGTCCTCATAGCGTATGAGCATGTAGCGTTGCCTCAGGGCTTTGGGCAAGGACTGCACAGCCTTATAGATCTCCAGCTGGCTTTGGCAGATGACCTGCATCACGTAGTAAGGCTGATCCTCCTCCTTGAGTTTCTCCCCGTGCTCCCCCATCACAGTGCGGGTATCAAGCATGAGTTCTCCGGTGGTGTGTTCTCGAGAACGGAACACTGCCCGGGGGTCCCGTACCAGGTGCACAATGTGCAGATTGAGGGAAGGGTCTCTCAGCAGTGGGTAGAGCACCTGCAGGTTGAACAAGCGCACCTCCTTGAGCACCACGTGGCTATAGGAGCGACAGGCCTTCTCTACCACCTCAAAGGGCTGTTGACTGCACAGAAGCTTGCAGTGAGCCTGGGGTATGATCATGTCCCGGGAAAAGATGTTGCAGGCGGGTGGGGAACACAGGGCCCGGCTGTTCTCCCACTGGAAGAGGCTGGACTGTCTTCGAGGACCGGGTTTCATGTAGGCATCAAAGACACTCATGTCACACAGAAAAATGGCACGGATCAGATCCCTCACTGCCATATGCAGCCTCCAGGCAGTGCTGTGTGTGAAGGTCATCCAGATGTGCCATGCGGGCTCCATCAGGTAGAAGACATCTGGGTGCTGCGCAAAAAGCTGTCCCACAAAAGAGGAGCCAGAGCGCCAGGAAGACAGGACCAGCACATGCATGGGCTTGGGCTCCTCCTTCGTGGATGGGGAGTTGAAGGTGTGGCCATACAGATGGAAGAATAGGGCAAAGATGGCCATCTGGGAAACCAGAAACAGCAGTGGCCTCATTTTTTTGGGCAGTACCATCACGGTGAAGTAGAAGAACTTTAAGGAACAAGCAGAAGGATTGTGTTAGGTTTCTGTTTTGGTGTCTGTCTTCCATCCCCTTTCTTGGCTAAGCCTTTTTTTCCCGACCCCAAGCAAGGAGCAACGTAGGGTGCTGGAAACGTCTGGCAACCAACTACACAAATCCTTCTTTGAATCAATTCCCATCCCTCGCAGTTAGTGTGTCAATAAGTTCTATTTATTTTAGGCTCTTTACTTCCTCCCTCCTGGTCTTTTTTGTCCAGTGAGGTGCCAAAAATGCCTGAATGTAGCCATATATCATTGACTTAGAGGACTAGCTCCACCCTGACGCTTTGGTGACATTCATGTCTCTACACAGGCCACTTAGGCAAAGCGTAACCATAGTCTGACCAAATTTTAGTTGAATGCTCTGTGACTCCTTCTGAAACTAAGGGAGATAAGCTGACTTGGGAGGAACTACCTCAAGGCCACTGTTCACCCACCTCCCCTGTCTTGAGGGAGATTGCCATGGGGCATTTCTCACTACCTGCCTTCATCTCAAGCAAGCACAGGCTTCAGTCCCCTGAAGGATATGGTTGCAGGCTATAAAACTGTTTTGCTTGAGTTTGGAGTTGTCTCCTCAGTGGCAGAGCCAATTGCTCATGGCACCTGTCATCTGGTCCCCTCTGGTTTGGCATCATCCTGTGGGGTTAAGGACAGGAGGAACTGACCCAGTGCTGACCTTACATCTGTGTAGCTCAGAAACTATCTGAATCTATTTAGCTTGAATTGTTGTCTCCTTAACAGCTGACTCTATGGAAGTGTGGCAAGCCAAGCTAAGAGCTGCAGTAGTGATACTTGTGGCCCGTTAGCCACTGTGCTGCTGCTCGAGGGAATGCTTAACTGCCTGACTCAACCCACTCAGGGCATCTCAGTACAGATTGTGTTGTGTATACAGCCTTGAGTTGTGTACTGCAAAAGCCTAGGGAATGCCATCTCATCAAAATTTTGAGAGATTTCTGGGCGCCTGGGTGGCTCAGTGGGCTAAAGCCTCTGCCTTCGGCTCAGGTCATGATCCCAGGGTCCTGGGATCGAGGCCCACATCGGGCTCCCTGCTCAGCAGGGAGCCTGCTTCCTCCTCTCTCCTCTCTCTGCCTGCCTCTCTGCCTACTTGTAATCCCTCTCTCTGTGTCAAATAAATAAATAAAAAATAAAAAAAAATTTTGAGAGATTTCTTATTAAAAAGTGTTCTTATAGGTGATAGTAAAGTATTTTGGTCCAACAGAATAAGAACATTAGGATGATTTTCCAGTTGTTAGATGTTAAACATCTAGAGGGGACGCCTGTGTGGCTCAGTCAGTTAAGCAGCCAACTCTTGATTTTGGCTCAGGTCGTGATCTCAGGGTCCTGGGATTGAGCCCCGAGTTGGGCTCCATGCTCAGAGGGGAGTATGCTTGGGGTTCTCTCTCTCCCTCTGCCCCTCCCCCTGCTTGCGCACTCCCTGTCTCTAAATAAGTAAAATCTTTTAAAAAAATTTTTAGAGAAATGAATTCTACTTCATGATTCACACTAAGGCTCATACAGACTGGTGGCAACCCTCAACTTACTCTTTACAATCAAGGCTGAAAAGACCTTGGTCCCCAGTGCCATGCTACAATGTTATTATACTGAGGGTTTCTTTGTTTTTTTTTTTTAAGGGTTTAAGGTTAAGTGTTCTTTAAAGGTTAAGATGAATCTGGACCATTTTGGGTGACTTCCTAGCACAAATAACTATTGAGAGATAGAACAGATAGAATAGCTGTTTCACACAGTGTAAAGTATTAATAGTAGCAAGGTGCTAGTTTTTTAATAACATTTTATTTTTAAGTAATCTGCACACCCAGTGTGGGGCTCGAACTCACAATCCTGAGATCAAAAGCCCCATGCTCCACTGACTGAGCCAGCCAGGCTCTCACAAAGTGCTAACTTGCATATCATTATATTCCCAAGATATACTTCCTTCCAGCTTTAACAAAGAAAATATATTTCTAGGGATTGAGCCTGGGTGGCTCAACCGGTTAAGCATCTGCCTTGGGCTTAGTGAGCCTGATTCTCCCTCTCCCTCTGCCTGCCACTCTCACCGCTTGTGCTCTCTCTCTCTCTGTCAAATAAATAAATAAAATCTTAAAAAATAAATAAAACAAGGGTTCCTTTATTATAAATAAAATAAATAAAATAAAGCAGTTATGTCTGTGGATGAAGACTATAGTTATAAATTAGTAAAATTCTGGGGTGCCTGGGTGGCTCAGTGGGTTAAAGCCTCTGCCTTCGGCTCAGGTCATGGTCTCAGGGTCCTGGGATCGAGCCCTGCATCGGGCTCCCTGCTCAGTGGGGAGCCTGCTTCCCCCTCTCTCTCTGCCCACCTCTCTGCCCACTTGTGATCTCTCTCTCTGTCAAAAAAATAAATAAAAAATCTTTAAAAATTTAATAAAATTCTAGAGCTTTTTGTAAACAGGGTTAATGATGTACCTTAATGAAGGGTCACAGTATTTTTCTGGGGGAAAAAACACCTAAGAATTTTACCAGCTGCTGAATCAGTAACCACCTCTGTACTCACAGCTAGGATGAATCTGCTAGCTGGTGTTTGGTCATTACTGTACAGAGAAAGTCTACTTCAGTACATGTCCCCATCTGCCCATTTCCCACCTTGCCCCCAGGTAGCAAATGGGTTCATTTTTTATGTGTCTTTTCAGTTGCTTTCTACACACCCAAGAAAATTCAAATGTACATGTAGTCTTAATTTTCCCCCCTCTTTATAGCAGAGAAAGGAGCAAGTTATACACACCTTGCTTTTTTAACTTTACAGTGTGTCTTCGTGAGCTTCCCGTGGTAGCACGTAAAGCATTTCCTCATTCCATTTTACCACTACAATGAGTTCTATTATATGGATGTACCACAGTTTATTTAGTTGCTTCATTGCTGGGTTTTTGGCTTATTTCTAGCTCTTTTTGCCTTTTTAGAAACGTCAGGAATGACCTGATGTTTATACATTGTTACATCTGTATGTAAGCTAAATCCCCAGAAGGGGAATTGCGAAGTCAAAATATACACGTGCATGTAGCTTTGCTATCTGTCCCCCCCATGGCCTTCATACTCGTCATAAACCATTCATTATATCCGGAGCCGCAGCAGTTCTAGGATGTAGATTTTCAAGGAGGAATATATAAATATAAAATCAAGTTTATAGCTTGCTTCCTGAAGAGGTTGAGCATGCTTCCCTTGGAAGTCCCCTGAACCTTCTGGGAAGTGTGTACCGACCCAAGCCAAACCTTGTGCAGTGGTATAGAAACTCTTCTTTTCCATTCATTACAACAGTGCATTTCCTCCTTATTGCCAAAAGGATCCAGTGAGGATCATCTCTCCTTCATGGCCAAGATTACTTTGCTATAGCCAGGGAAGTATCAGTGAGTGGTAATTCCTTCCTTTGCCCTGAAGGTTGGAACAGGAGAAGCTAAGATATGCTCTTAGGTCTTTCAAACTCAAGCCCAGGAGGAAATGATTAGAAACTAGGACATTATTAATAATAGCCTAAGATTGGCCTCCTCGACCCCTACCTCCCAAAGACTGAGGAAATGACTTTAGCAAGAGATCCTCTCCCAAAGGTAATGTGAGTATCTGGAAAAATTTGGAACAAAGATAGGAAACAACAGAGCAAAAGAGAGAGTAAAGAAAAGGACTTGACCTGTGCACATTTGTAAGGAAACTAGGATAGAATTTTATATGCAGGGCCTGTAATCAACTCAAAAAGAAGCTAACATTTCTTAAGGATTAGGAATGTAGATCTTTCAAAACTATACTCTCTCCCTAATCCTGGCTTTGGGCCAACTCAGTGTCCTGAGCACAATCAATAGCTCTAAGTCCTCCTTGCCTACTTGTAGCTCCTGGCCTCATGCCCATTCTCTCCCAGAGCTGGAGCCAGCCCTTCTGACTCTGTCTCCAGTTATCCTCAGGCTTTGGGTGTTCACAGTTCTCAGGAATTCCCATGGAAACCTTTTGATTTCTTTCTCTGCTTTTCATACCGTGAGCACTCACCCTGGCCAGGAAGAAAATATGCTTTTGTAAAGTGAGTCCCATCTCCTGTCACTGGGATCTAGGTACTTCCTGGATCTAGGCAACCCATGATGGGGCTAGCCAGAACAGCCAAGGGATATTGCAGCCAAGGCTCATGTCTGCAGAGATTGTAACCAGCAGTGGAGATGGATACTCTTGAGGGCCTGGGAGAAGCGAGCAAATGTGGCTCTATGAAGAAAGGGCAACTCAGGTTTTTTGGCAGTCTCCTCTAATCTAACTTCCACCTCTCCCCTTCTCCTGCACTGACCTCCTCTATAGTCCTTGGAGTTTGTAAGCGTTTGTGAGAAGTGTTGACACGACTCCGTTTCAGAGTCCGTAGTCCACCTTCCCAAGTGTTCTTTCCTGGCGGTTCAGTTCCCGCCCTCCCTGTTGTCAGAACCCCCAGTGTGCTCATCTCTGGCCTGGCCTTTGATAGTAAGTAGCCTCTCTCCTCTGTTTCTCAAATTCCCCATCAACCGCCGCTGCCCCAAACTGTCTTTTCTAAAGCACAAGTCTATCAGTCCCCTCCTTGAAATCCTTCAGTAACTTTCCAGCACATACAGGATTAAATCAAAATCCCCAAGTCTTGTCCCAAGGGGCCTTCATGATCTGATCTTTGATCCCCTGTCAGTCCCCTGCTTTCCAGCACCTTAGGCTCCAGACTTTATTTTCAGTTCTTTCCTGTTATTTAGAAGCCCTTCCTCCCGAGATTTAGTTTTCTAAACTTTCCAGTAGTATCCATCTCTCACTCTGTCCATCTCTCACTATGGTAAGAGTAGCCACAGAAGAATGTTTCTACCACTGGACTGCTGTAACTTAAGGGTAAATACCATGTCTTATTTACAGGTACATGAAACTTGTAAATGATTAAGGCTCTTTAAATACTTGTTGACTAAATCAATAGTTGAATATGGGAAGAGGAATAATCACAACTGGAAAGCAGGTAACTGAATGAGATCCAATGAGAAATGGAAACTTGACCTTTTCTAAAATGCACATGGGTGTCTGTAGTATCAGTTACTAAAATTTAGGTGATTCTGTTGAATATTGAGCACAGAACCAGAACTATCTCAACTGCATGGAGCAAAATATTCATAAAGTTAGAGGCATAGGTTTGATGGTATGGGACAGTTAACCTTACTCCAAAAAAAAAAAAAAGAGTTTCTACACTGAGTATGTATTAATGAAAGCTAGAAAAAAAAACCCATGAACGTTATTTTTTTTTTTTTACGCTAATAAGAAATTAAAGCAGGGCATCTGGGTGGCTCAGTTGGTTGAGCATCTGACTTTTGATTTCCACTGAGGTCATGATCTCAGGGTTGTAAGATCAGCCCCGTTGAGCGGGGAGTGTACTTCTCTCCCTCTCTCGCCCTCTCCCTAAATAAATATATAAATCTTAAAAAATAACTAAACCTTAAAAAAAAGAAAAGCATATTGCAAGGCAGAAGACCACTCAGACTACTTTTCTTGTCTAACTAGCTCAGTTAGAAAAAGAAAAAACAGAGAAAACCCTCAGCACATCCTGTCATCACTGCCTCCCCCAAAATAATTTAAAAATTGGTTGTGCCAATGAGGGGTGAGTGGTACTGTTCTTAAAAAACATCACCATCTTCAACATGACCTCACCTGGCAGCCTGATGACTGAGGGTTGAATTATGGATGACCCCCAAATACTGAAGGGTACTGTGTAGCCTTTTATTTATTTTTTTTTTTATTTTNGTTAGAAAAAGAAAAAACAGAGAAAACCCTCAGCACATCCTGTCATCACTGCCTCCCCCAAAATAATTTAAAAATTGGTTGTGCCAATGAGGGGTGAGTGGTACTGTTCTTAAAAAACATCACCATCTTCAACATGACCTCACCTGGCAGCCTGATGACTGAGGGTTGAATTATGGATGACCCCCAAATACTGAAGGGTACTGTGTAGCCTTTTAGAAACAAACTGAGCAGGGGGCGCCTGGGTGGCTCAGTCGGTTAATCATCTGCCTTCAGCTCAGGTCATGATCTCAGGGTCCTGGGATCGAGCCCAGCATCAGACTCCCTGCTCAGTGGGGAGCCTGCCTCTCCTTCTCCCTCTGCCTGCTGCTCTCCTTACTTGTGCTCTCTCTCTGTCTGTCAAATAAATAAATAAAATCTTTTAAAAAACCCACAAAAAACAAAATGAAGAATTCTGAGGGAAAAAAGTAACAGGCAGCAATTTAAAGAGCCCTGGATTCCAGCCACCGGCACATTCCTAACTTAGATTCCCCAGTGAGATTATGCTCCCCTAACCCGAAATTATAGATGGCAGAAGATATTTTCACAAACCCAGAGTTCAGGGTTGGATTGGAGAAACCGAAATCCACACATACAGCTAATAGACCCAGGAAAATCACGGGGATAAGCACCTGGACAAGTGTGACCCTGTGGTAACAAACACTGACTAGACTGAAAGTGCCAGGGGAGTTGGACCTAAGTCCTCACCACTGCTCCATCTCCAGTGTGCCAGAAACAGTGCCTGAAACATTTACCGAATGATGACCAAATAACATCATCCGTAGAGCAGTTTTTAGTGCTTGAGGTGCCCTTGTTGATGTGGGTAAGGAAGGTAGGACAAGATAGTTTTATTTTACGCATACAAGTGTATTTCATTTCCAACCAGAAGTTCTAGATGGTCTGAGGCTCTATGAGACAGAAGTCTCTTCTATTTCGGCTGATGTGCCTGCCTCGTAACTTAATCTTTTACATGTGAGTTGCACTCCACAACTCTGAAAGCCCATTCAGCCACAATCGTGAGAGCTATCCAGTCAGATATACAGGACACTGATAACCCACACATTTGTTTTTCCGAACAAGTAAACTGAACCGTAGTTGATGGACTCAGTGGTGGAAATAGCCCTCCCTGAATCAGATCCTATGTCTGTTGAGTCTCAGCGCTGAGAACATTCAGTGATCACATCACACCTTGCCTGAGCTTCAGAAAACCTACAGCTCCTCCACCTCCCATCTGCCATTCTCTAGCACCTGAGCAGAGAAGCTACAGGAAGTATAGAAACTTGAACTCAGAAGCCAGGATCGGAGAAAGTTAGATGCACCAGGGCACCATCTACAGACCACCTATCAGGACAGCCCTACCGTCCTTTCTCAGCTTTTTCGGATCCTTTGAGAGATGGGGCTGGGTGGGGATGAGGGAACTGCTGGCAAGCGGCTTGTGCTTTTTCGGGGAAATTCTCCAGGTGACTCTGATTTAGCTCCCCCCCCCACACACACACATACAACCCCCCTCCTCTGCCACTGGTGTTAAAATCCTTAGCTGCGGGAGGTTATCTGATACTCCGCCCCAGGAACCCTGGGACAATGGCCCTGCTGCGGAGGTGTGTACAGAGAAAACTCTCTTCTTACCTTGATGATAGCTTAGGCTTCTCCACTGCTTCAGAGAGGCTCACGGCTAGCCAAGTTGTGCTTTTCTCCTCTGACTCACCAACTCCCCTGTCGGCTTCCTCTTCCCCCTTGCATTTTGCATAACCATCCTTACCCAGAGCAAATTCCACTACCCTCTCCCTCCTGCCAAAGTAGTGACCCACCTTCCAAAACGGTGTTGAGAAAGTGCTCACTCCCGAGTCGCCTTGATACTAGCAGCTTTAAGACGGAGAAACTCAAGCGCTGGGAGAGTCTGTTCGCGGTGGACCAGGAGAAGCAAAGGAGGAAGTGTTCCCTCCGACGACTGGGAGCCGGTGCTGGAACGTAGGCTCCTTGAAGGCAGCTGAAAAGGTTAACTCCCTTAGGGCAGGGCTGTAAAAGAAAAAGGAGATCTGGGAGATGAGGTTTATAGGGAAATCAGCGACAGTTACAAATCAAATACCCACAGGATCTTAAGCCTTGTTCTTACCTTAATCTTATCTCTTGCAAAAAAAGAGGAGAAAAGCTGAATGCTATTTCTGGATTGTACCTGCCGGCTCACTCCACTGGATTTAGGGAGATAACATTTTTTTGGCCTCTCTGTCATGTTCAACATCTTCAACCCTTCTTACAGGAGATTCTAACTAGATAGTGACCTAGATGTAATAACTAGATGTATGGGAGGGCATAGATCTATTGGCATTTAGTACAGGAAGAATACTACCTCTGCAAGAAAAAAAGAAACAAGTTATTAAAACTTACAGCTTCTTACTAGCTGTGTGTCCTTTGGCAAATCACACAACTACTCTGAGCTACTTTACATGATTGTTGTGAGTGTAAACAATAGATGAGCATACTCGAGTAAATGTAAATTTTGGCCAAGTGTAAAAGCCGCTGACTTTGCAGTCAGACATCTGGGTAAGTCCTTCCCACCTCTCCGAGCCCTGGAATATCACTATAAAATATGTATCTACTTTACAGAATTCTTGTGAATGTCAGGCAGGATTAATGCATATAACACCCCTAATACAATATTAGGACAATAAAGTGGTAGTTAAGGGACACCTGGGAGGCGCAACCAGTTAGACATTTGGCTCTTGGTTTCAGCTCAGCTCTGATCTCAGGGTCACATGAGTCCCAAGTCCAGCTCCCTGCTCAGTGGGGAATCTGCCTCAGTTTCTCTCTCCCTCTTCCTCTGCTCCAGCCCCCTGCGATCTCTATCACTGAAAAAAATAAATGTAAAAAAAAGTGGTAGTTAATCATAGTACCTCTTTCTTCTTGCTCAGTTGCTGGCTCATTTTCTAGGTTTGGAAGATAGAGCAGGGGGCGCCTGGGTGGCTCAGTGGGTTAAAGCCCCTGCCTTCGGCTTGGGTCATGGTCTCAGGGTCTTGGGATTGAGGCCCGCATCTGGCTCCCTGCTCACTGGGGAGACTGCTTCCTCCTCTCTCTGCCTGCCTCTCTGCCTACTTGTGATCTCTCTCTCTGTCAAATAAATAAATAAAATCTTTAAAAAAAAAAAAGAGAACAGGCAGAGTTGTAAGAGTTCTAGGAAGAGTCTAGGAAGTGTCTTTGCTGGTTTCCATCAGCTAAGCCTCCTAAGGCTTTAACATTGGCACAAATGACCAGACCTATGGTGGTGGGATTTAGCTGTGTGGCCCTCCCACTCTCCCAATTTCTCCCCAGCAGGGAGAAGAGTCATTTCTCTTCCTCAACTAACTCCATGCTGGGATGTACATTGAAGAGGCAGAACTGAGCAGTTGGTGGTTCTGCTTTTATTCTTATTATGAAAGAGAATACTTGTTCATTATTAAAAAATTTGAAAACTATAAAATGTGTAAGGAAGACTATATAAATCCTTTTACATTTTGCTGCCCAGAGAAGACCACTCTTGATCTTTTTTCCCAGGCATGCAGAAATCTGTATTATTGAGATCACCCTGGAAAATATAGATTTATACTTGTTTTTCCTTTGTCTTTATTTTAAAACGTTTAGAATTACAAAATTAGAATAAGGACAGGAAGGTACAATGTAACAAGTAACATAAAGGAGCTACCACTTAAAAAAAGAAACCAGGACATTGTCCAAGCTGTGTCAAAGTATCCCTTCCCTCCTACAACCTCCTCCTGCCCTTGTTACTTCGAGGTGATCAATATCATGATAAGTGGTTCATTGCTTTTCCTTATGCTTTGTCTTTTTTTTTTTTTTTAAGATTTTATTTTTAAGGGCGCCTGGGTGGCTCAGTGGGTTAAAGCCTCTGCTTTCGGCTCAGGTCATGATCTCAGGGTCCTGGGATCGAGGCCCGCATCGGGCTCCCTGCTCAGCGGGGAGACTGCTTCCCCCCCCCCCCCCCGCCTGCCTCTCTGCCTCCTTGTGATCTCTCTCCCTCTGTGAAATAAATAAATAAATAAATAATAATAAAAAAAAGATTTTATTTTTAAGTAATCTCTACACCCACTGTGGGGCTCAAACTCAACCCCGAGATCAAGAGTTGCACGCTTCACTGACTGAACCAACCAGGCGCCCCCTACAGTCTATCATGGTAATCAAGACAATTAAATTTTCCCCAATTTGACCTTTATGTAAATAGAATCACACCACATGTGTTCTTTTGAGCTTTGCTTTTTTTTTTGCTTCATATTATCCTTGTAAAACTCATCACATTGTTGCATATAGTTATAGGGGCTTTTTAATTGGTTTTTGTTATCCTAGTAACATTCCACGTGTGAAAATACCACAATTTATCCACAGTCTTATTAACTGACATCTGAAGTGTTTGTAGTTTGGAGCTATGGTTGAATATTCTCAACATGTCTCTGGGCACACATTTACACAAATGTCTCTAGGGGATGCTGAGACATAGGGGGTGTTTGGCTTTGATTTTTTTCACCTCATACTATGTAATAATCATTTACCCTTGTAAACAAATATTTATGGAAAACATCACTTGGAAAGGATTTGTCATATGCCAGCATTCTAGTGTTTGCTTGTCAGACATTTAGGTTGTTCCCAGTTTCCCTATGACATGTAACAGTGTGATAAATATGGTGACCTTAATGATTAATGAAACACTCAAGATAATTCGCAGTACAAGTAGCTGCCCACCTCTTTCCTTACAGGTAATACCACAGATCTTAGCCTCTTTAGTTTGTGACTCATAGATCAGTTAGGAAGAACTATCAGAAAGTTTGGGGTGTAAACAGTCATTAGGAAATAGGTATTCACAGTAATAAAAAACCCAGGGTATCCCAAACAGAGGGCATTCCCAGGAAGGATTTAGAAGGTGCAAAGGCTATAAAAGAAGAGAATGATAGGATAACTCCTGCTTGTTCGGAACTGGGGACAAGCCAAGCACTGTCCTGAGTGCTTACTGGGGTCATCGCATCGTCCTGTTTGCTGTTGCCTTAGGAGGTAATTTCCATATTTTCCAGATGATAGAATAGGGGCTTGGAGAAGCTAAACAATGTATCCACAATTATATGGTTTATGGTGGAAGAGTTTGGACCCAGCCTCCACTCCTCCGCAGTGCTGCCTCTCTCTGTGGTCATGGACAGGACTAGTGAGTCTATTCCCTTTTGCTGCCCTCCTAAGAGTAGTTGATAATTCATTCAGGGCAGAACTCTTCCTACAGTTATAGGAATAGAAATTTAACATTCATAAAGAAGAAAGAACTGCCCCAATTCCCTGTATCCTCAGTCTTCACAGACCTCACGGGGGATTCTACTAGCCTCATGTAAAAAGAAAAAAAAAGAGAGAGAAACTAGGTTTTTGTCAGTCATTGATGAACACAAGTAATGTTAATCCAGCTCTTTCTACTGGTCTTTTCATGCTTTTCTGAAACCTTCCCAAATACACTGATCATTCAAATATACCAAAACCTCTAAATAATTCATATCACCTACCATCTTTTCCTTGAGAGGAATTTGTGCTGGTAGAATGCCCAGCAGCTGAAGAAGTCCTCCTTTGGTCACTAGCCTCTGGTGGTAGTCAGCACGTTCAGATATGCGGCTTCTAAGACTCTCCAGTATTCCACAGCACGAGGAAGAAATTTGCATGTCATTGTTTGAGATCCAAGACTTCTAGTGGAACAGTCACAGGGAAAATACCATTCCTGTAAGTTAGCACCATCCATAGCACTTTTCTGTGATGAAGAACTGTTACGTGTCCGCATTGTCTAATACAGCAGCCACTACAACATGAGGCTATTGGACCCTTGAAGTGTGGCTAATGTACCAGATTAGAAAGCTCAGTTAAGGCTGTACAGATCCAATCTCTTTTTGAGTCTCAGAAAATCTGATGCGAGATGAAGACCATCTCTCTACAAAAATGTACCCTTGATCATCATATAAACACAAAATCATATCCAATTGCAAGGGGTCCCTACTTAAGAATCCTGACAAAGTGGGGAACCTGGGTTGCTCAGTTGGTTAAGTGACTGCCTTCGGCTCAGGTCATGGTCCTGGAGTCCCGGGATCAAGTCCCACATCGGGCTCCCAGCTCCATGGGGAGTCTGCATCTCCCTCTGACCCTCTCCCATCTCATGCTCTCATTCTTTCTCTCTTTCTCAAATAAATAAATAAAATCTTAAAAAAAAAAAAGAATCCTGACAAAAAGCTGTATGTACTTTAAGTGCTTCTCAGAACATGATTTCAAGAGAGTTGACTCTCAGGGACCACTGTTCAGCAGAGCTTTGTGCTCCATCTCTCCCCCTTGGACTTCTGCCATCTTTAGAGTCTGGAGACCCACCTACATGGTAAAGAGTCAGCCACTGAGCCAGAGTGATTTTCTCAGGGGTCAAGAAGAATCTTTCTGGGCGCCTGGGTGGCTCAGTGGGTTGGGGCCGCTGCCTTCGGCTCAGGTCATGATCCCAGGGTCCTGGGATCGAGGCCCGCATCGGGCTCTCTGCT
>LNAC01000044.1:1004021-1062505 GCA_002007465.1 Ailurus styani | reverse complement strand
GAGCAGAGAGCCCGATGCGGGCCTCGATCCCAGGACCCTGAGATCATGACCTGAGCCGAAAGCAGAGGCTTTAACCCACTGAGCCACCCAGGTGCCCGGATTGGAGTTTCTTCACTGCTACACTTGGCTACATGTCTTTCCTGTTCACTGACATTAAAAGAACAGTCAGGGGTGCCTGGGTGGCTGAGTCAGTTAAGCGTCCCACTCTTGATTTCGGCTTAGGTCATGATCTCAGGGTCGTGACCTTGAGCCCTGTGTCAGGCTCTGTGCTGGCCATGGAGTTTGCTTAAGATTCTCTTTCTCCCTCTCTCTTTCCCCCTCCCCGCCCTCTTACAAAAAAAAAAGAAACAAAACAAAACAAAGAACAGACAGGCTTTCCTTGAGATCCTTTTCACATGGGGGCTCCAGAATTCTACACTTTAGTGAATATGGAACAGCCTGCAATGTGAATGTCAAGACTTGAAACCTGGGTGACAATACCCTCCCTACATTGGTCACCAGCCCTGCGTTACTTACCAAAGGCTGGGTT
This sequence comes from Ailurus styani, assembly GCA_002007465.1. Lineage (NCBI taxonomy): Eukaryota > Metazoa > Chordata > Mammalia > Carnivora > Ailuridae > Ailurus > Ailurus styani. Next base: position 1,061,976 of record LNAC01000044.1, on the reverse strand, counting down.
TAGAGAATGGGTTATGGAGGACTACAGCTTTCTACTTTGGTTAAACATCTTCAGGCTGCAGAGGTTGGACCTCAGCATCCTAGAGAGACAGCACCTCCTGAAGAGGTGCTAGAAAGGAATTTTGGTTGCTATAAATCCTATGATCAAACAGACAATTGCCTTCAGTAGAACCTGCTTCCCTGAGCTGGGCCCTGAGGGCAGACACCTGACTGGGGATCCCCTGGCCCTTATCTCTGTGTTAAAAGTATTTGTTTCAATAGTGGGAGAACAAGTTGGATTAGGGCAGGTCAGGATGAAGGAAAAGGTAAACATGGTATTAAGTTTCTTGTTCGTTCTTACTTTCTTGAGGCCCCTTAATAGGACAGAGTGGGTGAGAAAATGGGGAATAAAGAGTCAGGAGTTCCCCCTAAAGCTCAGTCTTGTATGTTGTTGGTGGTTCAGGAGCTGGACGTTATTGGACAAGAGATGCCTTATCAGGAATTGGGTCAAGATATGATCTGAGATGAGAATTCTACCTCCAGGCTTTCAAAAAATCTCCAGAGATTGATACAGGTGATCCATGATGACCTAGTCAAGGAGTTTCTGGGGATGAAATCTGAGGAGAGTAAAGAAGTGTCTTCTGGTGGACTCTAACCCCATTTATCACATAGGTCACCCCTATATAACTCAGATTTGCTTCTTTTTCTTTTTGTTCACAGACACCATCTTTGCTCAGGTTCTCAATTTTTCCTGCTTGAATATCTTCCAACAACCCCTCAGCTCTTCCCTCAACCTCCAGTCCTATCCCCTCCAGTCTTTGCTTCACCCTACAGCTAGAGTGATCTTTCATTGTATAGATCCAATCCCAATCGCTTCTCTGATGAAATACTGCAATGGAGCTCATTATAGACAAGGTGGATTTTTTTTTTTTGGCTTGCCATTAAGCACCTTTTAAGAGCAGGTGTTTCTCTACCCTCCATCATAATCTTCTTCATGCAATAAATTCCAGAAATATTTGTTGGTTGCCTATTACATACCAGGCTTTGCTCAATGCCCTGAAAACTGCAATGAACTTAAGAGAAAATTCCCTGCCTTTGTGGAGCTTGCATTCCACTGGATGGGGGACAAATACATAAATAAAATGCTTGGTATATCAGATAGTAGTAGGTGCTATGAAGAAAAATAAGGAAAGAAGAAGATAGAGGCTGTGACCTGGGTGGGGGTTGTTCCAGTTTTAAATTGGGGTCAGGGAAAGCACATTTTGGCAAGGATTTGAAAGGGGTGAGGGGGATAAACAAGAGAATATTTGAGGAAAGACCATTCCAAGCAAAGGGAACAGGCAAGTGCAGAGGTACTAAGGTAGAATCTCAAGGAAAGCAGTGTGACTAGTCAGAATGAGTAATAGGGGAGTAAACAAGGAAGTTAAGTGTCTTTATTAGTGGGACTTTGACTTCTACCTTGGGTGAAATGGGGAGCTACTGGAGGGTATGTATTTGGGATGACTTATATTCTAAAAGGATCTTTTAGGATACAGTGAGGGGAATAAACCATAAAAGAGTTAAGGGCAGAAGCTAGGAGATCAGCTAGGAGGCTAGGCAAGAGACTAATGGCTTGGATCAGGGTAGTAGCAGTGAAGGTAGTAGATTCTACAATAGCTATTAAAACATATTTTAAAGAGAGAGTCAAATAATTCATTGATGGATCAGATGTGGGTATAAGAGTAAGATGAGTCTGGGCTGACTCAAGGATATGGTTTCCATTTTTCAAGAATGGGAAGAATTAGGTTTGGGGTGGAAATCAGGTGTTTGATTTGAGATGTGTTAATTTCAAGATGCCTGTTGGACAGCCAAGTGGGAATGTTGGAGTAGGCAGATAAATATGCAGTCTGGAGTTCAAAGGAGAGGTCCAGCCTGGAGACACACATTTGTGAATCGTCAAGGTAGAGATAGTATGTAGAACCATGAAGTTGGATGAAAACATTCTGGAAGAATGAGAAGATAGAAGGAGGACAAAGGAAACTAGGAGAAGGAATCACTAGCAAGCTAGGAGGAAAACCAGGGGGTGTAGTATCCTGGAAACCAAGAGAAAAAGATGTATCATGGAGAAAGGAGTAATTAGTTGTGTTAAAAGCTTCAGAAAGATTAAGAAAGATAGCGACTGCATATTGACCATTGGATGTAGTAAGATTGATGTTATTAATGACCTTGACTAGAAGACATTCTGTGGAGTCATAAGCATGAAAATCTGTTGGGAGGAAAGGAATTAGAAGTAGGGAAGATAGCCAACTGTCAGTGTCTAAAGGGGATGAGAAATGGGATAGTGGATGAAAGTGAGGTCAAGAGACAGTTTTTTTGTTTTAAGATGGGAGAAATAGCAGCTTGTTTACTTATTGATGGAAATGGTGAGGAGAATGGTTAGAGTGATGGAATAAGGTGTACACAAGTGGAGAGTTGGCCCAAGATAGGAGCACATATAGTTCATCTTTTTTTTTTTTATTTTTTAATTATTTATTTATTTTTATTTTTTTTATTTTTTTAAAGATTTTATTTATTTATTTGACACAGAGAGAGATCAGATCACAAGTATGCAGAGAGGCAGGCAGAGAGAGAGGAGGAAGCAGGCTCCCTGCTGAGCAGTGAGCCCGATGCAGGCCTCAATCCCAGGACCCTGAGATCATGACCTGAGCCGAAAGCAGAGGCTTTAACCCACTGAGCCACCCAGGCGCCCTAGTTCATCCTTATTAATAGGTGGGAAGGTTGACTGAATAAGCCCAGATGCAAGTAGGTGGGGAGATGATGTTCTGGGAGTTTGTGAACATTCTCTTCTTACTCTTTTTATTTTCTTGATGAACTAGTTGACAAGGTTGTCATCTGTGTCTGAGGATAGGAAAGAAGTTGTGGGAAGTTTGAAGAGAGAGGAGAAGGTGTGGAATGGCCATTAATGAGGATGGCTTAGTAACTATGCTAGGGTAATGTAAGTAAGATTGATGAGGGACACTGAAGGCCTCTGCAAGGTACGTGGTCATAAACTTAAAGTGAGAGCAATTGGCATAGGTGTGTGAATTTTCCAGCCATGTTCAGCTGTTGCACTTGTAGACATAGGTGGAGAGTTAGATTTAATTAAGGCTGTGTTCTGTCAGAGAGTGTAATGAAATGAGAGAGGAGAAAGGGAACCGAGGGTGTATTCAAAAGCGATTATATAATAAAGAGTCACAGAATCTAAGTGGATAAGAGGTGAAACAAGGACATGAGGGGAATGACTGAGCTAAGGAGGAGGACTTCTTGAGGGGAGGAGGTTAAGGATTTTAGAAATAAGCATTTTTTAAAAAAGATTTTATTTATTTATTTGACAGAGAGAGAGAGATCACAAGTAGGCAGAGAGGCAGGCAGAGAGAGAGAGGGGGAAGCAGGCTCCCCACCGAGCAGGGAGCCCGATGTGGGCCTCGATCCCAGGACCCTGAGACCATGACCTGAGCTGAAGGCAGAGGCTTTGACCCACTGAGCCACCCAGGCGCCCGAAATAAGCATTTTGGAAGGATCGTCTCTAAGATGTTGAGATTGTGTCAGAGCTGGGTTGCAAAGGGAGAATGGCCACATGGCTGCAGTGAGAGTAGCGTAGTCTGATTAACCTCAGAATCAAAGCTGGGCAGTGTTTTGAGGGTTTTTTTAAATTTTTATTTAACATATAATGTACTATTTGCCCCAGGGGTACAGGTCTGTGAATCATCAGGCTTACACATTTCACAGCACTCACCATAGCACAAACCCTCCCCAATGTCCATAACCCAGTCACCCTATCCCTGTCTCCCCACCTCCCAGTAACCCTCAGTTTGTTTTGTGAGATGAAGAGTCTCTTATGCCTTTTCTCCTCCCCGATCCTATCTTGTTCCATTTTTTTCCTCCCTACTCCTCATGACCCCCCATGCTGCCCCTCAAATTCCTCATATCAGAGAGATCATATGATAACTGTCTTTCTCTGACTGACTTATTTCGCTTAGCACAATAGCCTCCAGTTCCATCCACGTTGTTGCAAATGGCAAGATTTCATTTCTTTTGATGGCTGCATAGTATTCTATTGTATGTATATACCACGTCTTCTTTATAAAGCTGGACAGTGTTAAGAAGGAGGGAAGCAGAATGGTCTGGAAGCAGCAGTTGGGAATATTAAAGATAATAGAGGACAGTAATCATTCCACTGTGGGATGTGGGAGAAAGTAGCCACCAGTTGAGACAGCTGCAGAGGAAGCAGTGTCCTCAACGGAGACGCCAATTCCCTTCAGAGCAAAAAGGTGAAGGAAAAATTCAGAGACTTTGAAAGAAGAGGGATTTTGCCGTTTCTGACAGTGAGTTGCTAAGGGCTTCAGGAGGTGGGGGAGCTGGGAATCACCTCCTCTCCCAGGGTGTGCAGGGCCACTGGGCATGAAATGCGGGACCTTAGGAACCTAGGATCCTGGGCTCCTTGTGTGCCTGGCATGAAGCTGGATAAAGGGAGTCATGATAACAGATAATGATGGTCTCAAGGAGGACCATCACTGGGCTATTATTGACTCGGTCTGTGGTCTCAAGGTGGCCAAACTGAATACTGTTGGGAGTCTAAGGGGCACTTGTTGATGCTTGACAGTGATAGCCAGGGGAGGGGTGTTGTCTTATCCAGAGCACCTGAAACTCCAGAAATTTAGAAACTTCATCCTGGAGAGAACTAGTCTCACCACTTCTGCAAATGATGCACAGCATCTGGAGTCAGCTTGACGGAAGGAACTGGAGTTTTGCCTAAGGCAGAAAGGAAGGTCATGGTGGTGCTTGCAGCACTGACTGGCAGGGAATTCCTGGGTGCTGACCCAGAGGACAAGGCCATCGTCGTGGCTTAGTGGTGCTCTTAGGTGCTGTCTTTCTGTAGACCTTCAATCTGATTATTGTGTCGTGGTCATAAGAAGGCTGCTACATTTCTAGGACTCGCATTCTAAATTCCAGATGGAAAATGGGGAAAGGGCGCCTGGGTGGCTCAGTGGGTTAAAGCCTCTGCTTTCGGCTCAGGTCATGATCTCAGGGTCCTGGGATCGAGGCCCGCATCGGGCTCCCTGCTCGGCAGGGAGCCTGCTTCCTCCTCTCTCTCTCTGCCTGCCTCTCTGCCTACTTGTGATCTGATCTCTCTGTGTGTCAAATAAATAAATAAAATCTTAAAAAAAAAAAAGAAAATGGGGAAAAGAGGTAAAGGTTATATACATCCTATGAGGCAAAGATGGGCAAGTACTTGAAATCTCTGAAGTTCTTCTTAGTTCACGTGCATTGCTCTGCTAAACATACCTTCCCTTCTCTATGATGTAGCTAACTTCCGTTCTCTTTCAAAATTCAACTCAAGTCAGCATCACCTTCTCAGGGACACTGTTCCTTATCTCTGTAGGCTGAGTTAGGTGCCCCTGGTCTTCGTGTTCAGAACCTATGATAGATTGCTGTGCTGAGCCAGCTCTCCTGTCTGTGTACCCATGCCCTGTGCCGTATAACTCTGATTCTAGTCTCAGCCTTGCAACTTGCTTTGACCAGTTGGATTTTTTTTTAAATTTTATTTTTATTCTTTGCCCAAGGGGTACAGGTCTGTGAATCATCAGGCTTACATCTTTCACAGCATTCACCAAAGCACAAACCCTCCCCAATGTCCATAACCCATCCACCTTATCCCTACCCTCCCACCCCCCATAACCCTCAGTTTGTTTTGTGAGATTAGGAGTTTCTTATGGTTTGTGTCCTTCCCCATCCCATCTTGTTTCATTATTTTTCCCTCCCTGCCCCCCACGACCCCCACCCTGCCCCTCAAGTTCCTCATATCAGAGAGATCATATGATAATTGTCTTTCTCTGATTGGATTTTTTTAAATTAACATATAACGTATTATTTGCCCTGGGCGTACAGGTCTGTGAATCCTCAGGCTTACACATTTTACAGCACTCACCCTCCTCAATGTCCATAACCCAGCCGCCCTACCACTACCTCCCCTGCCCCCCACAGGTGGGGTTTTTAAGCAGGAGCTTAAAAGTCACTTGTGTAGTTGGGCTTGCACTTCCTCTTGTGTCTAAGCCTCCGTCATGAGAATATCCTGTTGGAGGACGAGAGACATGTGAAACAGAGAGGACCTATTTTTATGAGGCCATTCTAGATCAGCCAACAGCAGCCAGGCACTTCGTGATGCCCAACCAAGATCAACAGAACTGCCTAGGCGACCACCCCAGATGTATGAGAAATTAATAGTTATTGTCATATATCACTGAAATTGTGTGGTTGGTTGTTACCAGCATGACGGTGGCATTGGATCATTGCTGCAGAATTCCTTGAGCATAGCTCTGCCCCAAGCCTTAGCCCTGTCTCCCCAACCAGTGTTGGGGAACTCCTTTAGGATGGGCTCACATTTTATTGGTTTATAACTAGCACTTCGCACAGTGCCTGGCACATAGAAAATGTTCAGTGAAACTTGTGAAAGGAATGAAGGAATGAACTTTTGTTCAAGCTTTAAAAAGGAAGTTGCTGCATAACAGGTGCCAAATTCCCCATAACTAAACAGAGTGATCAAATGAACTCACCCACAGAAAACCTGACTCAACAAGGTATATGAAACTACAATAAAAAATAAGCTCTCTTCCCAGATTAAAGTGCTTTTCTGGAGTGCCTGGGTGGCTCAATCATTAAGCATCTGCCTTCAGCTCAGGTCATGATCCTGGGATTGAGCCCTGCATTGGGCTCCCTGCTCTAAGGGAAAGCCTGCTTCTCCCTCTCCCACTCCCCCTGCTGATGTTCCCTCTCTCGCTGTGTCTCTCTCTGTCAAATAAATAAATAAAATCTTAAAAAATAAAATAAAGTGCTTTTCTACCACAGATGGTCATGTCTTAAACATTAGAGACTCAGTATTATAGTTTATTATTTATATTGTGTAGGCAGTTTAGAGATAATCTAAATCCCGTAAATATACTTTATTTTTTTTAATGTTTATTTATTTATTTATTTGACAGAGAGAAAGTGTGAGAGAGCACAAGCAGGAGGAACAGCAGAGGGAGAGGGAGAAGCAGGCTCCCCACTGAGCAGGGACCCCAATGAAGGGCTTGAACTCAGGACCCTGAGATCATGACCTGAGCCGAAGGCAGATGCTTAAGTGACTGAGCTACCAAGGTGCCCCCATAACTATACTTTAAAGAGTAGAGTGTAAGTGGATATGACGCAGTCTACATATCTTTACTATTATCTTCAGTACAAAATACCAAACCATCGTAATTAGTGACATTTCCTAAATAATGTCAAGAAACTTGCATTGCTTTAAAAAAAAAACAAACAAACAAACACTATTTGTATTAACATTAAAAAAAGGAGAGAGAATTTCCACTAGGGGTCTGCAGAGGAAAATATATCTCGTAGCCTAGTCAGATATGGGGATGGGAAAGTGAGAATATCATTCTTTTTTTTTTTTTTAGTTCCAGTATAACTAACGTACTGTGTTATATCAGTTTCAGGTGTACAATATAGCAATTCAGCAATTCTATACTTTACTCAGTGCTCATCACGGTAAGTGTGCTCTTAATCCCTTCACCTATTTCATCCATCCCCCACCCACCTCCCGTTTGGTCATCATCGGTTTGTTCTCTATAGTTAGTAGTCTGGTTATTTGTTGTTGCTGTTGTTGTTGTTCATTTCTTTTTCTTTCTTCATTTGTTTGTTTCTTAAATTCCATATGACTGAGATCATAAGATATTTGTCTTTCTCTGACTTATTTCACTTCACATTATACCCTCTAGATCCATCCATGTTGTTGCAGATGGCAAAATTTCATTCTTTTTTATGGCTGAGTAATATTTCAGTGTGTGTGTGTGTGTGTGTGTGTGTGTGTGTGTCTATCCATTCGTCTATCGATGGACACTGGGGTTGCTTCTGTAATTTGGCTATTGTAGACAATGCTGCAGTAAAAAAATAAGTGTCATCATGTTCTTTGGGTAAATAGGAAGTTTTTCAAATAAAATAAAACAGAATTGAAGTAAAAATTTATTCTGTAGAACTAAAATTTAAAAATTTAGTAGAACTGAAATTAAAAAAAATAGATTCACTGGATCATGTAGTAGTTATGTTTTTAATTTTTTAAAAGATTTTATTTGACAGAGACACAGCGAGAGAAGGAACACAAGCAAGGGGAGTGGGAGAGGGAGAAGCGGCTTCCTGCTCAGCAGGGAGCCAGACCTGGGGCTCGATCCCAGGACCCTGGGATCATGACCTGAGCTGAAGGCAGACACTTAACCGACTGACCCACCCAGGTGCCCCTGTTTTTCTAGGAACCTCCATACTCTTTTCCACAGTGTCTGCACGAGTTTGAATTTCCACCAACAATCCTCGAGGGTTCCTTTTCCTGTACTTCCTCACCAACACTTGTTTCTTGTATTTTATTTATTTATTTATTTATTTAAAAGATTTTATTTATTTATTTCACAGCGGGAGAGAGATCACAAGGAGGCAGAGAGGCAGGCAGAGAGAGAGGGGGAAGCAGGCTCCCTGCCAAGCAGAGAGCCCGATGCGGGCCTCGATCCCAGGACCCTGAGATCATGACCTGGGCCGAAAGCAGAGGCTTTAACCCACTGAGCTACCCAGGTGCCCTGTTTCTTGTATTTTTGATTGTAACCAAAGAATATCATATTTGTGAAAGGTCAACAATCACCTGGTTGGCGTGTTTTGGGAACTTAGAAAGTGATTTTACCAAAGAAGAAAGACTCTGCAGAGAACTAGTAAACAAGACTGGGAATAACTAATATAATGTTAGATGTCAATTATATGTACATTTTTTATAAAAGGTTGGAAGTGGCAGGGCAGAATGGATTCCAATTTTGGAAGTCCTTGAATAAAAGGTTAGGGACATTTTAACATTATCTTTTACTCAGGAGAGATAGTTAAACAGCTCTTGAGCAAAGGAGTGACATAATAAAAGATTGGGTGAATCTTAACTGCTAGATTCTAGCCGTATTGTGTGCGATGGTTTTCATAGGAATACATTTAATAGGCATATTAAATTTATGATTTATGCTGGATCCAAATGACCAAAGAATTATTTTGAAATCATAAGGTATGCTATTCTCTTCCTGATAGCCATTTAGCATGTTGTGCATTAGGAGTCCACGAATTACTATTTTTTCCCCCTCTGGCTCTTGGGCTGTCTCATTTTCTTCTATTCTGATTTTAATACACTCCCCTGTCTCTGCTTGTCCAGTTCTATAAAAAACTGTTATAGCCAGGGGGTAGAAGTCAGAAGTAAGATCAAATGGCACTCCATGTGGCCAATACCAGAATCAATATTGGGATAAGCTTTTCTAAGTACCTTTTCCAAGGACACATCTCACCTGAGTTTTGGTAGTATTTACCTTTTGGGTGTGAGGGTGTCATTGTGTTCTTGAAAAATGTTCCTAGTCCACTAACTGTATTTGCTACATGGGTGTCACTTTTTCTTTTTATTCAAGTGGAACTTAGAGTCAGGAAGGTAAATATCTTATACCAAATCTTCTGTCATGTTAGTGATAGAAGCATGTCTTTTCATACTCCATTACTTTATAACTGTTTGGGTTTTTTTTTTTTTTTAAGAATGTTCTCCTCTCCACCTTACTCCCATTTTCACCCTACAAACTCCCATTCAGCTTTCTAAACCTTGTTCAGGAATGCCTTTTCTGTGCAACCTTTCCTTATCCCTATGCCCAGTTCTGTCTCCTCTTACCCCCCGTCCCCGGTAGAAAGGTTCATTTTCTGGGTTGTACGGATGTCTGTAATTATGCATATTCCTTTACATGTCGTCTCCCCTCTTGGACTGTGGAGCCTTGAGGTTCCTCCCTTTTGTGTCCCCAGCACCAGGCCGGGGTACACAGTAGGAGCTCTGTCAATGTTGCGAATCCAAAGGGAGAGAATCAAAAAATCAAAAAGGAAAATTCTAAACTCTCCTAACAATCTAAGCAGAAGATTAAGGGGCAACATCCAAAACCATCTCTACTTAGATTCGTGTTTTTCTTCTTCTTCTTCTTCTTCTTTTGTTTTTGTTTTTTTTTTTGTTTGTTTGTTTTGTTTGTTTTTCTTCTTTAAAATGTTTGGGAATGGAAGTTCCCCAGCCTTCCGGTGGCCATCAAGGAGATGTCAGTGCTGCCCCTCAGGGGTTCCCCATGGACTCCTGCAGTTGGATGCTGAGCTCTTCCCACGGCACCTTGACCCCACCGAGGGGCCCTGCCAGGTGTGGTTACTTTTTCTGCCTCACTGAGTCTTCAGTGTGGGTGCTTACTCTACTCACCTTGTCGTGGTTTTCTCGCATTTTCTCCATCCAGGAACTTTGTTTTCTTCCTCTTGAGGAGATCTGTCTTCCCCACCACGTCCTCCTCCACCCACCACTTCCCAGGAGAGCAGGCAGGAGGAGGCACTGTCTGGCCCCCCTTGTGTGTTTTCTTTTACTTAATGTACCTTCCTTCCAGTTCTTCAAATCTGTAATCAGATAGGCAGGAAATATAGTCAGTAGGGGCGCCTGGGTGGCTCAGTGGGTTAAAGCCTCTGCCTTCAGCTCAGGTCATGATCTCAGGGTCCTGGGATCGAGCCCCGCATTGGGCTCCCTGCTCAGCAGGGAGCCTGCTTCCTCCTCTCTCTGCCTGCCTCTCTGCCTACTTGTGATCTCTCTCTCTGTGTCAAATAAATAAATAAAATCTTTATTAAAAAAAAATGTCAGTAGGCAGTGAGGACTGAATGAACATGAGCACAATTTATTTAGGGGGCGAGAAGGACGTCTACACTGGCAAGCCGGTTCTTCCAGCTTCTTCTAGCTTCCTACAGTTACAGCCCCTGGTACCACTGGCTTAGGGTTGAATCTGGCACATGGGTCTTAGGGAAGCCAAGTCGAAAAACTTCACGCACAGCCCAGTTCTCAGGGTGCTAAAAGAACCAGGATTGGAGCAAGCAAGTTTCAAGGGCTGGGTGGGGGACCAGTTAGGAGAGGTTGAGGGTGGACAGTGGGGAAAAAGTGTCCTGTTAACCCCTTTGAACTCCTCAAATATGTAACAAAGCACAGCCTAGGTGACCCCACTGCTCTTAGCTTTAGAGTCTTTTTCCAAGTGCTTTCCCCAGTGACACAGTCAGGTCATTGTTCAGCCATGCCCCCCCCCTGCATTTCCTTGAGGTAACAATTCATATTAGAGTCATCCCAGGCCCCAGGCTAGAAATTGTTGGAAATAGAGAGTTGGTCCTAGGAGAAGAGAATGAAGCAGGGTTGACCAGTCCCCTGTGGAGAGGAAGTAGCAAAGAGATAGAAAGGACGAATGGTGATTTTTGCTTGTATTTTTCTCTAGCAAATCTCCACAAGAAGAACGTTTTAAGCTTGTATAGCGACAGTTTTCCTAAACACATAATAGAATCACATAAAACAATTATAATCTTTATGGAATCTTGAAATTAACAAACATTTCTTTTTAAAAAAAAATGCAAACATCTGAGACTTGAAATGTTGACAGTGGTTGTAACAGTCAAGGTTCCCACGAGAAGTAGAAGGTATCTGAAGTTGCAGTTTAGTAGGAAGTTTCAACTTACAGAAATGTAAGCAGCATTCAAGGAATCAAGAGAACGTCAGGTACCCAGAGTCTGGCAAAAGCAGGAAGCCCTTAGCACCTACAGGCCTGAAGGAGGAAAGGGAGCTCTGCGAAAGCTGAAGGTGTGGGAGAGGGGCCTCTGGACAGGAGAAGCAGCCACTGCCTGAACTTAGGTGATGAGAAGTGGGGGAGTGGGAAAGAAACACCCATCCTCTGGTTTCCTACAGGTGCTTCCCATTGGCTGAAGCCAGCTGAAAGCCAGAAGGTGAAGAAGCCCATCAGTGCCACCCTGGGCCCAGAGGAGGGCAGAGGAGGGCGGAGAATGGATCTGCAGGACAGGGGACATTCAGGGAATGACCAAGCCCAGTGAGGACCAGGAAGAGGGTAAGGAGAGGGAGACTGAGCGAGGCAAGTGCAGGGTGGGATCCTGCCTTATTAAAATTTAGGCATTGTTTCATCCTGGATTTTTTGCACTAATTAAGTTTTTTTAAAAGCTATTACATTGAAATATTATTTATCTTGACTACTGAATTTTTTAGCATTGGCTCCCCCCCTCCTTAAATTTTGTACCACTGGCCTCACTCGAATCCTGGGCCTAAAGGGATTCTCTCTGGATTGGGGGATTGGGGGTGGTTTTTATTTTCTCACTTTTGCTCACCCGTATGTTCTAATTTTTTAATGAGCGTGTATTCCTTATATAATAAAAACAAATGCAAAATTTTCTTCTTTGAAAGTGGGGATCCTGGGATACCTGGGTGGCTTAACTAAGTGGTTAAGCATCTGCCTTCAGCTCAGGTCCTGATCCTGGGGTCCTGGGATTGAGCCCTGTGTTGGGCTCCCTGCTCAGCAGGGAATCTGCTTCCCTCTCTCCTTCTGCCCCTCCTCCCCAGCTCATGATGTCTCTCTCTGGAAAAAAAAAAAATCTTAAAAAAAAAAAAGAACTTGAAAACAAAAGTAGGGACCCTTATTTGTGCACCATGGGGCAGACTCAACAAGAAAATCAAATGTTTGTTGAACGAGTGATTTAAAAAATGTGTGTATCGGGGCATCTGGGTGGCTCAGTTGGTTAAGTGGTTAAATGTCTGCCTTCAACTCAGGTCATGATTCCAGAATCCTGGGATCGAGTCCCACATTGGGCTCCCTGCTCAGCCAGAAGCCTGCTTCTCCCTCTTACTGCTGCTCCCCTGCTTATGCCCTCTCTCTCTGACAAATACATTAATATATAAAATCTTAAAAAAAAAAAGTGTGTATCAACTCTGTTTCCAAATCCTACCTCTTCTGGAGTTCTAACTCAAATGCCACTTTCTCATGAAACATTTCCTTATATCCCCAATCACACCGGCCTGTGAAGGCCTACACAATATGTGCATGGGCCCCCCTGTCTCTTCGTGGCCACCTCTTTCCTCTTGCCACCTGCCCTCTCCCTCACTTGGTTCTTCTACATTAGCCCCTTGGTTCTGGCTACATTAGCTATCGCTTCTGGCACATGGGGAGCAATTGATTAATATTTGGTGAATGAATGAATGAATGTGGCCACTCCCCTTTTTGGTATCATTCCTGACATAATCTGTTTTGTTCTACATAGGTATGTATTTATCTTACCTCCCCTATTCTTAAGCAACTCAGGCCATCATCTTACTCACTTTGATGACGCGGAATGTAGTTAATGACAACCACTAACAACAATAGTAGGAAGAGTCATTTTTTTGTGTGATTACTATGAACCAAGCCTTGTGTTAAACATTTACAGGTATCCATCACCTCACTTATTTATCTGAATGACTGTGAGGCTGCAGCCTCTATAGGAACGCACGTAGCTGTAAAAGGGAACTTCTGTTTTTAGTTGCACTTTACAGCTAAGGAAGGTGAGGCGTAGAGAGGTTAAGTCGCACTCCAGAGATCACATTGCTCATTAGCGGTGTGACAGGAAAGTGCGGTCCCAAATTATACCAGATCAGTAGTTCTCAAAGTGTAGTCCAGGAGCCACTGGGGTTCCCAAAGCCCTTCAAGGGGTCTGTATGCTGAAAACCACTCTGGTGTGCCTACAGTGATTTTCTCAAGGCTACACGCCGTGTGCTATCAAATACCTTAAATGCAGAAGTAGGGGTAAGAGTTCTGATCTCATCTGTTAAGCCAGACACGAAAGAGATTTTCAAAAATGTAAAAGAATGCCAGTCTTTTCACTTCATTTTTTTATGTTTTATAAAATACAGTTGTTTTTCATAAAACATATTATTTATGTCAACATGTAATGTGATTATTATTGTTATTTTAAAATAAATTAGCAAACACTTAAAAATTTTATTGGTGTTAATTTCTAAGGTGGTCAATATCAATAGATGTGGCCCACACTTTAACAAAAACTCTTTGGGGTCCTCAGCGTCTTTAAGAGTATTATGGGGCCCAGGGACCAAATTGCTTGAGTATTAGAGGTATTAAGTAATATTTAGATCAGCTCTAAAATTTCAGGGTTCTCCACTCATGAAGCAGTTTAGGTCATACATAACTTCTGGAAGGCAGGGGCAGGGGCTCCAGGTCACGAGGCAGTGTTCGGCGCAGCTCAGGGAAGAGGGGCTGTCTTGGGACTGGATTCTGTGTCTAGGTTCCACTTTGTTTCACTGGTCTTGGGCACCTGGATTTATTCTGCTCTTAACTGCTCTATGGACTTCTGGAAACTCCTGTTCCTGTTTTGGACTCACCCATAACTCCCAGTTATGATTCACTTCTCCCAGACTTTTACTCTTTGTTTTTGCTCTTTATTTTACTCTTTGTCCCTCATCCTCTTTTATGCTTATACGATGTGTGTCAGTGCCAACTTTTATTTTATCCTCCAACCAGATTTATTGAACATACTAAAATTCTGTGTACAAAGTGACGTGGATCTGCTGCTGCTTCAAAACATGATCCTTTCTTACTAATATTTTGATCAGTCAGTCCATTGAGTGTCCAAAAGCAGCTTACTCTGAAATTAATAGGAAAATGCCCAATGCACATGAAAGAAATGGCCTCACTACTGGAACTTTAATAGTTCTACAAGATAATTAACATTGAGCCCTTATGAGAGGTTGCAGGAAAACCGACATGAGATATCAAGAGGTAGTTTTGTGCAATGCCACTGTGATGTCTTCATGTTTCTGGAGCATAATGTTCCTATCATCTTTTTTTTTTTGTAGTTTTATGGTTTTGTTAACACAAATGTGATGTGCACACGAACTGATTATTCGTTTTCTTTGCTGTGCAGCCTGGCATTGGGACTGGTAACTCTGATTGCCATTTGGGCTGTTCTTTCCAGGATGGCTTTGTGGTTCTTGGGGGGAGACATTGTGAACAATCTCTACACAGCAAGATTTGTTGCCCATCAGCAGCACTTCAAGCTCCTTGACATTGTGGACTAGGAACTTCCACAAGGGATTTCCTCGCAGAATGTAGTTAATGTAGCTAACATTTTCTTGTTGCTCCCATAACCAGTGTTGGGTGTCAGGATCTGTCCCTTGAATCTGCTGCACACCCTATTGTCAGTGCTTCTGGGCTTCTGCCCTTTGTGCTTAATTTTGACATATTGGTCTGATTGGTGCCGCATGAACGTCTTGGTCCTCTTTTTAATGATCTTGGGCTACACCAGAGGTATGAGGGCAGCCATGATGCCCAGTAACAGATGGCTGCCACCTGTACAGGCAGAGCTGAGGAAGAGAGGGGAACCACGTTCCAATTCTTGGATTCAGACACACCACAGGAATATCGGTGAGGTCTGAGGTTAGCGTAGCTGCTTGCTGGACTAGGACAGATATCACCCCAGCATGCTCATCTGACGGCAGCCCACAGCAGCCCAGGTTAAGTCCTTGCACATCTGCGCCCAGGACTCCCCACCAATGTCTGGATTCTTCACTGTGTCCTTCAAATGTTGCTCCAAGGTCGTCTCCATCATGCCTGCTGTCCATCCAGCCCCTGCCCTGCTGCCAGCTTTCTATACTTAGTCTCCATAAACGAAGGTCTTAACAATATCCAAACACTTCCTGAACGACGGAGTAGCCACAAACATCTTATTTCATGTTGCCCGAGGGATGTACAGGGTTATAACAGATTTCATGATTTAAATTCTTCCTCATTGGTTATGTCTGAGGAGGTAAAGAGGTGGAAGGGAAACTTGTTCTTTTGTAATAACTTTTGAATTACTAGTCAAAAAATAAACTAAAACTTTGTTTCAAATGAAGCAAAAAAAAAAAAATCTATCCTGAGATAACTTCCTTCTTTGGCTGACATCATTCTACCCTGGGAAGGCTCATCTTGCAGGGTGGTTACAGAAGTACAAAGTGCATCACAGATCACTGGACAGTGAAAAATGTATGTGCATTTTGGGATGGAAACTACTTTGGGGAGCTGTATGGGTTTTTTTTTTTTCTGCTTTTCAGTTAACCAAGTCACAATTTGATGGAGCAGACTAAGAATATTCATTGGCCTCTGTTATTTTATTTTATGAAAATGGTATTTATTTATTTATTTTAATGTATTTATTTGACAAAGAGAGAGAGAGATCACAAGTAGGCAGAGAGGCAGGCAGAGAGAGAGGAGGAAGCAGGCTCCCTGTCGAGCAGAGAGCCCGATACAGGCCTCGATCCCAAGACTCTGAGATCATGACCTGAGCTGAAGGTAGAGGCTTTAACCCACTGAGCCACCCAGGTGCCCTGAAAATGATATTTAAAAAACATCCCGATGCACTATAAACATAAATATACTATATATTGTATATAGTATACATACTGGGTATGCTTCATACTTTCTGTTAATTTGCTGGTATTTGGTGTAATGGGTGATTTCTTCATGGTCTGCTGATGCATGTGGAGAAAGAAAGTGCTATTCCCAACCAAGTCATATATTTGCTGTGAGATCTTTGGCCAGGTCTTGCCCTGGATCTCCATGACCCACATCTGTCACACAAAGGGAATACTTGCCATTGAGGGACAGTTGGGAGGCGAACATAAGTTTCAGACATCAAAGCCTTTTGGAAAGTTAGAAGTGCTATTTGAAACCTAAGTAGTAGTAGTAACTATTTCCAATGCTTAATTCTCAGAACACTATGGAAGGAAACTGGAAATTAGACATTGGTTCAACTTGCCAGATTAGAACAAGAAGGCTAAATTCCAAAGCAAGTCAGTGCTGGAGCCTGCTGTATCAGCCTTTCTCCAGGCCAAGGAAGTATCCTTGAAGCTGGGGGTCAGTGGTCAGCGATCTTCAAAGTGGGAATAGCACCATCTATTTCCAGATCCTCAGCTTCGTGTGGAAGCAGGGCTGCTTGCTCCCTTGGGTTCTCCTTCCCAAAACCGCCTTCATAATCTGCCTTCTGTTTGATAAAAAGAATGCATGCTCTTAACCTGCCCTGAACTGCCCAAGGGAGTCAAAACCTCTGGGGCACCAAACAAAGAGATACTTTGAAATATAGATTTCTGAAATGCCTCCTTTAATAATTAATCAAAGGAAAAAAACACCCTGCCTACCTTTTGTATTCCATTGTCTTGTACATTTTTTTATTGGGAGGAATTGGCCTGCATTATGACAGTCTGAATTCAGATATTGTGTACTGGCATAGTGGGGTGCAGATGACTTCACCTCTTCCATCTCTAGTTCATTGTTGAAAAACCTTTGCTCCTAGCAACAACCCTGTGAAATCAAAGCAAACATCAAATCCTCAAAATGCTTACCCCCCGTATTTAAGATAAGCTGTTCCATTCAGTATGTTTCATTCAGTACTCACCCCAGGACGTCTTTTGTGGAAAGAAAAGGTACCTCTAAAGGGGTACAAGTTAATAATGCTGGTTCCTTTCAAGGAAACTTCATCTGGGACTATCAGATTATTCAAGATATACTGCATCAATTTGCCAACAAAAGTTCCATGGGATTTCTTTCAGATTTTCTGTGCATTAATCAATACTGTAGTTAATAAGCTACTTTTATCAAAACATGTCCTGAAATATTTATTCCAATAGCAGTCAGTCATCATCTTACTTTGCTTATAAAATGTTTAATGATGCAAGTGTTGGGCTAATTAGTACAATATGCCTTTCTCTTTCATTGGAAAGTTCAATCATGATGTCAAGCAGAAGTGGTTAAATTCTGATTTTCATACATCATTTTATTTTTAAAAACCGAACACTTGATATATATGCACATGCACACATCAAAGAAATATCTTCCTCGTATGTCTTGGTTTGTAAATAACTTACAAATATCAGTTGAATATTATATTGGAACATTATAATTAAGTGATGGCAAATAGCATAATTATCTTGTTTCTATAAATTATTCTAAATGTGAACAACTATATGAACTGCATTATTTGAATCTTACCTGCTTTTAGTAATGTGTTGTACCAGATGTGTCCTGTAACTTATTTCTCCGTAGTTGTTACAATATTCCTCACAAATGCCTATTAACAGATTTCCTTGAATTTTAAAAGTCAGGCAGAAATTAACTCTGATTTAGTTTATTGGTTTGAAAATGAGGATCAGAGTTGACAATTAGTTAATATGGTGCCTGTTTTTCATAAATGGAATGAGACATATCTCCAAGAGTTTTTTTAAAAATGCATTTAAAATGTGGGATGAGGAAACTACCTTTATTGAAAAAATGTTTAATTGGCTATGGTGCGTTGGAATTAATATTTTGGGTTTTTCCCAATATTTTTGAGTATATCAGATTAAACAAGATGTCTCTTACACAAAAGAGTAACAGGCAGGGACACCTGCGTGGCTTAGTTTGTTGAGCGTCCAACTCTTGGTTTCAGCTCAGGTCGTGATCTCATGGGTCATGGGACTGAGCCTACCTCAGGCTCCATGTTCACGGGGGAGTCTGCTTGAAGATTCTCTCCCTCTACCCCTCCCCTAACCCCCACACACGCCCTCTCTCTCTCTAATAAATAAGTAAATCTTTTTTTTTTTTAAGATTTTATTTATTTGACACACAGAGAGATCAGAGCACAAGTAGGCAGAGGCAGGCAGAGAGAGAGAAGAGGAAGCAGGCTCACCGCTGAGCAGGGAGCCCGATGCGGGCCTCGATCCCAGGACCCTGAGACCATGACCTGAGCTGAAGGCAGAGGCTTTAACCCACTGAGCCACCCAGGCGCCCTAAATAAGTAAATCTTAAAAAAAAGAGTAACAGGCATAACTAATTATGTAATTCTTAATATTAACAATTATATAATCTGATAATTCTTAAAGTTATTTGAGTATACTACTTTTCAGAAATTAAGAAAACGAGTGACTCTAATTAGGGAACAGATTATTTTCTGGTTTCCAATTATTTATTTTCATTAAAACTGTAGAAAGAACATGTAATGAAATGATGGATTTAGGTAGTGATCATTAATAGCTGCTAAACCATTAGATGAAAAACTGACGGGGGCCGAGGTAATGGGTGGATACAGCTGATAACACTGAACCCACAGATACGGCCTATCACACACACAAAAAAGAGACCCAGACTTTAGGTACTTCCAATGAAATAAAAAGTACAAACTATACCATCTATGAAGGACTCTTGCCAAAGTATCAAATCTGTATCTAATCAAGCCTTGAGATCTAAATATCAGTTTTCAGGAAATACAGAGGTCAAAGAGATGTAATCAACAAAATCCAGAACATGGAAAACATATCCACAGGACAAATGAACCAGTTTTTCAACAAATCGATTGCAAGGAGAAATAAAAACAAGGAGAAAGAATCTATTGATTAAAAAAAAAGACTTAAGGGGCACTTTGGTGGCTCAGTCATTTAAGGGCCTACCTTCAGCTGGGGTCATGTTCTCAGGATCTTGGGATGATGCCCCCTGTTGGGCTCCCAGTTTGGTGAAGAGTCTGCTTCACCCTCTCCCTCTGCCCCTCCCCCTGCTTGTGCTCTCTCTCTCTCTCTCTCTCTCTCTCTCTCTCAAATAAATAAATAATACCTTAAAAAATTAAAATTAAAAAAAAAAAGACTTAAGAGGGGTGCCTGGGGGGCTCAGTCAGCTAAGCATCCAACTCCTGACTCTTGATCTTAACTCAGGGCTTGATCTCAGGGTTGTGAGTTCAAGCCCCATGTTAGGTTCCATGCTGGGCATGGAGCCTACTTAAAACAAAACAAAACAAAACCAAGAGAAATATGAGCCAAATGTAATTTGTGGGCATTGTTAGACTCTTGAGTTGGAAACCAACACTAAAACCAAGCCAAATCAAACAAAAGCATGTGTGATATAACCCAGGGAAATTTAGTCAATGGCTAGATATTGGACGATTTACATTTCTTAGGTGTACTGGTTTGTTTTAAAAGTGTCCTTATTTTTAAGAGATATTTGTAGAGGTATTCTTTCTATTCTCATCCCAAGATGATTCTTGGGATTTGCGTCAGAATGATCCAACAGTGGTGAAGGGGTGGGAGTGGAGGACAGACAGCGGGAAAGGATTGAAATGAAAGAAGATTGGCTAAGGGTTGGTGAAGTTGTCAAAGCTGGATGGTGGTCACGTGGAGATTCATTTTATTATTTTTCTACATTTGTACAGACTTGAACTTTTCAATAATAAAAATTAAAAGATAAAGACAAATCTAAAAAAAACTCATTGAAGGAGTACCTACTCTAGCTGTTGGCTGATAGATCATTAAAACTAATTTTTTGATGATGTATCGCTGTGTGGTTTTTGGCATATACCTTGAAAGGATTGAGTGACTAACTTTGGTGTAACAAAACTCTCCATTCCCTTATGAACGTACTTAAATGTGTAGAAACAAAAACAAGCAATGAGAGTTTATGCTGAACTCTTTCATTTTAGCAAGAGGTAATGTTTATCCATGAATGCATGGGCAAACAGAAAAAAAAAAAAAGAAAAGCCCCATTCATTCTCTTAAGAGACCTGTGTTTTCAGCAGTTTTTTTCTTTTTATGTTTAATAATGGTTTATATTGTTATTTCTTTTTAGAGAGTGGGGAGGGAGAGGGAGAGAGAGAAACCCAAGCAGGATTCATGTCCAGTGCAGAGTCTGACCTGGGGCTTGATCTCACAACCCTGAGATCATGACCTGAACCAAAATCAAGAGTCGATGCTTTAGCCGGTTGAGCCACCCAGGTGCCCCGGTTGTTCATATTATTTGTCAAAGTAATATGCTGTTTTGATTTATTATATACGAATACCAACTATAACAACTCAATCCAGAAGAAATTTTTAATATTTGAAGACTTTGGGATCAGGAAAGAAACTTTAAAAATTACACAAAGAGGGGTGCCTAGGTGGTGCAGTCCGTTAAGCGTCCACCTCTTGGTCTCGGCTCAGGTCATGATCTCTGGGTCGTGAGATCTAGCCCGGTGTTGGACTCCGCACTCAGGGCGGAGCCTGCTTGGGATTCTCTCTCTCCTTGTCCCTCTGCCCCTCCCCCACTCCTCTCCATCTCCAAATCAATAAATACATCTCTAAAAAAAATAGAAATTACACAAAGATAAAATCTAAGAGGAAATGTAATGGAAATATAATTCCAGGAAGAAAAAGGAGTGATATAACTTATAGTTACAGAAGAGGTTGTTCATATATTTTTAAAAATAGGTGATGGGGTTGGGGTGCTTGGTTGGCTCAGTCGGTAGAGCTTTTGACCCCTGATCTCAGGTCATGAGTTCGAGGCCCCTGTTGGGGGTAGAAATTAACTTAAAAAAATAGGCGATGGGGTATCCAATTACAGCATTAAGATCATATGGATGTATTTAGAAGAATGATGTAACAGTTTTACTTTGAAATGTTATTTATGATATACTGGAGAGCTGCCCTCCGTGCCCCCAGCAGTGCGTCAATATCATATGATGTACCAGAAATTACATCCTTTGCGATTCTTTATACTTATATTCAAAAATGTTAAATATTAACTAAAAATATGTAGGGAGACTTTTGTTATGGATTTTTTTATTGAGTAAATTTCACATAATATAAAATTAACCATTAACCACATGAAAGCATACAATTCAGTGTATTTAGTATATTTATAATATTGTGCAACCACCCCTCTATTTTGAGACATTTGCATCATCTCAAAAGGAAACCCTGTACTCATTAAGCAATAATTCATGTCCCTCCCCACCTGTTTCCTGGCAACCTCTAATCTGCTTTCTGTCTATGGATTTACCTATTCTGATGTTTCCTATAAATGGAATCATGCAATATTTGACCTTTTGTGTCTGGTTCCTTTTACTTAGCATAATATTTTTGAGGTGTATCCACGTTGTAGCAGGTACCAGCACTTCATCCCCTAAAAGGGAATGGATATAACGGACAATATCCATTGGCTGTATATACCCCGTTGTGCTTATCTGTTAATCAGATGGTGGACATTTTGGCTAATATGAATCGCGTTGCTATGAACATGAGTGTACAAATATTTGTTTGAATATTTGTTTCCAATTTTTTGGGGTCTCTACCTAGGAGCAGAATTGCTGGTGATTCTGTTTCACTTTTTGAGGAATTGCCAAACTTCTCCACAGCCACTGTACCATTTTACATTTCCAACAACCATGGGTTCCAATTTCTCTGCCTCTTTGAGAACTCTTGTTATTTTCCATTTAAAAAAATTGTGACTTACCTAGTAGGTGTAGAGTGGTGCCTCGCTGTGTTTTTGATTTGCATTTCCTTAATGATGTTGAACATCTGTTCATGTGCTTGTTGGTCATGACTACCTAGTTTTTACAAAATTATTTTAGGGGGTGTGCAAGAAAAATGGTCCACAGCTGTAGACGTATGGCACTGTGTTTCTGAAGATCTTGTCTAGTACCTTTCTGTTCTCCGGCAGCATCATGCTGTCACCTCAGGGCTTTGTGACAGTTTGTCTGAGTGATACTTCTCCCATCTAGAGGTGCAGAACTGAAAATAAAAAAATACTTTCCTTGGGCGCCTGGGTGGCTCGGTGGGTTAAAGCCTCTGCCTTTGACTCAGGTCATGATCTCAGGGTCCTGGGATCGAGGCCCGCATCGGGCTCCCTGCTCGGCGGGGACCCTGCTTCCTCCTCTCTCTCTGCCTCTCTGCCTACTTGTGATCTCCGTCTCTCTGTGTCAAATAAATAAATAAAATCTTAAAAAAAAATACTTTCCTTCTCAGTGGGGTGACTGGAGGGTCTGTGGGAGACTGAAACTATAATTTATAATACCAAATCTTCTCTCTCTGCTACCTGCTAAATGAGCCCTCCTATGTTTTGAAGACACTCAATTTTGAATGCCAAAGTTAGATAGCCCCTTGCACATAGTGAGCTTTTTACATGCTAATTTGTTGGTTTGACATGACGTTAGAAGGGACCTTTGGCTGTGCAAACTGAGAAGAAGTGCTCTGGGAAAGACATTTTTTTTTTTTAAGATTTTTTTTTAATTTATTTGACACAGAGAGAGAGAGATCAGATCACAAGTAGGCAGAGAGGCAGGCAGAGAGAGAGGAGGAAGCAGACTCCCTGCTGAGCAGGGAGCCCGTGGGAAAGACATTTCTGTGTCAGGCCGGAGGAGAGTGAGGAGATGAGGGTGCATCTGCACAAAGTTGTGCCTAGGCAGGGGGCTATGAAAGTAACAGGAGAGTCTCGGGACCCACATGTCTGCCCCAGGACAGCAGGGAGCTTTGTGACTGGCAGTCTTCCCTGGATAGGTTGCTAGTCCTTTGAGGACAAGAACAGCATCTTATCCTATACCCGTATTTCTTCCCTAACCCAGAACCTGGAGTACAGCAGGTACACACAGGATGTTTACTGGATTGGATTGTGCACTGATGATACTCCGTCCCCTGATGACTGTCAGACCCCCTTGCCTTCCCGATGGGAAGTTATCCTGGTTACTGCTCCTGATTCTCGCTCATTTTGGTCCATCTCAGATTGACATCCTCCAGCAACTCCCTGTTACCCCCATCACTGTGTTCCTAGGATTCCCAGTTTTAATGTAAGATATCCCCTATATCTTTGAACATTATTTCTAGAGGATTCCCTCAACTTCCTTTTTATTTCAATGACAGTGAAGCTACCTATAGACGTGGCCGTGTTTGGGACCTTAGAATCATATCCAATCTTTTATGCTAAAGAAAAATTCGAGAGCCTTCCAAATTTTTTGTTGATATACTCTTACCCAAGGTGTCTGTTGCTTTGAGGTTATTCATTACCCATTGGCTCTAAAGAAGGCACTTCTAGGCTCCTGTGCAAAGGATATATATGTCTGGCTGACGGTGTTTGGGAGCCAGGTGGGAGAATGGGCAGGGGGCAGTGATGAGGCATTGCAATGTTTCTCTGTTGAGTATGCAGACTTTCATTCATTTCTTTGGATCTGGCCCTTTGTAGTTTTTTCCCCTAGAGAATAAGTATTATTGTACGGTTTGGGAGAAGTCTCTGGGCTGTGTACATGGGGGTAGGACCCACAGTTCCCAATTTCTCCTTGTACATCTGTCCTGTGGCTCATCTCTGTCTTGCAAAGTATCTGACACCTGATGCCTGATTCCTGAGCCTTTCCGCGGGGTGAATCAGCTTGCCCCGTGGTATTACCCACATGTCCTAGCCACCCTCCGCCCCACCCCCCTGCGTGCCAGGCTTCCAGTTCTCTCTGGTTACCTCTGTCCCTTTCCATCTTCCCAGACTGCGTTGGCATCTCTCGTCTGTTTTCATCTCCTGTGTCATTCTCGTGTCCTTGCACTTTTAGTGTCATTATGGGGTTCAGGAAATGCCCGTGTCCAGTCTGCCTGTGTCTAATAAGCAACTGTTCTTTATGGTCATCAGTTCCACGCAGTGTAATACTCTGCAGCTCTTAAATGGAATAGCGTATCTACATGTCTGAACCTGTGAAATGGACAATATAGAAAGTTAAATGAAAAAAGCAAGTTGTATGTTTGGTCTGTATAGTATGAAATCGGTTTCATTAAAAACATTTTTATAGTATATATACACCCTTATAAATATACACATATTGTGTGTATATGTGTGTGTGTATTCTCCTTACCATTACCTGAGAAAATATAAATATCAGAATACACAGAACTTGTATATTTTCAGTTGGCAAAAATATTTAAAAGGGTCTGATTTAAAGATCTAGGCAATCTGGTGAGTATAAAATTTTCCTTTGGGGTCCTTGGAGCCAGGGAGCACCATTCACTTTGCGTTTTGTGTGAACAGCGCCCCCTGTAGTTGCACAACCGTGGTGGCACTTCCTGGAGGTTGCCCCGAAAAAGGCGCTGTCTTCCTCCAGAGCAGGAGCAGAGGTTTGCTTGCAAAGGAGTTGCCTCTCCTATGTGTAACTCCTTGTGGCCTGTTCCCAGGATGTGATTGTTTGGATGAAGTTAATGATCCTCCAGAGCTATACCAGAGAGGCCAACTCCCAAGTGAGGTGAATCAGAAGCAGCAAAATTTGTGACGTCCATTCCAGCCTGTTGTGGGAAACCTGCGATCCTTCAAAGAAGCGACTAACTCATCCTCCTTCCAACCACCTTCAGCCCTCAACTCCACAATCAAATGGGCAGGTATGGACATTTTCCGATTAATTCTCAAGTGATAAATAGTTGAAAGGAATTTAGCCACATGTTCAAGTACTCTTGGGCAGCAGGTCTCCAGACTTTTCCCCCTCAAACTTTGCTGCATATTAGAATCACCTAGGAAGGTTTTAAAGCTCCCATGCCCAGGCAGAACTTTTTACCTAGGCAGTTGAATTTTTAACAAGGCTTCTCAGCGTTGGCCCTACTAACATGTGGAGGCAGGTAACTTTTTGCTTTGGGAGGCTTTCCTGTGCATCATGGAATGTTTAGCACCATCCCTGGGCAGTAAGTACTAGAAGACTATGGGCCCCCCCCCCCCCCGCCCCCCGACTTGTAACAATGAAAAGACATTTGCAAATCACCCAGTTGAAAATCACTCCTGTAGGGGGTGGGCATCCTATTTTTTTAAGATTTTATTTATTTATTTGAGAGAGAGAGAGCATGAGTGGGGGGAGAGGCAGAGAGAGAAGCAGACGTCCCACTAAGCAGGGAGTGGACATGGGTCTTGATCCCAGGACCCTTGAGATCATGACCTGAACCAACGGCTGTCACTTAACTGACTGAGCCACCTAGTCGTCCCCAGGCATCCTATTTTTAAAAATCTTCCCAGGTGATTTCAATTGTGCACCCAAGTTTGAGAACCAGTCTCTGATGGAGTTTCCTTTAGGAAGTGTACCCTGGTGGAAAGTCCTGGGACTTTTGGAGTGGGGTTTTATAAAGTGTTATTTAATACCAATGAACTAAGAATGGATATGTTCCAAGCGAGATGAGAAGTTCCACTCATCCTATCTTGTAAGCCCCTGTTTCTTTCTATCAAGAGAACTTTGGAAAATAAAGAGTCTGTAAATATCTCAAGAGGTTCGTAAGGCCAGCTGAGCCCATTACTTATGGAGAAACTTTATAGAGTGATAATGAAAGAGACTGAACTAATGAAAGGTCTAAGCAACACTCATAGACCCACAGGGTATACCTTACTGGTGCCAAGATAATATCTACCATTGATTGGAGGTCCCATGTGGACCATGGTCTTATGCTAGGGGATCTGTTTACATGTCATCAAATAAAAAGATACCTGATTTAATAATAGTACTACTAATAAATAAGGCTGGCTTAGGGAATACGCATGTCAAATGCTTTTGAAACCTGTTTTAAACCTAAGTGATTACATAATATTTACACATTTTGAGTGTGCTCTTCAGCCCCATGTGGCAGGAACTGTAGATTGGCTCACAGAACACCCTTTCTGTCCTCTTTCTACCATGGAATCCAGAAAGCAAAAAAACTTGCCTTCTAGATACTCTGTTGTTGGGAGTAGCTTTGTGATATAATTTTGGCCACTAAGAATGCACACTCTATGAGGACAGGGATTTTTGTCTATTTTGTTCTCTACTGGTCAAAACTCACCAAATTGTATACTCTAAAAATATCGTTTGGGTAGGGGATTAGGAACATTGTGGGAGCGGGAGGACACGACTTACTAGAACTCAACGTAGACTATGGCATGGCCACTGAAATGGGTCATTCATGCATTCCATGGACACCGAACTACCATGAGTCACACTGGGCTGGGACTCAAGGGTGAGTAATGACCAGTCCTTGTCCTTGAACAGGTCAGACTTCAAAACAAGACATCTAAAGAAATTCTTGAAAGGACATAAGATGTTGCTCATGGGTACAAACTTGCAACCAGTAGTAAATAAGTCCTAGAGATCTATTGCACAATATAGTGAATAAACAACAATATTGTATTATAGTCATCAAATTTCCTAAGGACTAGTTCCAATCACTAAAAATAAATTATAATTATGTAACATGATAGAGGTGCTGGTTGTTGCTATAATGGCAATCATATTACAATATGAAAATGTATAAAATTAACATGTTATACACCTTAAATTTACACGATGTTATATGTTAAATATATTTCAGTTGTAAAAACATCCAGGGGTGGCTCAGTTGGTTAAGCATCCAACTCTTGGTTTCAGCTCAGCTCATGATCTCAGGGTTGTGAGATCAAGCCCCACGTCAGGCTCCAGTGTGGAGCATGCTTAAGATTCTCTCTCTCTCTCTCTGTCTCTGCGCCCCTTCTCTGCTCCCATGTGTTCTTTCTCTCTCTCAAAAAAAAAAGTCATCCAGTTTGTTATATAATTTTATTTCAGTAATGTGAAAAATAAGGGCAATTGTTAAGAAGATTAAAAGGCAAGTTACAAACTGGAAAAAAAAAACACAAATGTCTTGGCCCTGCAGGAATCCTGAGAAGGGAGGCACCAAGAAGCCTATTTCTCTAAATTTCAAGTAAATTGGGGCACCTGGATGGCTCAGTGGGTTCTGCCTTCAGCCCCACATCAGGCTGTCTGCTCGGCAGGGAGCCTGCTTCCCTCTCTCCCTCTGCCTGCTTCTCTGCCTACTTGTGATCTCTCTCTCTGTGTCAAATAAATAAATAAAAATCTTAAAAAAAAAAATTTCAAGTAAATTGCAGAGCTAGCTGATATTTATCCAACCAACACTAGATGTCACCATTGTGCTGTGCACATGTAGCTGGCGCTCAGGCATGCTATTTAATATTTAGGACAGAGTCAGGCTTTTTGAGTGTTTGAAGATTGTTCATTTTTTTCACCCCCTTTGATGCCAGAATAGGATTACTGTGGCTTTACTGAAACTCCCTGAACCTCAGTCGTCTCTTGTTTATGATTCATTCTACATCTCTTGTGCTTGGTACTGCCTGGGGCCAAGTCTAAGGAACACACCAAAGGGGGCTACCAGCCTCAGTGCTTCCTGTGAAGGACGGCCATGTGCAGGGTTCCTGTGTGTCTCTGCCTTGGACCTGTGCTTGCATCTCCCTGGAAGCCTCACAGGTGCAAGCTCCACTACTAGAGCTGGAAAGAGAGAAACCCAGGGATGGGGAGCATGAGGGAAGTGTGCGCAAGTGGCACTGCCCAGGTGTGAGAAAGGGAGAAACACACTAGTCTAAGGGGCTAGACACACATTTAAAATGGGGAGACTTCCCGATCCTAGGAAACTAAACAGCCTCCTGGGTTCTGTCCCCAAAGGCTGAAGTTTTTTGTTTTGTTTTGTTTTTAAAGATTTTATTTATTTGTCAGAGAGAGAGAGAGATTACAAGTAGGCAGAGAGGCAGGCAGAGAGAGAGGAGGAAGCAGGCTCCCCGCTGAGCAGAGAGCCCAATATGGGGCTTGATCCCAGGGCCCTGAGATCATGACCTGAGCTGAAGGCAGACGCTTAACCCACTGAGCCACCCAGGCGCTCCAAGGCTGAAGTTTTAACGAAGGCTGTTGTAGTATCCAGTTGTTTGGGAGCATCCAAAACTACCAGTTTATTTTTTTTTACTTTTTAAAAAGATTTTATTTATTTATTTGACAGAGAGAGAGATTACAAGGAAGCAGAGAGACAGGCAGAGAGAGAGGAGGAAGCAGGCTTCCTGCTGAGCAGGCACTCTGATGCAGGGCTCCATCCCAGGACCCTGAGATCATGACCTGAGCCAGAGGCAGAGGCTTTAACCCACTGAGCCACCCAGGTGCCCCTAAAACTACCAGTTTAGTACAAGAAATCACATGTAACACCCAGAAGTTATTGTTCCCAGTCTTTAATGATTCCCAGACTTTGGCGAGAAGTATCAAGAAAGAATGTATTGTACATGAACTATAAGAGAGTAATTAGTGAGAAGAGAGCTCACTTATATTTAATTTGTTGCATGAGTAGTTAGTAATTTAGGAATTTCTGCTTAGGATACTGTACATCATGGATACGTGGGGTCTTGTCCTGAGTGAAAAGAAGAAGGGCTCTCCACGTATTAGAAACAGAAGATTGCCCATTTGTGAGGCTATCTAGGCAAAGACAAAAATCCTATTCACAGGCTTATTTACCCTTGTACTTATGGAAAGTAACCCAGTCATCTAGACAGAGTATGTCTCATCCATTTGTTATAGTGATGCTTTTAAGAATATTTTAACCTGTTGGGCGCCTGGGTGGCTCAGTGGGTTAAAGCCTCTGCTTTCGGCCCAGGTCATGATCTCAGGGTCCTGGGATCGAGGCCCGCATCGGGCTCTCTGCTTGGCAGGGAGCCTGCTTCCCCCTCTCTCTCTCTCTCTGCCTGCCTCTCTGCCTCGTTGTGATCTCTCTCCCGCTGTGAAATAAATAAATAAAATCTTAAAAAAAAAAAAAGAATATTTTAACCTGTTTACATTTACTGTGATAAAATTTGGTCTGACATCTGTCATCTTAAGTACTTTTAATTTTTGGTGGTCATTGCTATCCTATTTAGTCCCTTTTGCTATGTGGACTTGGCTTTCTTTGCTCTTTTATCATCCTTTGCTATTCTGGAAGATTTCTCCTGTTTTTATTCTACTAGTGGTACTGTTGAGATTTTAAAACATTCTTAGAAATATTTTAGGTGTAGGAAAATAGAGTATAATAAACCTCTGTGGGGCGCCTGGGTGGCTCAGTGGGTTAAAGCCTCTGCCTTCGGCTCAGGTCATGATCTCAGGGTCCTGGGATCGAGGCCCGCATCGGGCTCTCTGCTCGTCGGGGAGCCTGCTTCCTCCTCTCTCTCTGCCTGCCTCTCTGCCTACTTGTGATCTGATCTCTCTCTGTGTGTCAAATAAATAAATAAAATCTTTAAAAAAATAAAAATAAAATAAACCTCTGTGTACCTCCTCTTAGCTTTATTGTATGTGAACATTTTGTGATGGCTGTTTCATATGTTTCTAAGAACTAAAGCAGTAGAGATGTAATTGAAGTCCCCTGTATTAAATTGCATTTCCCTCTCTGTGGCTCTAGAGGCAGTTTACCATCTGAATATGGTGTTAACTGTGCCCATAGATGCTTTTAAACTTGTTATATATGGTTATTTCCATAAACAACATCACATTATTTTGCATATTTTGAATCACATAAATGGTATATCTTTCTGCAGCTTACTTTTTAAATTCAACATTGTGTGATTGAGATTTTTAAAAAGATTTTATTTATTTATCTGAGAGAGAGAGAGCATGAGCAGGGGGGAGAGGCAGAGGGAGAGGGAGAGAGAGAATCTCAAGCAGGCTCCATGCCCAGTGCAGAGCTGGGAGCCCAACATGGGGCCCAATCCCAGGATCCTGAGATCATAACCTAAGGCAAAGGCAGCCACTTAACTGACTGAGCCACCCAGGCACCCCTGTAATTTAGATTTAAATGCATAGTTCAAGTTCAGTCATTTCCACTTATGTTTAGTATAGTATTTCATTTTGTGGGCTAAAGCTCAGTTGATTTAGCCACTGCCTTAATAATGGATGTTAAGATTGTTTGGAGTTTTTTGTTTTGAAAAACTGATGCAGTGAACACTGTTGGACGTGTTTTTTATACACATGTGAAATAATTTTTCTCTGACACATTTATAATTACTGGGTTAAAATGTAGGGTGAAGGAAAGTATAATGCTGGTGATGGAAAGAACATGTAACTGGAAACAAGGCCTGGTTTGTTTTTCTACCTTGACCATTTTCCTTTTTTGAGATACTGTGTATTTCCTTTATTATAGCCTCAGCTTGTCATTGGTTAGTTGAGGTGATTGGACAGTGATACTTAATAGTCCTATAATTTTATGATCCTGTTGCTTTTTCAGGAGCAATTTGAAAATTTTTTTTCTATTTTAATTTTTTTAGAGTGGGGAGAGGCAGACGGAGAGGGAGAGAGAGAATCTCAGGCAGGCTCCATGCCCAGTGCAGAGCCTAATGAGGGGCTGGACACAGAGCTGATCCCACAACACTGAGATCATGACCTGAACCAAAATTAAGAGTCAGACAGTCATATAACTGAGCCACCCAGGCACCCCTCAGGAGCTATTCTTTTTTTTTTAATTAGAATTTTATTTATTTATTAGAGAGAGAATGAGAGAGAACTAGCATGAAAGGGGGAAGGTCAGAGGGAGAAGCAGACCCCCTGCTGAGCAGGGAGCCCGATGTGGGACTCGATCCCGGGACTCCAGGATCATGACCTGAGCTGCAGGCAGTTGCTCAACCAACCGAGCCACCCAGGCCCCCCTCAGGAGCAATTCTGAGGTGTAATATTGTTTTCCATTTTTAAGTATAGATGATGTAACCAAGACTGCAAATGAATTCATAGCAACAAAAGATAAAGCAAATGAATTACTCTCTAGTAATCTCCAGAGAAATATTTACCAAGGGACTACCTCTCTCTCTCTCTCTTTTTAAAAAGATTTTATTTACTTATTTGACAGAGAGACACACAGGAAGAGAGGGAACACAAGCAGGGGGAGTGGGAGAAGGAGAAGCAGGCTTCCCACTAGGCAGGGAGCCTGATCCAGGGCTCGATCCCAGGACCCTGGGATCTTGATGTGAGCCAAAGTCAGATGGTTAATGACGGAGCCACCCAGGCGCCCCAAGAAACTACCTTTCTAGAAGACTATGAACTGAAGAGACAATAGGAAATATCCATGGTGGGGGAGGAGGAGTGGAATCAAAGTTTTTCCCCAGAAGGTATGGAAAGAATTAGTCTCCACTGGAGAAGTTATTTTAGTCAGTGTGTAGACATTTTATCAGTTTCAAAGCACTCCCACTAGGGAGAAGTCCTGTGAATGTAGGATATGTGGGAAAGGTATCAGCTTACTGATTCAGCCCTGAAGGATGTACATGGGGGTGATACCCTTCAAGTATATAGAGTGTGAGAAAACCTTTGGGTATAACGCCCAACTTAGCACTAGAGAAGTCCACAGAAGAGTTTTGAAGCTATCTCAATGTAAGGAATGTGGGAAAACCTTCGATAAAAGTACAAAACTAACTTGGCATTAAGCCACACCATGGAGAAATCCTTCAAATGTATAGAATGTGAAAAAGATTTCAATTATAGTTCTTACTGTATTAGACATCAAAGAATCAAACTGGAGAAAAGGCTTATGAATGTAATGAGTGTGGGGAAAGCTTTCCGTGTCAATGCAAATCCAATCACGCATCAAAGAAACCAAAATGGGGATGGATACACCTTATTTGTGTATGGAAAATGGGGATGGTTTCAAGTGTAATTCTATCTTCAACATCAAGAGAATCCACATTGGGAAGAGACTATGAGTATTACGAGTGTGGGAGAGGCTTCACATGTAGCTCCCAGTGTAGAAAGCATCAGCTTATTCATACTGGGAGAAGCCGTTTCGGTGTAAAGAGTGTAGAAAACCCTTCAGCATCAGTGGAAAACTAATTCAGCATTAAAAAACCCACAGCGGGGAGAAGCTGTGAATATATTAGGTGTGAGGAATCTCTTAAACGTTTAACTTCAGATGTTGTTGGCATCAGAAAATCCACACTGGGGCGCCTGGGTGGCTCAGTGGGTTAAAGCCGCTGCCTTCAGCTCAGGTCATGATCCCAGGGTCCTGGGATCGAGGCCCACATCGGGCTCTCTGCTCGTCAGGGAGCCTGCTTCCTCCTCTCTCCTCTCTCTCTGCCTGCCTCTCTGCCTACTTGTAATCTCTCTCTCTGTGTCAAAAGAATAAATAAAATCTTTAAAAAAAAAAAAAAAAAAATCCACACTGGGGAGACCCCTTATGAATGAAGTGATTGTGGGAAAGCCTTCAGGTGTATATCCCAAGTGAGTTAGTATCAGAATACCCACATTAGAGAAGAGTCCCCACATTGTTAATGCAAAATTAATTGGGCACTCAGGACTACCATGGGAAGAAACTTAACAAATGCGTGTTGTGTGAGAAGGGCTTTAACTGTAGTTCTGAAAATACCTCCCAATTTGATACACATCAGAGTAGCTACACTGGAGAAAAACTCTTACCAGTGTAAGTGCTACGGGAAAGTTTTCCACATTGTTAAAGCAAAATGAAGTGGGGATGATGAAGGAAGCAACTCTTGGTTTGTATGAAATGTGAGAAAGGTTTCAGCTATAGTTCTAATGATATTATGCATTACAGAGGTGAGAAGTCCAGTGACTGTAAAGCAAGCGTTACTCCCATTTTAGACAGCCCAGGGTCTACCCTGTGGAAACAAGTTCTAATAATATATCTGGAAGGCTTCAGTGTTAAAACAGAACTAATATATCACCTGTCAGTCCATTCCAGGTTAAAAGTCTAATAATATAATGAATGTGATAGAGGCATTATTTCTACTTTTAAATCTTTATTTTTAATGTGAAATAATTGATATGGAAAAATACTAAAAGTGATCAATTCTCACTTACACCCCATCTACATTAAGCAAATACTGGGATTTTGCCAACATTTCAAAAATACTTCACAGCTAAAGCCCTGCTTCCCCTGTCCCTCCTCCTTGTTTCTCCTTCCCTTCCTCTTCCTCCCAGTGTAAACACCTACCCTGGGGTTACTGTGTACCGTTGAACCATGCATGTTTTTCTTTTTGGGCTTTTATTATATATCTAAGTTGTAGAAATACCATAAATATTGTATATATTTATAATTTATGTATTTCTAAATGTAAAAATATTTTGCACTGTGCCCTTCAGTCACATACTTTTTTATAAAACTCAGCATGATTTTTATGAGATTTACATGTTGAAGTTTGTAGCTCTAGTTCATTTTAACTAATGAATAGAATTCTCTACAGCCTTAAGTCTCCTTTCCTTGTTTTGGTATAATGAGGACAATAGTTTTACATATCTGCCAGTATTATAATGAATGTAAAGTGCTGAGTTCTGAAGCTGGCACATTGCAAGCTTAGAGTGAATGTCAGTTGTTATTAGCATCTAATACAGGTTTGCACATTTAAAGGAAAGTCACTGACTGGGCCAGGCTCACTCTTGGTTCTCTTTGCTTCTTCCTCAGCCCCTGCCCTTCACGGAGAGGGAGCCCAGGTGATAGGAGCCATGCCTCTGAATGCCTGACAGCAGGTGAGCTATGACTCCCTCAGATCCCTCAAGAAATCTTATTTGAAGGAAATGGGAAATAAGAGGAGTGATTCGGGCAAAAGCGTTAGAGGGGCAGAGGGAGAGGAAGAGGGACCAACAGACTGCCTGCTGAGCGGGGAGCCCACGCAGGGCTCCGTCCCAGGACCTTAAGATCATGAGCTGAGCTGAGGTCTGACACTAAACTGACTGAGCCACCCAGGAGCCCCTGGCTTTCCTGATTTTATCATCCCTTTCCGGGATATTGTCAGCAGAGCCTCTCAATTTCCTTTGTCTTCAGTCTTGGGCCATCCTGTTCTCTAACATTTATTGCCTGTAGGACTCAGGCTCAGGTTCTTGAATTTGAGTTTATTGTTGTATGGTGATCCATCTAAATGCGTTAGCCCACAGACTTGAGGTCAGATTGGCATTTTATAAAGATCTTTCTAGGTCTTGGACAAACGTGGACTTGGAGGATAAGCCTGGAGTTAGGGACTGTTGCCATGGTCCAAAGGACAGTTGCTGAGGAGTTGAGTTATATAGTGACTAATGATGTTGCATAGGAGTCAGATCGTAAATATTTAGGAGATAGAATTGGCAGGGTCGCTATGGATTACTGATTGCTTGCCAGAAGTAAGCAGTGACTAGGGGGATAGCTGAGAATGATTCTCAGGTTCCCAACCAAGAAGACCAGGCTGAAAGTGGTGCCACTGGCTAAGAAAGGGAATCAAAATAATGACCAGCATCAGATGTGAGCACTTACCATTTGTTTCTCCTTGTACTGAGCAGGTTTAGAAGCAGCCATTTAAGGGAGGGTGGTGGGTTCAGAGTTGGACATGTCAGAAACATAACTGGCGTATGGGTCACGGGGCATCTGAGGGAGGCAAGTGACTGATGCCAGTACCACATGAGACCTCGGAGTGAGGGTCATGTCCACATGGGGAAGGCACCAAGGAGACAAGAAAGACCACATCTTGTCTGGGAAGGAAGAGTTTGGGCTCGCAGATTGTTTGGTTGGCAGAGGACAGCTTATCCAAGAGGTATAAAGAGAGACAGCCAAAGAGCCACCGAGCAGCAGTTAGAATCAGGAAACACTTTGTTCTAGGAAGACTGCCTGGAGTTAAGGAGGCTCTCCCAACAGCAGAGTTTTTTCTGCTGGAGGGGCTCAAGCAGAGGCAGCCTAGCCCCGTTTTGTTGAGGGTGGAAGGGTGGGTGGTACAACAGTGTTCTGTATCAGGTGGGGGCTTCAGGGAGTGGGGCCCGTTTGGACAAACCATGACTATTCTCAGTCGGTGGCTGTGAGGTTTGGGGTAGGGCAGGCAGATGTGGACATGGAGCAGGGCTCAGTGTAAGTGCAGGGAGCAGGATGGGTAGGCTAGACTCTGATCAGTAAAGTGGGGACCTGCAGCAGGGACATCCCTGGGATGTCACCCATGAGAGCGAGGCCAATCTGTTCACAGAGTGTCTGAAAGACCAGAAGGCCACGTGCAAAAATGAAGAGGGTTTACTTCAGGGAGGTAAATTTGTGAAAGATTTTCTCGGTTCCAGTTTTCTATAATGTGACACTGCCTCTTGTAATAGTAGGTCTCATGTGCAATTAGAAGCTGCTCTGACAGTGAAGGGAGTCTCAGAGTTGCTGGTTGTAGGTGTGGTCATTCATTAGCACTCAAGGCCATGTCCTTTTACTCTTAATTTCCTATCCATCATGAGACTGTCCCTCAGAACCTCACAATGCCCCCTTTGCTCCACACTCTGGCTCTGAACCAGATGATTGGCTCTGGGGCAGCAGGAACCTCTTGTTTTGGGAGGCGGTAACCTTCGAGGATGTGGCTTTCTACTTCACCCGGACAGAATGGGCTGGCCTTTCTCCTGCACAGAGAGCCCTATACAGGAAGGTGATGCTGACAAATTATGGGAACTTGACTTCCCTGGGTAAGGCTACTTTGCCTTTGGGACTCAGATTCCTAGGACAAGGGTAGGGTGGATTGTGGTATGACTCTCATAACCTTTTACATATTTACAGGGGCAAAATCTGCTATACCCTCAGCCCCAGAAGATGTCAGGCAGGGATGGAGGGAGAAGTCTGAGGTTAGTTTGGGTCTAATGTGGGTTTGGCCATGCTCTGGTGAGAACACTTCCCACCATAGGAGTTCTGTGCAGGGCACCATGGGAAAGAAGTATCTTCTGTTGAAGGTAGTGCCTTCAACTCTCCCAGTGGTCTAAGGAAGACTTCCCTCACTGGTTTTCTGTGCTTGCAGGTGTCTCACAGGATTTCACTAACAAACTCTAAGTGACTTCTCATGAAGATATCACAAATGCTCAGTTTCCTCTTGATCAAAAATCTCCTTGGGTTCCCCATTTTCTAGCCCACTTCTGTGGGCCCTGGCCTTACTGAGCTGCTTTGGGGTTTCCTCCTCTGACTGCATACACAGCATTATGTGGTGCCTCAAGAACACTAGCAGGAGACTCCCTTCCAGTGTCATTTTCTGCCTCCTTTTCAGGATACCCAGTTTGCAGAGTTGCCCTGATCTCACTTCCGGAAGGAGGGGATTTGCCTTGGGGTCCGAAGCCACAGGACGATCCACCTGCAGAAAGTACCAGTGATGTCTCTAAAGGTAGGTGAGGCAAGTTGAGAACCATCAACAATAGTCCTTTGTTAGATGCATGGTTTGCCAGTTTTGGAGCACTTGCTGTGTGCTAAAATAGCACTTCTTTGTTTGAGAAGCTCTGGAGGATACTAATTATGGAGACAGAGTTAAAGAGCTAAAAAAGAGAGAATGTGTTAAGTGCTGTTGGTATATTGTTGTTATGTATGCAGCAGGCTGTGGGACACAGCAGGAGGGGCTAGAGGAATTTCCATTTAGAATATCAGGTGACACTCCTTCAGTGGCAGGCCACATGTTCTGCATTTAACAGGTAAGAACACATTGCAGATGGGGTGGGGGGAAGATAATCTGGCTGGAGGAAAGGAATAATAAAAGATCCAGTAAAATTCCTGGCATAATATAATATCTGGATTAGTATCTGGAATATATAAACAACTCTGAAAACTCAGCAACAAAAACAAACAACTCAATTAGGAAATGTGTGAAAGGGATGAACAGACATTTCACCAAAGGGAACACAAGGAAAGGATGCTTGACATCATTAGACATTAGGGAAATGCAAAACCACAATGAGATATCACTACATGTTGATCATGTATGTCATTATATAATTGTGAAGAGCTTCATGGTTTGATGTGCAGGAGAATTACCTGGGGAGTGTATTTTAAAATGGACATTTCTGGGGCCCACCTGTGAGCATTCATTGTTCTGTCTTTTTGAGTAAGTGTTCAGGACCATAGACTTAGGACCGAAAGGCTAAGCAGGACTTCCCTTTGTCTACTTCTGTGGTGTGGACATGGTGGCCGCTGGCTCTGTGTGCTTATTAAACTCTCAAGCACTTGAAGGGGGGGCTAATTCAAATTGAAATGTCCTCTAAGTATAAAATACCAGATTTTGAAGACTTAGTAAAAAAAAATAGTGTAAATGATCTCACTGATAATTTTTACATTGACTTCATGTTGAAATACTACTTTAGATTTATTGGATTAAATAAAATATATTATTAAAATTAATTTTACCATTTCCTTTTTACTTTTTTAGTGTGGCTCCCACTAAAACAAAATTACATACGTAGCTTTTGTTTATGGCTCACATTATATTTCCTTCGAACTGCCCTCCTCTACTACAGAGCATATCCTTAAGCCCTCTTATTTAGCCAACCATGCATAAACTTCATTGGTGTGTATAGAAAGCTTAGAACATCGTTGGTGTGTATAGAAAGCTTATGGCAGACCTGAAGACTTCTGTCCTAGGGAACTTACTGGAAAGAGGAAATGAGAGAGCTGGCAAAACAACGTGGAACAGGAGTGGGGACCCCTGCCACAGTGACCTTGCCACTAGCAGCAGATGACATAAACCCATGATTGCTGTGTTTTAAAAAGATTAACTGGACATTGTATATAATTTGATTGGACTGTGGGGAAACTAAGGCATAAAATCTTGTTCCATTGTTACTATATTGCAGTTAATAACTTTGGAGGCCTGCACAAGGGTAGGGACAGGGTGACGCAGGGATAGAGAGGATTGTAGAGGTGCCAAGGTAGCACTGATAAAGCTTAGCTGTAAACATAAATGACTCTTGATATAAAAATAGCTTTTATGGTGATGAGGACAGTAGAATTATCCCATGAAGTTTGAGTTTCTCTGGAACATACAGCTCCTCTCAGCAGGCTCTTGAGAATGCAACTCTGTGATGTCGGGACAAGGTCAAGGCTGGGATTATATAGGGTGTCAAACTCTGGAAACCTAGGCAGGCATACATAATGGTGTCAAAGACATTTTCAATCTATTAAAAATCTAATCTAATCTAATATATAATATATAATATAATATAATACATGTGCTTCCAGACTTTATGATCACCCTGTATGTGTGAGAGTCCTCCGTATCGGTGGTTCTCACCGGGGGGCCAGGCACTTTTCTTTCCCCGGGGGGCATTTGGGAATGTCTGGAGACATTTCTGTTTGTGCAGACTGGGGAAGGCGCTGCTGCCGGATCAGGAATTGTGCTAATCATCTTCCACTGCACAGGACAACCCCGCACAACAGAATGTCCTGGCTGCGCATGTCAGTAGTGCTGAGATTGAGACCCCCTGCTCTGTAGAAAGGACTCCTTGTAGCTGAAAGGTCCCTGAATAGAGAAGGGGGTGGGGAAGAGAATTTTAAAGGTTTTGGGGGGGGTTGAAGAGAGAGGGAGGAGGGAGTAGAGATAAAGACTTCAAGTGTCATGAAGAGGGAAGGGTTGAGAGAAGAGAGAAAATCGAAGCTGCGGGTGGGAAGATTTCCAAGGAAGCTGGTGGGCGACGGAATAGAAGCCCATGGAGACGTAAGTGGGATGTGAACACCTTCTTTTGTGAGGTTTAGGAATGAAAGGAAGACTGTAAATAGTTGCTTTAAGGCAATGCTCTGCAAACATTTTTTTTTACTGTCACTTACAGTAAGAAATACAACTTAAGTCACAACCCAGTATATTTGCTTTTATAAATAACTGAAACCAAAGTTTCAGATTCAGAGCTTAACTTTCCTGTTTGCTCTGATGGCTGGTATTCTCTGTTAATTCCCTATTCAAATCTAGTCTGATGTCTTTCACCTTTTAAAACGCTTCTACTTGCAATCTGCTACATTTATTTCATGATCTACTAGTGGTTCTCAAACAGTTGGAGGGGGGAGCTAGTCTAGGAAACGATAATTATCTCAAGTGGACCTGAGTAGCTATAGTCACAGTAGGTGAAAGGGGAGCAGAGGGAGGATGTACCCGATGAGCTTCGTTGGAGGAGTGGGCAGAGCGGGCATCCAGGTGAGGAGAGGGGGAGCCCTACAGGCAGGGTAGAAGAGGGGTGCCACCCTGTGGGGGTCGATAGTGAGGAGGTGAGGAGCACCTCTGAGGCAGTCTTGGTTTTCCCAGTGAGAAAGAGGTGATACTGACGAGAGAGTTAAGTGAGGGGCTAGTTGGAGGTTTAGGGAAAGCGGTGATTACTTGGAAGAACTGCTGAGGGGAAGCTGATCACTCCAAATGATGGGGTTCCAGGGTAACAGGGAAGGTAACTCTGTCATCTATTATTCTAATCTGGATTGTGTGACACTTGCTTTCTGCCAAACAGCAAGGGAAAAGATATATGAGAATTGACCTCGAGGCTCCACATAGTTCTGGTCACTGTTTTTCAGATTACTTCCCTGTTGGTTCAGTCTCAGCTGTCTCCTTGCTCCTGCTTCCCAGCGCTTCCCTTCTGAAGAAACTCCCTCCTCCAAACTCACATGCACAGAGGCATGCGCAGAGAACTGGGTAGATCACCCCCACTCCCTATTAAAATAGAACTCACCAGCCATTATGTTATAACATGGATCCAGTTATTTTCAAGCCATAATAATTTTATTATTGTAATACAAAAGTTGTATGCTTTTTTTTTTTTGAGAAAGGATGAGTGGGGGTGGGGGAGCGCAGAGGGGCAGAGGGAGAGGGAGAGAGAAGATCTTAAGCAGGCTCCACACCCAGTGCAGAGCCAGACTCCGTCCATCTCACAACACTGAGATCATGACCTGAGCCGAAATCAAGAGTCAGAAGCTTAACCAGCTGAGCCACCCGGGCACCCCTGTATGCCTATTTACACAGATAACAAATAATTATTCATTTATCACATTTATTTAGTATTTACTATGTGTCAGGAATTCCTCAAGACACCTAGGATACAGCAAGAAAGAAAACAAAGTCCTTGCTTTTATAGAGCTTATGTTCTAGTGGTTTAAGATCAAGGGCAGCTAATTTGTAAAAAAATAAACAAACAAACAAAACTCCCCCAAAGATAAACTAGGCATTCTGTGCATAATTTTATTTTGCAAATGGCATAAAAATGCTTATATCTGCTTGTAGTCACAAATGTTTAACAAGAGTACAAATTGATAAAGATCAACACTTGAATACAAAACTTAAAGTTTTAGGAAAAATGGATTGAATTTCACAAACCTAATGAAAATGTCCTCCAGTCTTTGGAAATACAAATGCCACTAGACAGCCTGTTCCTGTTGTCTGTTTCTTACCTGAGGCTTTCCTGTTCCTCAGTATGCAAAGGAGGGCACTGTGCAGTCTCCTGGGCCTCAAAACAAACTGTGTTCTCCCCTTTCTAAGTAGTTGAGCAGACATGTTTTGAATCCCATAACAGCACATACTCAGCCATTTCTAATAGTTAGATGGCATCTGCCAAACTCTCGTAGCTCACCACATGTTGCCTCTTGCTCTTAGATTCTGTGTTTCTTCTCTGAGCATTTTTAAGCATTTCAGTACTAGGAAGTCACAAGTTATTGAGGACATAGAGGCCTGGAGAAGCATAGGTAGCAGTCTTCTGTGTTGGAAAGTGTAGTGACCTGCGTTCAAAATCTCATTTCCTCTTCCACAGCTACTATTTTCTGCCTCATGATACTTGGCTCTTCCGCTTTAATGGGTTTATATTTCTGGCAGGCTACATGGAGGTTGGAATAGTAACCTCCAAAGGCTCTGTAATTTCAGTGCTCTGTTGTTTCCAGAATAATTCTCAGGTGGCATGTGTCTTCCATTTCTCACGTCAGATGCTGAGACCAACATTGACAGTGAGTCTACATCAACTCAGGGAGTTTCTGAAGAAAGAGATGTGATGATATCACATAGGCTTCCACAGAGTGTTTCTCAGGAAAGTGACTTTCCAGAAACTTGTGAACTGGAGAAACACCAGGAAATCCCCACAGTGAAAAATATTAAAAGAAAAGAAAAGAGAATCTTCTGTGCAAGGAAACGCCTCAGGTATGAGGAGTGGGGGAGATGCTTTAGCTTTTTTTCTTACTGTGTTAGACACCAGAGAATCCACACTGGAGAGAAACCCTATCAATGTGAGGAATCTGGATGAGCCTTTAATAATAGTGCAAATCTGATCAGGCATCAGAGAATCCACAGTGGGGACAGGCCCTATCTCTGCAAGAAGTGTGGAAATGGCTTCCCCAGTAGTTCTGAGTTGGTTATACACCAGAGAATCCACACTGGGGAGAAACCTTATGAGTGTAATGAGTGTGGAAAAGCTTTCGCTGTTAAGTCAACATTAAGTCGGCATCAGAGGATCCATAGTGGAGAGAAACCATATGAGAGTCTCAAATGTGAGAAAACCTTTAGGACTTCCTCCCTGCTATATCATCATAAGTATGCTCATGCTAGAGAGAGGCCTGTCCTGGACCTTGGTTCCTTTGGCCTCCCAGCATTTTTTACCCCCTTTTCATGTAATTACTGCCCTGCTTTTCTTGGAAAGCCACTCAGCCCTCACTCAACAGTTGATGTGGTATGTAGGTGGGGCTCTCTACCCCACTGCGGGGGTGGAACATGTGGTCTAGTCTAGCCCATCTATAGTGTTCCTTCCGGCTGCCACAATGGTGGGTTCAGGTGACCAGGTTCATCTAATTAGGTGCAAAACCTACCAGGAAGCAACATTTTATTCTACTGGACTCGGATGTTAGCCTTGATCCATCATGAAGGGTGAGAAGAGGCCAGCCCTGTATATAAGAGGGAAATGCAGAGAACCAAATCTACCTCTGGGTTTTTCAGTGACATGAATCAATAAACTTTAGTTTTTTGCTTAAGTAGTTTTGAGTTGGGTTTTCTTTCCTTGGTGATCCTGAGCCATTTCAATGTCTCACATGTTTCAAAGCCTTCAGAGTTAACATAGCCTTAATTTGGCATCACTAAGTCCATGGTATGCAGAAACCTTCATATGTGTGATATGTTGGAAACACTATAGCTGTGATTCTGATGGTTTCTACAGAGGCACTCAAGTAGTATGAATGTGGGAAAGCCATTAACCCTCAGTTAAGCCAGGTTAACATTCAGGTATCCCAAATGGATGGAAGTTACAGCAATTTAAGCACTGTAGTGAAAATTTCAAGTTACTGTAGGTGCTTTTCTTTGTTTTGTTTTTAAGTAGGCTCCATGCCCAATGTAGGACTCGAACTCATGAGCTGAGCTAAGAAGTCACATGCTTTACTGACTGAGCCAGCCAGTTGTCCCTTGAAGTTACTCAAAAACTAAATATCAATGGATATTCTGTAGGGAAGGCAGATGTATTAAATGGAAAGCCTTGTTTACTTCCTACTCCTCAGTTTCTGACAGAAGTGGAGGCTGAATTTTTAATCTTATTTTAGAACTTACAGGATGTTTCCTTTTTGACCTATCTATAGTTAATTATACTATTGTTTTCATAATATTTAGTCATATTTATATTCTCATAATCTTAGTTGGATATGGTAGTACACATTTCTTTATATCTTGCTGGATAGTATTTGTTAATATATTTAGGATATTGTCATCTATATTCATATGCGTGATTGCCCTGTAATTTTTTTCCATCTTTGTCAAGATTTGGGAACTGAATTATAATATGAGATTGCTAGAAATAGCTAGGAGGCTCTTCTTTTTCTGTATATTAGAACAGTTTCAAAAGCCAGGAGTTATCTGTTCCTCAGAAGTTTGGAAAAAAGTCCACCTAATAATGCTGGCTTGGGCTAGTCACTTTTGTTGGGGGTAGTGTAGAGGTTAAGAGACCTTTGATTTCTTTATCAGTTCCTTCTATGGCATTGATCCAATTGCACTATTTCTTTTTGAACCAATGTTGGCAATTTATAATTTCTTACAGACATTTACAAATCATTAGCCCTGCCTTTTACCCAGACTATCCTATTTTTAAAATATTTTCAGTACATGTTCCTTGGCATTCCTAAATTTGTTGGTCGACAAAGTCTGTATGAAGAGTTTTTATTACTCATATATTTGCATGCAAAGGCTTGACATTCGTCCTTATAATGCCTAGAATAACATGGCTGCCATGACCGTTGATTTGGTTAGGGGACTCTAATAACTGAGGAAATGGCCTTGGTTATCCGTCTACAGCAGGGTTTCCCAAACTTGACACTCTCAGCATTTGGAACCTGATAATTTTTTGTTGGTGCTGTCCTCTGCATTGTAGGATGTTTAGCTTACCCACTGCCCTCTCCCCCTAGATACTATTTGTAACACTCTGCCTGACCCCAGTCATGAAAACAAAAAATTTCTCCTCTAATCTAGAGAGATCATAAAGGTATATTTTTGTAAAAATAAGAAGCAAATCCTCTTCTTTGAGTGCATGTCAGTCTGTGCCTTGTTATGTCCCATGCCTCCCTGTGCTATCATCTTCTTGTCGTAACAGTTCTAAATTCCAGACTTAACCTGCTGTCTGAAATCTTGCCTGGAGAAGACAGCTTTATCAACTCCTTATTTGACAGCAGTTCGCCCAGTGGGGAGGACAATGGAAGGTCATCTTTTAGCAATGGACTTAAAATTGTGCAAACATACCACAAGTGATTCAGGCAAAGAAATGGTTGAAGTCACTTGAGTCAAGGTTTGTTTTTTTCACTTGTTGCCTCCCCAACAGAATGTTAGCCTTTTATTTGTTATAGCTGTTCTTTAATAAACACTAATAGCCAATAACATTGCATGTGCTTTCCTATGCTAGGTAATTCCCATTAACTGGATCTTCCCAGCAGCCTTTGAAGTAGATACTGCTATCTTGTTTCAGTTAGGAAATTGAAGAACAGAGAGGTTAAGTAGGTTGCCCAAAGATACAGCTAATAAGTGTAAGAGCAGAGACTCATACCCAGGCAGTCTGACTTCAGAGCCCATGTGCTAACCATTACCTGGTATTGCCCGCCTGTCTCCACTGCTTGCTTTTTTTTTTTAAGCTTTATTGTATGATTGACATACAGTTGAATCATTTTATTGACTTCTATAAAAGGTCTTTCTGGGATTTTGATTGGATTGCTCTGAATGTATAGATCAATTGGGGAGAACTGACATCTTAACAATATTGTTTTTCAGTCAATGAACACCATATCTCTCTGTGTATTAGGTATTCCTTCATTTGTCCTTGTTTTGTAGTTTTCAGCATATTTGGACATATTTTGTTAGATGTATACCTAAATATTTCGTGTTATTTTTGTGCTATTGAAATGGTACTATTTTTGAAAATTTATTCAAATTGTATTTGTATCATAGGAAATTTTATTACCAGAAATTTCAGTTTCCAACAACTGATTTTTTTTTCTTTTTTGTACCTTGACTTTAATTCTGTGATCTTGATAAACTCACTTGTTAGTTCTAGGAGATTTTGTAGATTCTGTGGGATTTTCTTTTCTTGCTTTCTTTGACACACAGAGAGAGAATACAAGCAGGGGGGAGCTGCAGGCAGAGGAAGAGGGAGAAACAGGCTCCCCGCTGGCAGTGAGCCCCACATAGGA
Organism: Ailurus styani; assembly: GCA_002007465.1. Classification (NCBI taxonomy): domain Eukaryota; kingdom Metazoa; phylum Chordata; class Mammalia; order Carnivora; family Ailuridae; genus Ailurus; species Ailurus styani. Next base: position 1,017,213 of record LNAC01000044.1, on the reverse strand, counting down.
CTCGATGCTAGGACCCTGGGATCATGAGCTGAACTGAAGGCAGACTCTTAACCAACTGAGCCACCCAGGCGCCCTCGGATTTCCTGGGTAGGCAGTTATGTCCTCTTGCAAATAGTAACAGTTTTATTTCTTCCTTCCCAATCTCTATGCCCTTTATTTCTTTTTCTGGCCTTCTTGTACTTGTTAGGACTTCCAGTACAGTGTTGAATAGTAGTGGTAAGAGCAGACATACCTGCCTTGTACCACTCTTGGAAGGAAGACATCCTTTCTATCACTATTCAGTATATTTTCAGCTGCAAGGAAACAATACATATCAACCCCTGTGTCTTTGTAGCCACTGCAACAAAACATTGAGTTTTAACAGTACGTTTTTGGGCAGCCAAGTTTTGTGTGTGACAGTTAAGTTCCACTATAACTGCAGTCCATTTGGCTAGGCTTTTCAGAGAGCTGGGAGAGAAGTTGATGTTTTCCCCACCACTTTAAAGTCAGTAATAACAGCAAATGTGCCATGATCATGTTATATTCTGGATCTCCTGACTTACAGTGCCCCTAGTCTAAATTTAAGATAGATAACATAAAAGTTAGAGGGAAAGCTGGGTATTCAGGCCATGAAGTTACCAGGACAGGAGGTGGCTCCTATTGGAATCTGAGGAGGAGTGGCCAAGGTTTTAAGATAATTATGTTTGATGGTAGATGCTACAATAGACCTGAGTATGTATACATTTTCTTGTAGGTGGTATAAAAGAACAGTACCAATTAGCTATTTATTAATCCTAAAGATTTACTGGAATACTGTGTAGATAACAGGAGTAGAAATTACTCATCATCTAAGCAAAAAGGATTTCAGGATGGCTAGCTTTTCCCCATTCTAATGGTCCTAGGGACATTGGATTAGAGTCTTGGACAGGGAAACCCAGATTGCAAAATCCTACTGAATTTCTCTCTAAATATCAAGAGTACTATGCACTCTGATTCATAAAATATGACTATGCAGGAAATAAGTAACACTGTTAAGTTCTGATTCTTCCCCATAAGTCACCTGTGACTAATTGTTCACCTGCCACTCACCTGTGACAATAATCTTGCTGTATATACTAAATGACTTGAAAAAAAGTCTTGCATAAAAATGAATAAAATATCATGGTGAAACAGGGCACCTAAGTTCAAGCCTTGGTAGGAGGCATCTACTAATGCTCATGGCCAGAGTTGAAAGATGGTGCAGTATGTAGTTTGTCCAAAGCACTTCAGAGTACAACTCAAATCACACTGCTTCTCTGCTTGGAGTGGTCATTTACCAGAGATAATTGAGACATTTCTCTTCATTGTGATAGTCTTTTTTTGTTGTTGTTGAGAGTTTGTGCAGATTTAAACTATAGCAACCCTCTCCCCCAAGCAAAAAAATCAAGCTCTTCCCAAGTCTTGCCACTGAACAAACATCCAGGTTTCCATTATTCTAAAGGCTAATAAAATTACCAACAATAAAGGCTTTGTTTCATGTCCAGATTTAATGTCCAGAATAGGCAAGTCTTTGAGTCAGAAAGTAGATCAGTATTTGTCCGGGAATGGAGGAAAGCTTCACATGGGGTTTGTGTTAATTTTCTGTTGCTGCTGTAACAAATTACCATGAACAGTGACTTAAAACAACACACATTTGTTCTATTTATTAATTTATCTTATAGTTCTAGAAGTCAGAAGTCCAAAATGGGTTTCACTGGGCTAAATTCAAAGGGTTGGCTAAGGAGAGACTTTCTTGCCTTTTCTAGTCTCTAGAGGCCACTTTTCTTGGTTCATGGCTCTTTTCCTCCAGCTTCAAAGCCTGCGATGTTGGGACAAGTTTCTCTCAGTCTGTCACCTCTGTGTCTCCAGTGACCTCTTCCAGTGACCGCTTCCACTTTTAAGGACTCTTATTACACTGGGCCCATCTAGATAATCCAGGATAATCTTATTTTCAAATCAGCTGATAAAGCAACTTAATTCCATCCGAAACCTTAATGTTTCTTTGTTATGTAACCTAACATACAAGTCCCAGACATGTTTGAGGGGGACATTACTCTGCCTATCACAGGGAAGATGGGAAGTGAGCGCTAGTGCTGATGGTTACAGGGTTTCTTTTTGGGAATGATAAAAATGTTCTAAAATTGATTGTGGTGATGGTTGTGCAATTCTTTTAATATATCAAAAACTACCTTGGGCGCCTGGGTGGCTCAGTGGGTTAAAGCCTCTGCCTTCGGCTCAGGTCATGATCTCAGGGTCCTGGGATCAAGGCCTGCATCGGGTTTTCTGCTCTGCAGGGAGCCTGCTTCCTCCTCTCTCTCTGCCTGCTTCTCTGCCTGCTTGTGATCTCTCTGTCAAATAAATAAATAAAATCTTAAAAAAAAACCTACCAAGTTTTGTACATTAGATGGATGAATTGTATGGGATATGAAGTACATTTTAATAAAGTGTGTGTGTGTGTATTCAGTATTTTTCTTCTTTTTATTTTATTTTATTTTATTTTTATTTATCTTATTATTATTTGCCCCAGGGGTACAGGTCTGTGAATCATCAGGCTTACACCTTTCTCAGCATTCGCCATAGCACAAACCCTCCCCAATGGCCATAACCCATCCACCTTATCCCTACCCTCCCACCCCCCAGTAACCCTCAGTTTGTTTTGTGAGATTAGGAGTCTCTTATGGTTTGTCTCCTTCCCCATCCCATCTTGTTTCATTATTTTTCCCTCCTCCTACCCCCCTCGACCCCCCACCCTGGCCCTCAAGTTCCTCATATCAGAGAGATCATATGATAATTGTCTTTCTCTGATTGACTTATTTTGCTCAGCATAATACCCTCTAGTTCTATCCACGTCATTGCAAACGGCAAGATTTCGTTTCTTTTGATAGCTGCATAGTATTCCATTGTATATATATACCACATCTTCTTTATCCATTCACCTGTTGATGGACATCTAGGTTCTTTCCATATTTTGGCTATTGTGGACATTGCTGCTATAAACATTCGGGTGCATGTGCCTCTGAGGATCTCCAAAACCAATTTCTGTCATCTTCCCTCCTGAGTCCAGCTACTTTCTGAATTCCTGAGGTAACTGAATCTTAGTTAATGATACCTTCATCAGTCACTTCACCCAAACTTTATGGCTAGAATAGATTGCTCTCCTCATATCCTGTTATTCAGTCTTTTTTTTTTTTTTTAATCTCCACTGTTTTCACTTCCTAAATAGTTTTAAAATAATATCCCTTCTCAAGCCTGGTCTTTCTTAATGTGACTAGATCTTTGTCCCTAAGGCAGACAGGGTTTTTTGTTTGTTTGGTCGGTTGGTTTTTGTTTTGTTTTGTTTTGTTTTACCTAATGACCTCTTTGGCATTGTGATGACATCTGTGGACCACTCTAAAACGAGTTGTATTAAAATACAGTTAAATGGTTTTTATCTGTGATACATTAGTATACATGTGTCTTTACCGCTGTGGCGAAGTGAAATGACAAGTTCTAAAAGTGAGCCCTAATAACTGGTGATAATTTCCAATTAGGGAGGAGAACAGCTTATATTTTAAGATACCTGCATCAACGGTGATGTGGTATGAAAATATTTGTGATTTCTGTTGGTGACAAAGTCACAGGTACTGCCGATAGTAGTGTGGTGTGTTGCCAACACGTCATTGGAGGAAACGCTAAATTTTGGTTAGAGATCAGCGAAGAACAACAACTTTCTCTGCCGTTCAAGGTCTCGGAGGACCGCAGGTTAAGAAGCCCCGCCCGCCCCCCGGGGCCCGGGGCCCGAAGCCCGAAGCCCGGGGACCACCGAGCGGCGCGCTCCGGCGTCCTAGAGCGGAAGCACGTGAGGCTCGGGCGACGCGGCCCGGGCGGCGACGCGCTTCCGGTCACGCCGCGCACTGCGCCTTTTCCGAGGTGAGTGGTGGACTTTGTCGCCGGGCCGTCCTTGCTAGGGGCGCACCCTTCGCCCCTGCAACCGCGGCGGAGGGAGGCGGAGGTTCCCTGCCGGCCCGTGCTGTCGTCCGTCGGGTGGCTTCGCTTGCCCCCGCCCACGGTGGCCGCTTCGGGACGAGGAGCCGTGGCGGAGAGTAGACGCCGTGTGTGCCCGGCACAGCTGCGGAGCCCAGCCCCCGGCCCGCCAGTACTTAGCCCGCCGCTGCACGGCGGCTGCCGCCTCAGGTTCCCGGGATGCGGCTGGCACGGAGCCGAGCGTGGGCCCCGGCCGCAGGGAGCTTTCAGTTCAGTGGGAAAGTCGCGTAGTCCCCAAACCTGATCGGTTCACGCTCCCGGCTTGCAGCCCAGTAGCGGCGGCCTGCTGTCCGGTCAAAGACCAACGCCTGAGCGTGTGCACAGTGCCTGCATGGCGTCATCTTTCGCCCCTTCCGCACCCTCGTTTTGCAGCACACTGTCTGGCGGTGCTACAGCCTTCCCGGCGTTTCACCTCCAGAACATGCGTTTTTGACCTAGTTAATTGCTGTCCCTCAGTCTTCCCATCTAGGATAGATTTCCCTGGCACTAATCACCGTTGTGATCTCGAAGTTATTTATGAGAACTTTTTGATTTGTGCGTGTCCTTCCTTTAGACAAAGCTCCCCGACAGAAGGTCACACTCGTTTTTCCTCTCTCCACTGTATCTCACACTTGGCCTGGAATGAAGGAAGTATATGATAAATGTTTGTTGAGTGAAGAAAGCACAAATTAATGCAAATGTATAATCTCAAACTGGAAGAGGTGGTATACAGTAAAGGGAACACAGTATGAGTGGAGATTTTAACGTGGGAAGCTACCGTGGTTTGTAGAGGATGATCTGAAGGGTGATCTACTATTACGTAGGTGAAATAGGGTTAGGCTGCCGGAGAGTATTGTAGGCGGACTATCAGTTACGAAGGTAACTGCAAGGCTGGAGAAGAGTAGCTCAGACAGAGGCAACAGCAGGTACAGAGGCACCGAATTAGCACAGTAGAGGGAACTGAAGGCAGGTCAGCTGGCTAAACAAAGGAGGAGGGTGGCACAAGATGAGGCTAGCAGGAAATTACAGCATGCACTGAGGTTGGGGAAGATGGTGGCTTTGGGGCAGAATGTGACTGCGTAGCAAGAATACAAAGTGTCTGTAGGGGATGATATAATTAAAGTAATAACCTAGCATTTTGGCATGGTGAGGTGGCCTTTCAGGGTCCTTTGCTAATCAATTTCAGTCACCACTGGGTCCTAGAATGGAGTGGTGAACAAAAAAAGAAAAGAAAAGAAAGACTGCGATTCTCTCAATTTTCTTGGTGACTCTTCCATATTAACCTCAGAATCATTGTATCAGGTTCTGAAAGATCCTTTTGGGATTATGATGGGAAGTGATCTAGTGTAATTAACTGAATACATGGCCTTTGGAATCTGGCACATCTGGTTCTGCACGGAGGTGGGGGTATTCAACGTGGGACTGGATCCCACGATCCCTAGATCCTGACCTGAGGTGAAATCAAGGGTTGGATGCTTAACCGACTGAGCCACCAAGGCTCGGTTTATTTTTAAAAATAAAGGTCTGGGTTTCCTCTTGTTAGGTTTTGCTTTTTGGTTTTTGCTTGCTTTGCTCTTTGTGTACTCCTGTTCCCCCTGTACTTACATCTTACCCAGGACAGGCAGAATGGCTTGAGGGTGGTACAGGCTCTGGTGCCTGAGGGCAAGTTACTTACCTTTTCAAATCTGTTTCCTCTGAATTCAAACTTCATTGTATGGAGTGGGTTGAAAGAAGAAATATATGCCACTTGTTCAATGGGCATTGAATAAATGATGGCTGCTATTGTTACTGGCCACAGATTTGTTGATTTAAAGGAGAGCCTTTGACTGGGCCAAGCTCACTCATGGTTCTCTGTGCTTCCTCCCTCAGCCCCTGCCCTTCACTGAGAGTGAGCCAAGGTGATGGCAGCCATGCCGCAGAATGCCTGGCAGCAGGTGAGCTGTGACTCCCTCAGGTTAGCCTTCAGAGATCTAATTTGAAGGAAATGGGGCAAGAGAGGGATAATTCTGGCAAGACTCTTAGAACCAAAGCAGCAGGAACGCATCTTCTGATTGTCTCCAGTAGGACTGGATGTTGGGGAGAAAGCTGATGGCGAAGGGCTAAGCAGCCAGAAGCCCGGCAGACGCTGGCTGGAGGGAGTGTCCGGGGAATCAGTAGTCTCCTGTTCTCCAAGGATCTCTGCTGAACTAGAGAGCCCCGGGGTTCAGTAGGGACCCCCATGGAGGGATCTCTGAGAATGAGGGACTCGGGTTGATGGTATAAGTATCCAGTGTTTGGTGGCAGTGATGGAGATCAGTGGGGTTTCAAGGTTCTTGGGAGGTGGGGGCAGAGGGCCAGCAGGAGGAGAAGAAAAAGGGGCTTCTAGCCTTTGTCCTGTTAAAGAAGTTTGGCTTCATAACCAGGGAAAATATATCATCCTTAATGTCATTGCTGCTGGCTAAGGTGAGGCACCAGCAGACTATGATGGGGGAAAATCTGTGCTAGGACAGGACACCTGAATTTAGGGATCCCATCGGGTCTGTGTGGTTTTCAGCTAATCACTTGAACTCTGTATTTTTATGGATTTTATCTGTAAAGTGAGTGTTAAGTACCTTACATTTGTGGAACTGGGAAATTGATTTCTTGAGTTGTAGTTCACTTTCTGACTGGGGAGTTGCTAGGTGTTGATTATCATTTCCTCTTTCTGGGACTTATTTATCCAATAACTTAGTATCCATGAACCATATGCTACGTCCCAGTGCTGTATTTTTGACATCTCCTAGTTCCCTCTCCCTCACTCTAATCGATGCAGCATCTTCCCTATAGCTTCCACTCTCTTCTGGTCCTCTGTAAGTACTGGTGAGTCACTGGTACCACCATATTGCTCAGTCCTGACCACTCAGCTTCCAGACTGCTGAGCATTTGTTGACTTATTCTCCCTTGATACCACTTCTAGAGAGGCACCAAGTCCGACTCCTTCTGCCTGCTGTCTCTTCCACTTGTCCCATATTTTATATTGGCATCATTCAGGGTTTGTCATTCCTTTTCTGAGATTTTTGTTGGCAAATCATTCCAGCTAGCTGCTGTGTGTACAGTCTCATGCCTTCCTCTTACTACTTATCACCTGATGCAGCTCAGTTTCCTGAGCTTTGATTTTATCCTCTAGTCCAGGGTTCTCAAACTTTAGTGTGCTCCAGAATCACCTGGAGGGCTCATTAAAGCAGGAATTGCTCTCAGGTGGGACCTACCAGTTTGCTTTCCGACAAGTTCTCAGATGTTCCTCCTGCTCCTCCTCCTCCTCTCCCCTCCTCCTCTCACTGCCCCCCTTACTCCTCTTCCTTCTCCTGGTCCTCCACCTGCTGCTGCTTCTGCTCTGGGGACCACACTTTAAGAACCACTGTTGTAGTTAGTGCTGACTCATTAAGTCATTGAGTTTACTGAGTCATGTTGTCAATTTAAATAGATCATTGTATGTGCTGGCAGAGGATGGATTCAGTGCAGGACAGCCTGGAATTGGAGCTGTTTAAGTGTCCCCAGCTGTCGAACTAGCGTACTGATTGTATGATGGTGAAGAAGAGTCAGATTCTGGAAATGTTTAGGCAATGAAACTGGCAGGATCTGATTACCAACTGCATGTGAGAAATGAGCAGTGACTGGAGTGAGTTAGTCTAGGGTAAATTTCAAGTTGTGGCGTAGAAGTCTGGGCTGAAATTGGTACTATTAACTGAGAGGGAAACAATATTGTTGCTCGTTGTGCCGATTAGTTTATATGAGTTAGAAAAGCCAGTTTTGGTTGGAAGATAAATTTGGGGTAGTCGATGGGTCAGGCATATTAGGTCACCAGGGAGTCTGAGGCAGTGTTGGAACTAGTGGAAGATGGGGATCTGCAGAATCAGTTGCGGCATTAGAAAGTGGGAGAATATTCATTGCATGTTCAGATAACCAGGTTGATACTAAAGTCTGAGGAGTAGATAGAGGGTCTAAACCAGATGCTAGCACTTTCTGGGGAGGTAGAGCTGGGGCCATCAGAGAAGGGAAAGTAGGGGCTGATGAAAAACTCTTGAGACTTGGTTGGTAGAAGCTATCATAGATTGTCTTGGAGGTATAAAGAAAAGCAGCTAAAAGAGCTGTCCAGCAGCAATTTGATTCCAAAAGCAATTTTTCCCAGGAAGACCCATCAGGAAGTCCATCAGAATAGACTGTTCCAGGTGGCACTAAGCTGTCCCCTAGACATTCTTGAGTACAGGCAGTATAGCTCTTTAAGCACAGATGGGGGTTGGATGAGACAGGCTCATCAGAGCAAACCGTGATGCTCTTCTTGTTAAGGTGGGCTTGAGGTTTGGGGCAGAATGAGCACTTGTGGGATACAGATGGATTATCTGGGCACTGAGGCAGTGAAGAGGGAACAGGTCGATCCTGACATGCTACCTGTGAGTGGGTGTCTAGATAGATTGAAGCTAATGTCCCTTTGTAGGTGTAACAACAAAATATTAAAAGTATGTATAAAACCAAAGAATTTACTTTAGAAGTTTAATTAATGGGAGATTTTCCAAAGTTTTTGAAATGTTACCATGTTATAGAATAGTACATTTCATGTCCTAATGGAAGCTCTTCTGTTAGTGAGAGAAGTTTCAGATTTTTGGTTGTAGAAATAGTCATTTAATGGTCTAACATCCAGTTCCTTCACTTTATTTTATTAGCTGTCCCTGTTAGGACCCCTCCCTCATACTGTCCCCTGTGTCCTGCACTCTGTCCCTGAGTCAGAAAATTGGCTCCGGGGCAGCAGGAACCTCTTGTTTTAGGAGTTGGTGACCTTTAAGGACGTGGCTGTGTACTTCACCCAGACAGAATGGGCTGGTCTTTCTCCCGCACAGAAGGCCCTGTACAGAAGCGTGATGCTGGAGAATTATGGGAACTTGACATCCCTGGGTAAGGCTGCTTTCCTCCTGGGACTCAGAGCTGTGCTTTTCTGTTTCCTTCCTTGTTCTCTCCTAATAGGCTGGGTATGCAGTGTGGAGAGGGAGTGGTTGTTTCTGGGATCCTCCACTCTGACTCCAGGGCTGAAACCAAGTGACCCACTTCAAAGGTTGGTGGGTAGGGAGAGATCTTGGGTCAGTTTGGTTGCAATTTATGGAATTGTTGTCTCCTGGTAAGAGTACCTCCCATCTTCCAAGGGGCTCTGCACAGTAAGGAATGCATAGTTTCCATTGCCAGAGCTAAGTTCTTAGCTTGTCTAGGGAAGGGTGTGACCCCTTCCCTGTATCTGTAGGATCTCACTAACTTACCTACTCATAAGTAGGAAAGGATCACAGATACTCGGTTTTTTAACCAAATCTTGGCTTTCCCCAGTCCTGAGCCTTCTTCTGTGGATCTTGCTCTTACGGAGGCCCTTGGGGTTGTCCTTCTTTTGACACATCAGACACACAGCTGAAAGGTGCCATTTTCTCCCCCTTTTCAGGACACCCAGTTCCCAAACCTGCCCTGATCTCACTTCTGGAGGGAGGGAATTTGCCTTGGGGCTTGGAGGCACAGGATAACCCATCTGCAGAGAGGACCAAAGACCTCTGTAAAGGTAAGGAGGAAGATTTAGAACTGGCAGCTATGGAGCTTTATAGAGCAGTGTGTTTTAAAATGAACCATGCTGGGAAGGATTTAAATAAATGGATGATTTCTCCTGTAAGTAATATACGAAACCTTTGCCATTAATTTTAACTGTTAACAAGTTCCCCTGGGGGTTCATGTAGTTTTTTAATCCATTACTCCTTTCTGAGTTTCAGCGTTTCCTATCTCATTGGTCCCCTTTCTTTGGACAGGATGGATTTGTTCACAGGTGGTTCTCAGCACTTGCCATGTGCCAAGCTTTGTTTAAGAAGCTCTGGAGGATACATGCTATGGGGATAGATTGTAAAGAGCTTTAAAAAAAAGTGTGTTAAGTGCTGTTGTTTGTGTATAGGTAGTGGGCTGTGCAAGCACAGCAGAAGGAGAAGTTGGAGAAATTACCATTTAGAAGCTTAAGTAAACTGCTTCAGCGGCAGGCTGTGNGCCTCCTTGTGATCTCTCTCCCGCTGTGAAATAAATAAATAAAATCTTGAAAAAAAAAAAAAAAAAGAAGCTCTGGAGGATACATGCTGTGGGGATAGATTGTAAAGAGCTTTAAAAAAAAGTGTGTTAAGTGCTGTTGTTTGTGTATAGGTAGTGGGCTGTGCAAGCACAGCAGAAGGAGAAGTTGGAGAAATTACCATTTAGAAGCTTAAGTAAACTGCTTCAGCGGCAGGCTGTGTGTTCCAAATTTGACTTATGACAGTGGATCCCCTGTGGAAAAAAAGAAGGTAGATTATCTGGCCTAAGAAATGGAGTAGAGGATCCAATAAATTGTTGGGAAGAATCTTGCAGTTTAATGTTCGGGGACAGGGGCGCCTGGGTGGCTCAGTCATTGGGCATCTGCCTTCAGCTCGGGTCATGATCCCAGAGTCCTGGGATCGAGCCCCACATTGGGCTCCCTGCTCTGCTGGAGGCCTGCTTCTCCCTCTCTCACTCCCCCTGCTTGTGTGTCCCTCTCTCGCTGTCAAATAAATAAATAAAATCTTTAAAAAAAAATATGTTCAGGGACAGTCACCTGGGGAGCATATTTTAAAATGGNCTCACTCCCCCTGCTTGTGTGTCCCTCTCTCGCTGTCAAATAAATAAATAAAATCTTTAAAAAAAAAATATGTTCAGGGACAGTCACCTGGGGAGCATATTTTAAAATGGATATTTCTGGAGCGCTTACAAGTTATTGGTTTTTTCTAGTAAGCAGTAGAAGAGCATGAAGCTTAGGACTCAAAGCCTAAGTAAGACTTCCTAGAATCTGGGGTTGGTACAGTCTGCAGTATACCCTGACNCTCTCTCTCTGTGTCAAATAAATAAATAAAATCTTTAAAAAAAAAAAATAAATAAAAATAAAATGGATATTTCTGGAGCGCTTACAAGTTATTGGTTTTTTCTAGTAAGCAGTAGAAGAGCATGAAGCTTAGGACTCAAAGCCTAAGTAAGACTTCCTAGAATCTGGGGTTGGTACAGTCTGCAGTATACCCTGACCCCCTTTACTCAGCCAGTGGTGTAGATGAATGTAGTTGCTGTGTCTTACCCACGCAGCCTGTGTGGAAAATCTAGAATGCAGAGTTTGTGGTGCACCTGAGTGCTCTATCCTAATAAACTTAGGGCATGGGAATAGGAGATGACAGAGCAGGTAAAAGCAAACAGGAAGCAGGAGCAGTGACCCCTGCCACAGTGGCCTTGCCTCTAGTGACATAGGCCCACATTTGGTTGTATGTGAAATATTAACATGGTATGTACTTTGGATTGGCCTGAAGGAAATTGAAGGCATTGAATCTTGTTAAACTATTACTATATGACAGGTGTTAACTTTTGAGTAAGCGAATTGGGTAGTGGCAGTGCAAACATGGAAGAGGAAAGAGCATGTGGAGCTAACATTGCCCACATCTTATCAAAACCTGGCCATCAAAGAGGAGAGTTGAGTCAGATAACACTGGGAAGTCATGACATAAAAGAAACTTTAAATTTATGTGAATTCAGATTTGAGCACAGAGTCTAAGTTTCCTTTAGGATATGTATAAATGTATAAATGGATGGCCAGCGCAGGCCATGGAGAAGGCAGGTGTAGAGTCAGATAAATGTCAGGTCTACAGAAGTAGATGCAAGTGTACTCTACTGGAGTTTTAATTGAAATGACACCCAGAGAGCAAAAAAGAGCTGAATCTTAAATACTAAGGGATATTTAAATTTTACTGAGACAGGGAAGAGAAAGTAGGCAGAGGAGCGTCCCCAAGAGGGAACGTGGAACTGAAGCCAAGGGTAGGAGTTTCAGGGTAGGTACTTTGTAGAGAAGGAGTAAATGGGAGATGAGGAAATTGAGGTAGCACTTTAGATAAGTTTATTTTGGTAAGTTTAGAAATGAAATATTACCATACTCTTTTTTTTATTAGGAGCTTATTACATTTTGTGTCAAACCCCTGTATACTCATTAGGTACTTTGAGACTGGAGTATCAAGAGACAAAATTTACCTTGGCATTGCAATGTATGTGAATTCTGTTCTAGGTTAGGCTAGTGTGTTTCATTTTTTTTTTAAGATTTTATGTATTTATTTGACAGAGCTAGAGAACAGAGGCAGAGGGAGAGGGAGAAGCAGACTCCCCGCTGAGCAGGGAGCCTGATATGGGACTTGATCCCAGGACCCTGGGATCATGACCTGAGCCAAAGGCAGATATTTAACTAACTGAGCCACCCAGGTGCCCAGTGCATTTCATTTTAAAAAGTGATAGTTACATATTATGTCAATTTCACAACTAATGGTTAGGCAGTTTGAAAAACACTACTGTAAGAAAAAGTTGGATGTAAAGGGGTGATCATTAAGCCCAAGTGGATTTCAGGATCTGCAGAAGGAGGTCGGTGATGAAGAGGAGGGATGATACAGCTGTAGAGCAATGTCACAGGAGAAGGGAGGAGATGGCATGAGGGGTGCATTGGGAAACATGAGACATAAGAGGGCAGCAGATGGCTTGAGTGGGTGTAGAAATGGAAGGGAAAGGCGTTGAGGGCACTGCATCTGGGCAGCTTTGTTCTTTTAGCAGGAAGGTGGCAGTAATGGCTAGAGACCTAGAAAGGTGGTGGCTTGGAAGAACTGCTATTGGGATCCTGATCTAGATGATGGCAGGTTATGGGCCAGCAGGAAAATAAACAGTATTTGGTCATTGATTGCCCAGTCCTGGTTTTTATAACTGAGCACCCTAGTAGCAAGAAGGAGGCAGAGTGTGAAAGCAGACCACCAGGTCTCAGTTGTTGTGATCACTCTCTTTCAGACTGCTCGTTACCCTGTTTACTTCAGTCTCCAAGGACTCTTACTAGTTTAACTCACACTTGAAGGATGAACTTGATTAATGAGCACATGAGTCCCAGGTAACCCAGATTAATGTTAAAACAAAATTAGTCCAACTTTTTACATAAAACAGATTGGCTTGGGGACACCGGGGTGGCTCATTCGGTTGAGCATCTGCCTTTGGCTTGGGTCATGATCCCAGGGTCCTGGGACTGAGCCTGGCATTGGGCTCCTTGCTCAGCAGGGAGCCTGCTTTTCCCTCTGCCTGCTGCTCCCCCTTCTTGTGCACTCTTGCTCTCACTCTCTCTCTCTGACAACCAAAATCTTTAAAAAAAAAA
>LNAC01000044.1:977602-1003668 GCA_002007465.1 Ailurus styani | reverse complement strand
TATATATATATATATATATATATATATATATATATATGGACTTTAACTGAGGTAAAATAGCATCCAGTTTTGGAATACAAATTCCATTTTACAGGTGGATGTTTGTCTTCTTTTTGCTAAAATGAGAAGAACTTCTCTGCAGTCTTGGTGTATCTAAGTAAACTCTATTCTTCCTTTCCAAATCAAGTTTCTGCATGTTTGAGATTCAGACGTCTGTGAGAGTGATAACAAGACAGGAATTTCCAGCAATTTTAGGGAGTTCATTGTCCTCTGTGGACCTGCAGTTAACAACTTTGGGGGGGGTATCCTGCAGTTAAGAACCTCTGAGTGTGATTTTCTTCTCTGTCTTGTCACAGCCTAGTGCTTTTAATGCTTAGTGTCTCCAGGCTTTTGGGCCATTTTCAGGGTATGAATTTTTTAAAAGAATCTTTTTCCTTCATCATCTTTGTATTCTGACTCTGTTCTGTTGTACTTTCTGACTCTTGAGTCTTGCCAGCCCCAGTGTCACCACTTGCTTTTAGAGCCTGTGCCTTTGGTATTTTGTAGGCCTATGAATATGGTACGGTGGAAAGAGAATGTACCAGAGAGAAGTTATTAAAAAAATCTGAAGTCTGGAAAACTTTAGGAAGCAGCCTGATATGTGCTGTGTACACCAATACCCTGTTTCTCCTTGACCGTTCTCTGTGTGATACTTGGCCCTTTCATTTTAGTAGCCTGGTCTTGCTGGCACTCCAATGTGGAGGTTGGAATAGTAATCTCTAAAGGCTCTATAATTTCCAATGATGTTTTGTTTCTAGCATAATCCTCAGGTGGCATTTGCTTTTTCTGTTCTATTAGATACTGAGACCAGTGTTGGCAATGATTCCACATCAACACAGGGAATTTCTGAAGAAAGAGATGTGATATTGTCACATGGTTTGAAGAAGAGTGTTGTTCAGGGAGCCAACTTTCTAGAAACCTGTGAACTGGAACAGCACCAGGAAATCCCCACAGTGAAAAGTATTAAAGGAAAGGTTCCAAGAATGCACTGTGCAAGGAAACCCTTCAGATGTGAGGAGTGTGGGAAATGCTTCAGTTATTTTTCTTATTATGTTAGACACCAGAGAATCCACACTGGGGAGAAACCCTTTGAGTGTAATAAGTGTGGAAAAGCCTTTAATGGCAATTCTTCATTAATTCGGCACCAGAGAATCCACACTGGAGAGAAACCCTATCAATGTGAAGAGTGTGGGAGAGCCTTTAATGATAATGCCAATCTGATTAGGCATCAGAGAATCCACAGTGGGGATAGGCCCTATCTCTGTGGAGAGTGTGGAAATAGTTTTACCAGTAGTTCTGAGTTTGTTATACATCAAAGAATCCACACTGGGGAGAAGAAACCTTATGAGTGTAATGAGTGTGGAAAAGCTTTTGTTGGTAATTCACCACTACTTCGACATCAGAAAATCCACACTGGAGAAAAACCCTATGAATGTAATGAGTGTGGCAAAAGCTTTGGAAGGACTTCCCATCTTAGCCAACATCAGCGTATTCACACAGGGGAAAAGCCCTATTCTTGTAAAATATGTGGGCAGGCCTTCAGTTTTCACACAAAACTAACTCGGCACCAGAGAGTCCACAGTGAAGAAAAACCCGTTGACTGTGTAGATTGTGGAAAAGCCTTTAGTGCTCAGAAACAATTAAAAAGGCATCTCAGGGTCCATATTCAGGAGTCTTCCTATTTATGCGATGCGTGTGGGAAAGTCTTCACTGGCAAAAGAAATCTTCTTCAGCATCAAAGAAGCCATACTGCAGAGAAACCCTATGAGTGTGTCAACTATGGCAAAACTTTTAGGACTTCTTCCAAGCTAGGTCATCATGAGCATGTCCACCCTGGAGAGAAACCTGTCCTGGACATTTGCCATTTTGGCCTCCCAGCATTTTTCACCCCCTTTTACTGGTAGTAGTATACCGAATTTCCCTTTGGATTTCGTCTTCCACTCAGGAGCAGGATGTGTGACACAGGCCTGGCTCACCTGCACATTCCTTCCCCCAGAGCTCGTGGTGCAGATGTCAGTAGTTTACCCAGCATGGTCCAGTTACAGCCCCAGCACTTGGCAGGAGTAATAGGAAGAAATACTCTTCTTTCTCCCCCTTAGTCTTCAAGCTGAGAAGAACTCTTAGATTCTTGTGGAGGCTGAGGAGAAAGTCAGCGCAGCAAAAGAGAAATCAGAGTTGAAGAGCGATCACCCTCGAGGGCTCTGTTTGAACAATTGCATTAGACGATATCTGAAGCCAGAAATACAGCTGGATTTTTGAGTTCCAGTAACCAATACACTTAACTTTGTTTTTGTTCTGTTGTCTTTTTGTTTGAGCAAGGTTAGGGTAGGTTTCCTTTCCTTGCAAGAGAGTTTTATCACCATAACAAAAATCTTCCGGGATAATAAACCTGGTGAAGAAATGTTTTTCTGTGTATGATGTGTGAAAGAGTCTTCAGCTATAGTTCCAGCGGACCATGTGATTGTAACAAGAATGGAAGACCCATTGTAATGCAGGAGCCTGGGCTACATCAGGGTACCAGCTCTTTAAGCTCTGTGACGCGAGTTTCAGTGTTACTGCAAGATTAAACAAAAGAATGGACTCCATCAAGGAGTCCATTCCAAAGATTAGTCCTGACTATGAAACCAGTAGCTACTGCTTTTAAGGCTTTTATTTTGTTTACTCAATTTTTATTTGGAATGGTTGCTCTTCTAGGGATTAAATTGGGAAATGCCAGGCTGTTGTAGCATTTATAGCATGCCATTTACCAGTTTGTCTAGAATAGCATGCCTGCCTTGCCCTTTGATTTGGTCAGTGGGCTAAGGAAATGGTCTAGTTCTCTCATAAGAGGGAGTGCTGAGGTGTCTCAGTAGGAAGACAAAGAGCTGGCCCTTTTACTTAGGTGATGAATGTGGTCTGCACCCTTCATTGTCTCCTGTGCCCTTTTGCTGCCAACCATTGTGGCAGTCATCCTGACACACTCCAGACTTACCTGCTCCCTGGAGTCTGGCACCTGGTGGCTTCACTACCTCTTCCTTATTTGCCAGCAATTGAATGAGCAGTTGTGTCACATGCTTGGACTGACCAATGAGTGATAGGCTGGGGGAATCACTTAACTTAAAAAATTGAAGTATAATATACGTACAGGAAAATGTACAACTTGAAATATTACCAAGAACATAGCTTTATAATCACCAAGATCAGGAGAAAGGATATCTCCTTGTGCCTGGTTCTAGTCATTACTTAATCTCTCACAGTAATCTCTGTCCTGACTTCTACCATCACAAATGTTTACGTGAATGGAATCATCAGTATAGATTCATTCTCATTGCCACATGGTATGTTGTTAACGTGAATATACCACAATTATTACCTGCTGTTGGTAGGCATTGTGGGTTATTTCCAGGGGAGCATCGTTTTTGTTTTGTTTTGTTTTTTAAGATTTTATTTATTTATTTGACAGCACAAGCAGGGGGAGTAGCAGGCAGAGGGAGAGGGAAAAGCAGGCTCCCTGCTGAGTGGGGAGCCTGCTGGGCTTGATCCCAGCACCCTGGGATCATGATCTGAGCTGAAGGCAGATGCTCAACTGACTGAGCCACCCAGGTGCCCCAGGGGGATTATTTTGAGGGCAGATCATCTAAAAGTCACTCAGAATAAAACTGGTGAGAGTAGCAGACTCGGGGACTTAGTTTCACATTTTGCCACGTCAGCCATAGCTGCCCTTCACTAAATGATGTCACAGCAGTAATATGCTTTTGACACTCATCCTGTGTCAGGTACTTTTCTAATCACTGCACACACTTAAACAGTTGTATAAAGAAGTTGTTTTCATTAGCTCCATGTTACAGTTGAGGCAAAGATTAGTTCGGCCATCCAAGGACACAAGTAGCAGAGCAGGGGTTCAAACACAGGCAGCCTGGTTTCAGAGTGTCCGGTTTCACCAGTGTCCTGGCCATCCCAGGCGTCTCTAGCGTGGAATCCATACCTTTTCTCTTCCAGCGTTTGGTGGCTGCCAGCATTCCTTAGCTTGTGGCCATGTCACTCCTCAGTCTCTACTTTTGTCTTCACATCACCGCCTCTCTATGTCTGATCTCCATTTGCTTCTCTCATAAGGAAACGTGGCATTTAGGACCCACCCAGGTGATCCACGTTACACCAGCAAAAACTGCCATTTACAGCAATATTTACCGGGTTCTAGAAGTTGGGACCTGGAATCTTGTTGGCTGTTATTCAGATGCACAAGTAAGGTGGAAGAGGAAAGAAGTTAACAATTGAGCAGTGCCTGACTCCCAGGCCATACTGTGCACTTTAAGTGAAATAGCGTATAGTATGTACAACAACTGTGTGCTCTTAGCCCATTTTTCAGATAAATGAATGGAGTTTTAGAAAAATGAAGTGATTACTCAATGTCTCATAGCTAGTTAGTGGAGGAGCCAGGACTCCTCAGTACGATTCCTGCTAGGTCACACTGCCTCAAAAGCTGGCTGCTAAGTATTTTGCGCTTAATGAACAGTGTTAAGTTAGTGCACTTGATAACATAACGAAGTTACCTGTTCATTTCTTTTTCATTTCCCGCCCACCGTTTATATTGCATTTTCGCATGACCTGAAGATATAAAGAACACTGGGGTGTTAACAGCTTGCTGTTACCTAATGTGGTTTGTAGTGTGACCAAATGAGGGAATTCCAGGAAAACTACCTTCAGGAACCACAAGTACTTGGTTGGGCTGTTGATGTAGTCCCTGCTTTTTTACCATCATCAGTGTGATCTCTTGTTTTTTAATTGGAATGTTTAATCATTTGTATTTGATATACTTACTAGGTTTAAATCTGTCATCTTGCTATTTGTTTTCTGTTTGTCCCATAGTTCTCCCCCTCCCCAACCCTATTCCCTGCCCTTTTTTGGATCAATTAAATTTTTGTGATTTCATTTTATCTCCTTTTGTAGCTATTCAGCTGTAACAGTTTTTGTTTCTTTAGGATTTAGACTATATATCTTAGCTTAGCATACTCTACCTTTAAGTGATATTATACCACTTCATGTAAAGCATAAAAACCTTATAAAAATGTATTTTCATTTCTCCTTTCCTAACCTTTTAAGGCTGCTTGAAGTTGTCCCACAGCTCATGAATGATCTGTTCATTTATTATTTAATTAGACTTTTAATTTTGAGATGATTGTAGATTGATAGGCAGTTGTAAGAAATAATATGGAGAGTTTCCATGTATCTTTTACCCAATTTCCTCCAAAGGTAATATCTTGCAAACTAAAGTACAATACAACAATCAGGATACTGACACGGACATAGTCAATATACTGCACACTATCCATACTCACAGGGTCCCTCATGTTGCCCTTCTAGAGCCACACACAACCCTCTCCTTCATTCCTGGAAGCCACTAACCTGTTCTCTATTTCCTTTTAAAAAATCATTTTAGAATGTTACGTAAATGGTA
The DNA here is from genome assembly GCA_002007465.1 of Ailurus styani. NCBI lineage: Eukaryota > Metazoa > Chordata > Mammalia > Carnivora > Ailuridae > Ailurus > Ailurus styani. Next base: position 998,195 of record LNAC01000044.1, on the reverse strand, counting down.
CCGGACAGTATGTAACATTTGGGATTGGCCTTCTTTTCACTCCGTGTAAATCTCTGGAGATTGAATGAGATTGCATCAACAGTCTTCTTTTTGATTCCTGAGTATATTCCATAGTATAGATAACCCACAGTGTTAAACTGTGCTCGCCTACTGAAGGACATCTAAGTCATTTCTAGTTTTTGCCTGTTGTGAATGGAGCTGCTGTAGACATTTGTGTGCAGGTTTTTGTGTGAATGTTTTCATTTGTCCTGAATAAATGCCCAGAGTGCTGGGTTGTGTGATAATTGCATGTTTGGTTTCCTAAGAAACTAACTGTTTTCCAGTGTGACTACACCATTTTATTTTACATTTCCACCAGTAACATATGAGTGATCCAGTTGCTCTGCGTCCTTGCCAGCATTTGGTGTTGTCACTATTGTTCTGTTTCAGTCATTCTGATAGATATTTATGTTAATGGTATTGTGGCTTAATTGCATTTCCTTAATGGCTAATGATGTTGAACATCTTTGTCATCTATGTATCTTCTTTAGTGAAGTGTTTCTTCACACACTTTGCCCATTTTCTAATTGGATTGGTTTTTTTTTTTTTTAAAGATTTTATTTATTCATTTGAGACAGAGAGAGAGATTACAAGTAGGCAGAGAGGCAGGCAGAGAGAGAGGAGAGAGGAGGAAGCAGGCTCCCTGGCGAGCAGAGAGCCCGATGTGGGCCTCGATCCCAGGACCCTGGGATCATGACCTGAGCCGAAGGCAGCGGCTTTAACCCACTGAGCCACCCAGGCGGCCTGGATTGGTTGTTTTTTTTGCTGTTGAGTTTTGAGAATTCTTTATATATATAGTAAGAAGTATGTGCTAGTACTTGTTGGATATGTGGTTTGCACATATTTTTTCCTACTCTGTAGCTGGTCTTTTCATCCTTTTAACAGGATCTTTTGTAGAGAACATTTTTTAAATTTTGATGAAGTCTACTGTATCCATTTTTCCTGTTATGACTAATGCATTTTGTGTTAGGTCTAAGAACTCTTTGCCTAGCCCTAAGTCCTAAAGATGTTCTCTTTCATTTGTTTCTAAACATTTTACATTTACATATTTACATTTTACTTAATTTCATTTTATATTTATGGCTGTAATCCATTTGGGGTTTATAAGTTGTGATGCCTAGGTTGAGATTCATTTTTTCTCTATGGATGTCCAGTTGCTCCACCAGCATTTTTTGAAAGAGCCATCTTTCCTCTATTGAATTGCTTGTGCACTTTTGTAAAAGAAATAAGTTAAGCATATTTATATGGGTCTATTTCTGGGTTCTTCATTCTGTTCCATTGATTTATGTATATATTCCTCTGCCAATAATACAGTCTTTTTTTTTTTTTAATAATACACAGTCTTGATTGTTGTAACTACATAATAAGACTTGAAACTGGGTAGACCTATTACTTTCATGTTATTCTCCTTTTTCAAACTGGTGTACTTATTCTAGATTCTTTGCTTTTTCATATAAATTTTATTTTTTTTTCATATAAATTTTAAATTAATCTTGTCTATATCTTCAAAAAATCTGCTGGAATTTTAGTATGAATAGCATTAAACCTGTATATCAATTTGGGGAACACCTGACATCTTTCTTATGCTGAATCTTGCAATCCATGAACCTGGTATTTATTACCATTAGTTTAGATCTCACTTGATTTCTTTCATCAGTGTTTTGTGGTTTTCAACATGCAAATCCTGTACATGTTTTGTCACTGTTTGTTTATTTTTAATTTTCTTTGCTCTGTGTGTTTCTTTCTGGATAGTTTTTAGTGCTATGACTTCAAGTTCACTACATTTAAAAATTTTTTTTTATTATTTGAGAGAGAGAGAGAGGGATTGAGAGAGTGAGTGGAGGGGGCAGAAGGAGAAGCAGACTCCCTCCCCATAGAGCAAGGAGCCTGATATGGGACTCGATCCCAGGACCGTGGGATCACAACCTGAGTTGAAGGCAGATGCTTAACTAACAGCCACCCAGGCACTCCCACATTTTTTAAAAAGGTATTTTTTTTCCAATATCTTCTCTTAATTCTGTCCAATGTATTTTTGATTGCATATTACAGTTTTCATCTCTGCAAGTTTGATTTAGGTCATTTCTATATTTTCCATGTTTCTACTTAATTTTTGAATCTGTAGGATACAGTTATAATAACTTTTAAATTCCATTGTCTCCAAATTGTGTATGACTGTTGCATTAGTTTGCTAGGATTCATTTTTAATTTAATTTCTTAGATTATGAGTTCCTAGTTCAAGTAGTTAGTATTAATTTTAAACTACGTACTCAGTAATACAGACTGTGATTATAATTTCTTAGGGGACATCCCCACTATCACTCCAAAACCGAGGCAAGGACTGTAACCTTTATTGTTATCTTTCTTTGTTAGTGGAAAGTTTTTTTTTTTTTTTCTAGTTTATCCTTTCATGGGTCCAGGCATTTGGGTGAATTTATGTGTGTGTGTGTGAGAAGGCCCAGTTCCTACTCCTTGTTTCATGTGGCCTTCTGAATATTATAATACAGCCTCTGCAGATATCAAGATCTTTAAATCTCCACTATTTCCAGTCATGCTGGCCAAATCAGTCAGCTAACCTATGGTTTAGTTTCTTGTTCAGTTTTCGTACCTGGGTATATTTTCCTGTGAGCTAAGTATAAAATGATGTTATAAATGATATCTTATCCTAAATTTCTAGATACTAGTTTATATCATTCACTATATTGCCTTAAATGGAATCCTCCCTAGTGATATTTTTTGTCTCAAAATCATTGCTATATTAATATAGTTAATGTCACTATTCCTTTAGCTTAACACTTGTCTGGTATAGTCACTCTTTAACTTTCAATCCTTTTGCATTTTTATGTTTTAGTAGTACCTTATAATTATATAACATTTTTTCCCCTAGATAAACCTTAGAATCATTTCACAAGTTCCAAAACAAATCGCATTGTGGTTTTATTTGGGTAAGGCAATTCCTCCCATTTTATTCTTTTTTTCCCTCAAATTATTTGAAATTGGACTTATAGATTAAATCAAGATGAATGCCATTTCTTTGAAAAATTACCTGTGCCTTTCCGTATACAAGTTTTTTTGGTGGTGGTGGTGGTGATGGTTTAGCCCCTGAGTATTTGTTTTTCTTCATCTATGTCTTAAACATTTATTATTAAATTTATTCTTAATTTTTTGGTTGCTTTGTTGCTTTTGTGAATATGACCTCTCCCTGCCCTATTTCTCCACATAATAGATTTGTTAATTTAATTCACAATATCAATAAGTAAAGGAGAATTTTATAGTATTGAAACGTTCTTGAATTCTTGGAGTGAACCCCAAACAAATTTTTGTTGTTTTCCCATAATTTTCAAGATAAGTAGGCAGAACATCCTTTACTCTGTCATCTTAAACCTGGAAACACCAGAAACAGATCCTTTAACGGGGGAAGACCTGTCATTTTCTCCTGGTGGGTGGGGAAGAAGGGTTTTAGGGAGGCTCTGGGTCTGAAGGAACTTAGAGCTGAGCAGGACACTTGACTGCAGGGCCAGTGTAGAGGTGGACTTACAGAGCAGTGAGATATGAGAACCAGCCTAAATTTTAAGTATGTTTTGATTTTAAGTGTGTGCATATGATGTTTCCATCATTCCTCATTCCTAGAGGTATTCTATAAGGCTATGGTCCTGGTACTGATTTGAAGAACCCAAATCAGTGTGGTTAAGCATGATGAAAGCTTACTTCTCGCTCATGTATCATCTGAAAGTGAGCACTCCAGGACTGGTGCAGCAGCTCTATGGTATCCACTAGCAGTTCTGTCATCCCCTGGGACCACACCCTCATTCACATGGTTTACCCCCTTGTCAGCATTCCATCTAACCTATAGGGATGTTGGGCCAGGAAGGGCATGGCATCGGCTTTTCTTATAGCCTGTTTGCCAGAAGTTGGTCACATAGTCACACTTGAAAGAGGACCAGTTGTGTCAGTAGACATGCAAACAACATTAGGGGCGCCTGCATGGTTCAGTTGATTAAGCGCCTGCCTTTGGCTCAGGTCATGATCCCAGGGTCTTGGCTGCCTGCTCTGGGAGCCTGCTTCTCCCTCTCCTGCTTATCTCTCTAAAATAAATAAATAAAATCTTAAAATTTCAGGAGGGCCAGAAAGTGTGTTATTTTTTCTGGACTGTCTTTGGCTTGCTAGAGATTCTGTTAATATACAAGGGAAGAACAGAGATTAACAGACAAGTGGTCTCTGCTTCTGCAGGCCTTTTGTAACTTGGCATGTGCCTGTCCTGGTACTCTCAGGAGCAGGATCTTCATGTTATCTAGGAAACCTTCTCTTATCTGTAAAATTAGTGACTGGCTCATGATCCAGCACTTGGGCCCAGCATTTCTATGACACTGATCTCCTAATTCCTTCCTATTTAGACAAACCCTCAGTCTAGCTAAAGTTCTGCTAAAGGAAAAAAAAAAAAAACACTTCCAAGAGCAATGTAATCCCCAGGTTTCACTCTGCCAAATTCCGGGACCATTTTCCTACCTGAACAAGAGAAGCTTTGTAAAATGCTCATTTTAGGAAATAGTGGTGATCAGGGACAAGGCAAAACAGAGTTGGGCTCCTGACAGTGGTCAATGTCATGACTCTAGCCATAAAAGACATCCTACCTCCAGAAGCCCAGAAATAAAGAAGGGTTCTACTCGAGTTGGGGTTGGAGCCTTTGGATAATGTCAACAGGAGATACATGTTACATGACTCCTTTGTGCCAGGCCTTGTGCTTTAGGTGAGGATAATGATGTTGAACAAGGTTGATACAGTCCCTGCTTCCTGGAGTGAGCAAAGACTGACTCTTAAACTAAGAAATGCAGGGTGCTGTGGTGGCATGTACCTGGGGGCCTGCCTTATTCTGGATGGTCAGAAAAAACTTGGTTTCCAAGGGAAATGGGATTTGAGCCGAGACTTCAAGTAATAGTCAAAGTGGAGGGTGCGAATGGGAAGGGCATTCTATAGGTTTAAAGAACAGTATTTTCAGCAAGTGGGGCTGAAGTTGAGAGAGGAGGCGAAATGAGAATGCTAAGAGACTGGAGAGAGAGGTAGGGGCGGCTGCCAACCACATTCCAGTGCTGTAGCATCTCAGAGATCAGAGCTAGAAGAAAGGCTTGCACTGTCAAGGTTGGGAGGGAACCTAAGGATGGTCTAATCCTGTGGCTCCTAGTACTATTTCCCTTCCCCCTGGGCTCATTTTGAAATTTTATGGGAGTATTTTTGTTGCAATGTTTGGTGGTGGTAGATGGGAACCACAAGTGCCACGAATCCTGAAAGGCAAAGAAGGGTTCCACCTATTTGGAAAAGTTTTCAGACTTTCTGCTCTTTCTGGACATTCATGTAGGTAAAAACTGTTTATAAATGACCAGAATCTAGAACCTGTTTTTCAGCTAAATGAAATTTTACACAGTTTTAACATACGTTGATTTTCCAGGAATATAACTACTGTATAATCAAAAGAAGATTATACTGTTTTACTTAAACCTTACCAAGAAGTATTCATCATTTTGGATCACAGTTTGTGATTTTTGAAACATCTGTAAAAGACAGCACTGTGGCTGTGGTGTTCAGACACACTCCGCGTGAAAAGGCAAGTATCTGACCTTTAGGTCTATAGCAGTCATGACCAGACATTTACATATTGAAATGTGTATTTTTAGAAAATACATTTTCCTTTTATATCTCCTCTACTAAAGCATAATATTATGGGTTTTTCTTTGTAGTTTCAAATATTTACTTAAATTCTAGTTAGTTAACAAGATAGTGTAATACTAGTTTCAGGAGTAGAATTTAGTGATTCATCACTTATATACAGCACCCAGTGCTCATCACAAGTGGCCTCCTTTACCCATCACCCATCCAGCCCATCCTCTGCCCACCACCCTTCAATAACCCTCAATTTGTTTTCTATCCTTAATAGTTGCTTTATGGTTTGCCTCTCTCTTTATCCCCAATGTTCATCAGTTTGTTTCTTAAATTCCATATATGAGTGAGATCATATGGTATTTGTCTTTCTTCGACCAACTTTTTTCGCTTAGCATAATACTCTCTAGCTCCATCCACATTGTTTCAAATGGCCAAGATTTCATTTTTCATGGCTGAGTAATATTCCATTCATCTATCTACCTATCTCACAACTTCTTTATCCATTCATCAGTTTTTACTTTTTAAAAAGATTTTATTTATTTATTTGACAAAGAGAGAGATCACAAGTAGGCAGAGAGGCAGGCAGAGAGAGAGGAGGAAGCCGGCTCCCCGCTGAGCAGAGAGCCCAATGAGGGACTCCATCCCAGGACCCTGAGATCATGACCTGAGCCGAAGGTAGAGGCTTTAACCCACTGAGCCACCCAGGCGCCCCATTCATCAGTTTTTTAAACGTGGGTTGCTTATATTACCTATGATCTTCTAAGTCACGATCTGTGAGCTTCATGACAGAAAAGTAAAGCGGTCCCTTGGAAACAGTTGTTACAAAAAGGCAGCCTTAGGTGTGACAGCCTGTGATAGATGAACAGACCCAGTCCAGAAACTCCCAAATCCAGTTGCACCTGCAGCTTTACTAAAACACAGATCCTTGGCACCACCCCCAGGAGTGAATCCAGCGCTCCCCTCTGATGCTTCCCCAGCCCACCTCGAGGAATAATGGCCCCGTGGCCAGGACCCGCAAGAGAGGGGCGCGGGGCCCAGGAGCCCCTGTCACTGAGACTCTGGCTGCAGGGGAGGGGCCAGAGCACCACCAAGAGGGAGCGACATTGCTCCTAGAGAGGCTCGGCCGCGGCCTGGTGACGCACTTCCGACTGCGCCGTGGTGCGGTGCGCGCGGGAGGTGAGTGTGGGGCTGCGGTCGGCGGGGGCGGGCCCCTGGCGGGGAGCGGTGGGTAGGCTGGGAATGCGCCTCCGGCTCCCGGAGGAGGGGATCGGGCGATGGTCCGCGGTCCGGCGCCGGTCCTAGATTCCCGCTGTGGACTTGGTGACCGACTTGGAAGGCGCAGCGTGGATTCGGCCAGAGCACTCTGTTCGGGGAAGATGCCACCGACCTTTCGGGAAGATGTGTCAGAGCCGCGGGGGGTGGAATATATGCAGAGGTGAAGCGGCTTACGACATCGCGAGTCTCGACATGTTGCAGTCGTACAGGGCCTCTTCCCTATCTGCATTCCAGGTGTGGACTGTACGCCCCCTGACCCCTAACACTGGGTCGTGAGTCAGGGTTCCGTGAGAGCGCAGAACAAGCAGAGCCCCTCCGGGTCCCCGGGGAGGAGAAGCAGCCCGGCTTTTCGAGAGCATTGTCTTCTGGAGCTGGCAGTTCCAAAGGTAATTCGGCCCTCGTCTCGGCCCGTCGGGATGACAGTGACTTGGGGCGGATTTCTACATCGCAGTCACTTATTTGCTCAGTTGTAGAATACACATGAACTAGTTCCAGAATGGCTCACTCATACCGTAATGAAACGCATACGAAAATTATACTACAGTAAAATTATGAAATAGTAATTAAAACATGAAATATTAAGAAGAAAAACCTCTCTGGAATGTGGCTAATCGCTCATTCAGAGGAACATTGACGGCCTTACAGGTTTTCATGGTCAAATAGGAAAGAATGAAATAATAAATTGTGCAGCCTCAAGAAACATTTGGGCAGAGGTTTTTTTAACCTTAGAGTACCTAGTTAAAATACTGCTTTCCAAAGTTACTTAGTTCTTTTCTTTCCCACCACTTCAGTGTGGTTATGTTATTCCATTGTAGTATAATTAGGCTCATTTGATGTTTGTATTCCTTTTTGGGTTGTCACTGCCTTCCCATCCTGGTTGGTTTATTTAATATATGTGTATTTATTTATTTGGGTGTGTGAAACGTTACTATGGTTATGAAAGAAGAAAAAGGCAAACGCAAAAGCATCACTGCCCTCCTCATCTCTTCTACCAGATTTCCTTTCACCCTCTTCTCCATCCCAGGTTCCTTTCATTTCCTGCCCACATTTGAGGCAACGATTCTCCTTAGTTTCTGATTTATCCTCTATTTCTTTTTTGTACAAATGACCATATACACACACATATATTTTTTAAAAGATTTATTTATTTATTCGACAGACGGATAGAGAGCACAAGTAGGTAGAGCAACAGGCAGAAGGAGAGGGAGAAGCAGGCCCTCCGCTGAGCAGGGAGCCCAATGTGGGACTCGATCCCAGGACCCTGGGATCATGACCTGAGCAGCTGCTTAAGCAACTGAGCCACCCAGGCGCCCATACACACATGTTTTCTTATACTCCTATTTTTTTTGTACACAAGAGGTAGCATACTGCCTTTTGCACTTTGCTTGTTTCATTTGACAGTATATTCTGGAAATCACTCGTTATCATAGAGCTAAGTATGTTTTTTTAAATGTTACTCATGCATACTGAAGACTGCATCTAGCATGTCATTTAAGAAGCATAGTAGTAGCAAGGTGACTGGGTGGCTCAGTCCTTAAGTGTCTGCCTTTGGTTCAGGTCATGATCCCAGGGTCCTGGGGTTGAGCCTCCTGTCGGGCTCCCTGCTAGGCGGGAAGCCTGCTTCTTCCTCTCCCACTCCTCCTGCCTGTGTTCCCTTTCTCGCTGTGTCTCTCTCTGTCAAATAAATAAATAAAATCTTTTAAAAAAAGAAAAAAAAAGAAGCATAGTAGTAATATGAGTATCCATGAGCACACCACCCCGCTAAGGAGAACATTTCCAGTACTGCTGCTCAACCCAGCTCCCAGCTTCCCACCCCTCCAGAGGTAACAACTATCTTGAGTTTTGTGTTAATCATAGTCTTACCTATTTATAAAAATAATTTTATTTCATAAAATATGTCTGTAAACAATATGTTTAATTTCAGTTTTAAGCTTTATGCAAATGGCATTGTAGTGTTTATATCCATCTGAGACTTGTGTGACTCAATATTATGTTCCTAAAGTAGTCTGTGTTGTTGCATGTAATTGTGAGCCATTCATTTTTGCTGCTGGATAATAGTCCTTTTTTAAAATGATAGGATAGGGCGCCTGGGTGGCTCAGTGGGTTAAGGCCGCTGCCTTTGGCTCAGGTCATGATCTCAGGGTCCTGGGATCGAGGCCCGCATCAGGCTCTCTGCTCAGCAGGGAGCCTGCTTCCTCCTCTCTCCTCTCTCTCTGCCTGCCTCTCTGCCTACTTGTGATCTCTCTCTCTGTGTCAAATGAATAAATAAAATCTTTTTAAAAAATTAATAAAAATAAAAATAAAATGATAGGATAATTTATTTATGTAGTTTCAGTGGATATGTGAGTTTCCAGTTTTTTGGTATTCGGGATACTTATTATGAATAATTTTGTACATATTTTCTACATATGAAGAGGGTTTCTCTAATGCATAAATTTTAAAATGTAAGCATAAGTTGAATTTTATCAAATGCCTTTGGCATCTGTTGGGATGGAGAGTGTGTTTATCTTTCATTTATTCATGTGGAAAAGTATACTAATCTGTATTCTAATATTAAGCTTTATTTGCATTCGTGGGATGATCCTTTTAGTCATGGTATGTCACTTTAATGAAGTACTGGAGTCTATTCCTTTATTTTTTTTTAGGATAAAAAAATATATTTTTTTAATTTATTTGACACACACAGAGATCACAAGTAGGCAGAGAGGCAGGCAGAGAGAGAGGAGGAAGCAGGCTCCCTGCTGGGCAGGGAGCCCGATTAGGCAGGGAGCCGGATTCGGGGCTCGATCCCAGGATCCTGAGATCATGACCTGAGCCGAAGACAGAGGCTTTAACCCACTGAGCCACCCAGGCGCCCCAGTCTGTTCCTTTATATTGGGGATTTTTCTGTCAGTATTCAAAATGAGGCTGGTCTGTGGTTTTTGTATCAGTGTTGTGCTGGCATCATAAAAAGGACCAGGAAACTTATTTTGCTGTTCTCTCCCACAGTTTCAGTAGTGTTAGAATTACTGATTTCTTAAAGACTGGAAAAGATTTGTCCGTGATACGTACAGGCTCAGTGTTTTGTGAGAATTTGCTCTTTACTGGCTGTCTCAGTTTAATTAGGTAAAAGTAATCATGGATTTCAGAGAAATATCTACGTAATAAAATTAGTAGAGTTGACTTATTAGATCCAAATAGAATTATATGTTCTTCTATCATAGAATAAGTTTTCTTTGTAAGTACTCACACTTTAGCCAACAGAAAAAGCCCTCAAAATCTGTAAAGCAGAAGTAAATAGATCAGGTTATTTAAACACCATGCAATAAAGCCAGAAATTATGAACAGAGAAGAAATTAGCAACAGACTATCCTAAACAGTTCTGTGTCACCAAAACACAGTTGCTGACAGGCTATAAAATGTAATTAATATAATTAAAACATGAAATATTAAAAAAAACCTGGCATGTGGCAAATAGTGTATTCAAAGGGAAAATTTATGGGCTTACAGATTTTAATTGCTAAATAGGAAAGAATGAAAGTAAATGAATTAATCATGTAACCTTAAGAAGGTAGAAAAAAGGGGTGCCTGGGTGGCTCAGTTGGTTAAGTGTCTGTCTTCAGCTTGGGTCATGGTCCTGGAATCCTGGGATTAAGCCCTGCATTGGGCTCCCTGCTCAGTGGAGAGCCTGCTTCTCCCTCTGCCTGCTGTTCTCCCTGCTTGTGCTCTTTCTCTCTTTCTCACTCTTGCTCTATCTCAAATAAATAAATAAAATCTTTAAAAAAAAAAAAAAGGGTAGAAAAAAGCCTTCTGTAGTCTAGCTTCCCCCAAAAGCAGAACACAGGACAGAGGTTTGTGTGCAGGCAGTTTACTCGGGAGCATATTCCAAGGGCAGAGTGGAAGACGAGGGGAGCAAAACAGGGAGAGCCAATACAAAGGCACATTGTCAGGCTGGCCTGTGGACAGGCTACTGGTGCTCAGTCTCACAGGATCTTTGAGGAGCCTTGGAATCTTCGCGTATGAGACTGAAGGGGAAAGTATTCATTGACCTCTGTCCCCTGTTGGTCATGGGTGTTCTCACAGGCATTAACTCCTCTGCCTTTCAGGACCTAGCAGGTGTCCATAGGTATCTGCAGATGTCCCCCACATGACACCAGAGAAGCCCCAGGGCAGGACTCAGCCATATGTGGTATAGATCCTTGAGGATGCATTGGTAGGTTATACCTGCGCAAAGCCAGTCAAAGTCTCTGGCACTGGACTGAGACTGGAGGATTTGGAGGGGAACCGAAGGTGTACCTCTCACAGAGGTGTAGCTCTTACAGAGCTAAAGAAACAAAGAAAGCAGAACTTAATGAGCTAAAAGAAATAGAAAAGAGTGGTGTTTTAAACAAATAGAAAAATTCGTTCTTTAAAAATAAAACAACATTCGGGACAAGATGGCGGCTTCCATGCTGGGTTCTCTGCTGCGGACCGTCCGTCAGATGGTTCCTTCATCACCTGCAGGCCAAGTTCGAGGTTATTATGTAGACTGGAAAATGTTGCGTGATGTGAAGAGACGAAAAATGGCCTATGAATATGCAGATGAGAGGCTACGGATCAATTCACTCAGGAAGAATACTATTTTGCCAAAAGATCTTCAGGAAGTGGCCGATGGAGAAATTGTTGCACTTCCCCGGGATAGCTGTCCTGTTAGAATCCGAAATCGGTGTGTTATGACGTCCCGTCCACGTGGTGTAAAGCGGCGCTGGAGGCTTAGTCGTATTGTCTTCCGTCACTTAGCAGACCACGGGCAGCTGTCGGGGGTCCAGCGAGCAATATGGTGACCAGCTCTGGAACCTACTGAGCAGGGAAACCAGTTCTGTCAAGAGGAGGCTTCTCCAATAGACGAAAACCTAGTTTTATAGGAGTCCGGTATGGGAGTCTGGGCTACCTGATGCTGCCTACGGTTAAATTACTTTTTAATTTTAAATTAAGAAATTTGGTGGATGTTTAATTCTGTCAGTGAATTCTGGCTATCTGTGAATTCTCTCTTTTCTTGGACTTAAAAATTAACCATACTGTTTCCATACATAGATAGTACAAGGAATAGAGTAATAAAAAATATTCTATGAAAAAAAAATAAAAATAAAAATAAAACAACATTCAAGTGGATAAACCGTTGTTCAACTTAACTTTTATTAATCTGCTCAGGCCGCCATAACAGAATACCATAGACTTCATGGCCCAAACAACAGAAATTTATTTTTCACAGTTCTGGAGGCTGAAAGCCCAAGTTTAAGGTACCAGACAATTTGGTCCTTGTTGAGGGCTCTGCCTGGGTTGCAGATGGCTGTCTTCTCGCTGGGTCTGCAGGTGGTAGAAAAAGAACTCTGGTGTCTCTTCCTCCTTTTTATAAGGGCACCAGCCTTATCAGAGTAGGGCCCCACATTTATGGCTTTGTTTAACCTTATTACCTCCTCACAGGTTCTATATCCAAATATAGTCATGTTGGGGATAGGACTTCAACATATGAATCTTGGGAGGACATGTTCCATCTGTAATATTAACAAAGGAGAAGGCGTCTAGAAAACACATGTATTCAAAAGTGGGAAAAGCAAAGTAGCTCCAGATATGGAAGAAATGCAAAGAATCATGAACCAGTGGTTTCCACAACTCTGCACTCAAGTTGAAGTCCTAGAAGACATAGATGATATTTTAGGAAAACACATATTTTCAAGACTTACTTTAGGAGCAGTAAAAACCCGAAAATAAGCAGTCCATATGTTTTGAATACAGTGAACAAGGGGTGCTGGGTCGTAGGACCCTAGATGATACAGCGATCCCCTCTCTCAGGGAGCTGAGGCTTCTTCACTGTCAGAGGGCTGGAGAACATGAGGAGGCAGCCTGGGACCTCAGAGGTAAGCCTGGGCCATGCGGGAGGCTGGCTTCCCGAGATCTCTACAGAGATAGTGGGGCTCTTGAGGACTCTCCGCTGTGTGAGGCGGCAGGCAGGATGTAGGGGAGCAGCTGTCTCCAGCTCCCAGGGGCCTGACTCAGGTCTCTGTGTTGGGGCCACAGCCCTGCCAGGCTGGCTTTTCTTGCAGTGTAATCAAGGGTGTTGCTTTTTTTTTTTTTTTTTTTTTAAAGATTTTATTTATTTATTTGACACACAGAGAGAGATTACAAGTAGGCAGAGAGGCAGGCAGAGAGAGAGGAGAGAGGAAGAAGCAGGATCCCTGCTGAGCAGAGAGCCCGATGTGGGCCTCGATCCCAGGACTCTGGGATCATGACCTGAGCCGAAAGCAGAGGCTTTAACCCACTGAGCCACCCAGGCGCCCAGGGTGTTGCTTGTTTAGAGAAATATAAATAAGTCCAAGATCTTGGTAATGCTCTATTAAGTTGAATTGTTTCTATGTGGGTCTTTGTTCTGTTATGCTTTAGGCTCTGAATACATTTTATGTCCGCCCTTGTGTGTGTGTTATGTGTCAGACTTGTGAAATCCGAGGGTTCCTGGCAGGGAGCACCAGTGTCATGGCTGGGAGGGGCCCTGGGCACTGAGCCAGTGCATGGATCACCCCCTTCTTCATGTGGCAGCTCCCGCTGCACTCCTATCTGGACAGCGGCTGCTTGCGTCTCACATCTGTGAGGGGCTGTGTAGTTCCTCCTGGGACGGGGCTCACCTCACACTTCTCTCTCTCTGTTTTTCCTTAGCTCCAGCCCTTCTCTGAGAGGGAGAGCAGGTGATGGCAGCCATGCTCTTGACAGCCTGGCCCCAGGTGAGCTGTGACTCCTTCAGCTCTTCCTCTGAACAGTTTCAAATTGAAGAAAACCGAGAAGGGAAGCTGGTGGGCTTTGTGGTGGAAGCTGGAGGGGCCCTCCTTGCTTCCGCCTGGAACTCGCGAGAAGAGTGGTGATGTGAAGGGATGGAAGCAGCAGGAGAGCATCCCTGAAGGCAGGAGTGGAGTGTTCTGCACACCGAGGTTCTTTGCTCCTCTGGTGACTAGGAAACTTGGAGGCTGCCCATGGAGGATGCTCTATGCGTGGGTGTGAATGGAGAGGGATAGCAGAGGGTTAGGCTGCCCAGGGACCGGCTGTAGGTGAAGAAGAGTAGTAGGACTAGATCATCATAAAGGGTGGCTGTGCCTCTAACTTGGTGGGGGCAGGGAGATGAGAAGAGTGGGGTCTGAAGAGGGAAAAAGAAAGTCCTGTGAGACAGGATGTCTCAGTGTGTCTCAGAGACGCTTTCAGGGCTTGGGAGCAGGGGCTCCAACGCGAGGTCTCTGATTAGAGCTCTGGACTCTCCCCCACCTCAGGAAAATAAGCATGCAAACCAAATTCTCCATACAATTTCAGGGACTTCATGGATGCCCTGAAGCGCATCCATGGACCTCCATGGACTACAGGTTGGGAATAACGATAGTCACAGGAACTCCAGTAACATTGTTTGAGGCTTGCTGTGCCACGGGCACCACACTAAGCACTTGCGTGGATGGCTAGTCCTGACACCCGCCCTCTGAGCTAGGTGCTGTGTTGTGCTTATTCTGGCACAAAAGACATGAAGGCAGTGGGGAGTAGAGTGCCTTGCCCAAGATCATACAGCCAGTGTTTAATTTTTTTTTTAAAGATTTTTATTTATTTATTAGAGAATGAGGAGGAGAGAGAACAGAAGAAGGGGAGGGTCAGAGGGAGAAGCAGACTCCCAGCAGACCCGGGAGCCTGATGCGGGACTTGATCCTGGGACTCCAGGATCATGACTCAAGCCGAAGGCAGTCGCTTAACCAACTGAGCCGCCCAGGCACCCCTACCCCCACACCGTGTTTGATTCTTCACTGCTCATCTCTATGACATGTGTGACCCGTGAAATTAACATGGTCAGAGTTGCGATGGCTTTGTAGGGAATAATTTTTAGGGGTGATTCAAAAAGAAGCTGATCCCTTCAGAAGGAATTCCATTGGTCCAGGTGTGATGTGGCTTCATCAAGGAAAGTAGTTGTTAAAGAAAAAGAATCTAATTCAAGTAATGCTTAACAAAAAGATTTAGAATGTTGAGAGTCAAAGGATTGGGGGTAGGATAAGGGAGAGGGAGGAGTCAGGAACAGTCCCCAGGGTTCTGGCTGAGGTTTTCTGCACAGATGGTGAGGGATGCTTGGGTTCAGGAGGAGGCACCAACTTCCTAGGGTAAAGGGTGGTGGCGGTGGCAGGGAAGGCATTTAATATTGTTCAGAGGAGTTCCGTGACCCATCCAAGGTCACAGATGAGTGACTTGCAGACTCACCCAGAGGTTGGACTAGACCTGCTGATGGGTGGAGGTCAGTGGAAGGAAGCAAGACAGATCCTGGCAAAGAGGAATTGAGGGCACATTCCTGCCAGTGTGTCCCCAAGGTTGTTGAGGCGGGCAGAGAGAGAGCGACCAGAGTCTATAGCTGCCCAAAAGGGAGGCATCAGCCCTGATGGCAGAGCCTGTGCTGGAGTAGTAATGCAAAGAGGAGCAGCTGGAAGGGTGGCCAAGTAGCTGGCCAACAGGAAGGCTGATCTCCCCTCATTCCTGAACCTTCTTGGAGAAACAGTGAGTTCTTGGGTAAAGCTGGAAAGGATGAGAGGCATGAATGGGAGAGGTTAATAGAAAATGTTGGATTTTCAGCAAGATGCCTCTGGAAGCAGAATGGGCCGCTGCCCCCACCTTAGCCAGTCAGGGCAATGCTGAGCTGCTGGTGGTGCTCAGGCAGCCTCCCCACCCTTTGTAGCAGGGGCAGTGACAGCCAGGGGCTGGACCAGATGGAGGCTATAGCTGTTCTCCAGGGTTGGCTGGAGGGTTACAGTTGAGGGGAGCAGGATGGAGAAACCAAGGTCCAAGTGGGAATGCTGGTGGGTTGGTCATGAGCTGCATCTGCCACTAAGGACAGGGCCTAACAGAAACAGTGGAGTTGCTTTGGAGGAACGTGATTATGGGATTTTTCTTCCTGTCATCCCAACTTAGCATATTGTTTATAAACGTAAAATATGGCATGAGGTTCCCTGCCTTGAGAGAAGTCAGATATTCTCCATCATTTACTTGCCAGGTGCTATTTCTTAAAGCTTTCCCCTTGTTATTAGTTCTGTGCTCTGCACAAGCTCCCTCCCCAAGCCCTTATACTGCCCTCTGCCCCTCACTTAGGGCCTGAGCCATGGAATTGGCCCTAGGGCAGCAGGAACCTGTTGTTTCAGAAGTCGGTGACCTTCGAGGACGTGGCTGTGTACTTCACCCAGACGGAATGGGATGGCCTGTCCCCTGCACAGAGGGCCCTGTACAGGGATGTGATGCTGGAGAATTATGGGAATGTGGCCTCCCTGGGTAAGGCCTCTCTCCCCCTGGGACCCGGACTCTGCCAGTTGGGGTTTCCTGGCTTATTGCCCCCTAACAGGTTGCAGGTGGGGTCTCTGGTAATCCTTTACTGAGTGGGAACCCCAGGGGCTGAGATTCCTAATCCCCCTTGAGTCAGGGGTTGCTGGGAAGGGTGAACCTCAAGCCCTTTTTGGGCCAATACAGGACTCTGCCAGGACTGGCGTGCACTCTTTTTCCACCCTCTAGAAGTTGTGGTTTGGATACAGTGTGGAAAAAAGAAACTTACTGTTTCACACAGCATTATCGTTGGGTTCCCCCTCACCCAACCTGTGTATCTTGAGGTCTTCTGGGCCCAAGTCTGGGCCATTCTCAACTCCTCCCATACCTTCTCAGGCACCCCCACACACACACATATTCCTTCCAAGCCCCCCATCTTTCCATTTGTCCCCCAACCCCCTCTTTCCCATAGTCTTTAGGCATGGGATCCCTCAGCACTTTTATTTTGCCTTCCCATTGCCAAGACAGTCTGAGGAGATGCTTAAGAACTCATCTGTGGGAGATTATTCACCTGTCTCTCCTATTTCTTTTCCCCTAAACAGGATTTTCGCTTCTCAAACCTGCTGTGATCTCACAACTGGAGGGAGCAGGTGAGCTGGGGGGCCCATCTCCATTGGTGGCTGGAACAGAAATAGGCCCCCAGGGCCTCTGGACTGGTAAGGGACATACAGGCTTCCTATTATGGGGAAAGTTTAACTCTTTAAGAAGAAGGTCAACTTAAGCAGCATATAAGCATGCCACATTTATGAGCCAGCTGTACAGAGTAAAATTTAAATAAATGTTGATAATTTATAGAGATTGGTACAGTTGGACCTCTTCTTTGCAGTTTGTTGTTTCTTTCTGATTCCAAGAACAGATCTTTTTTCAAATGCCTCGTTCTAATTCTTTCCGGTCCTAATTTTGGAATTCTACCTTTTACAGATGAAATTAATGGATGCTCTTTTTGGGTCCTTGCCACTTCCTAAGCATTGTACACTTAATGTGATGGATGGAGAATTAACAGTCTTTTTATACAGAAAGGCAAAATAGCCTGGTGGTTAAAAGTACAGTCTTTGGAGTAGATTTCCCTGAGGTTCCATCCTAACTGCTATTGCTAGTTATATGACTTCCTAGTTGGGACTTTAAGCAGGTCAGTTATCTGAGTTCTCTAAGATTCAGTGTTTTTATCCCTGATAATGGAATAATAAAATGAGAGAATAGTGCTGGTCTTATGGGTTGAGGATTACATGAGCTAACGTGTATTAAGTGCCTAACTTGTAGTGTGTGCTCAATGAAGTATTAATTTTTAAAAAAAAATTTACTGGGCGCCTGGGTGGCTCAGTGGGTTAAAGCCTCTGCTTTCGGCTCGGGTCATGATCCCAGGGTCCTGGGATTGAGGCCCGCATCGGGCTCTCTGCTCAGCAGGGAGCCTGCTTCCTCCTCTCCCTGTCTCTCTGCCTGCCTCTCTGCCTACTTGTAATCTCTCTCTCTGTGTCAAATAAATAAATAAAAATCTTTAAAAAAAATTTACTTATTTGAAAGAAAGAGATCAGATCACAAGTAGGCAGAGAGGCAGGCAGAGAGAGAGGAGGAAGCAGGCTCCCTGCTGAGCAGAGAGCCTGATGCAGGGCTCAATCCCAGGACCCTGAGATCATGACCTGAGCCGAAGGCAGAGGCTTTAACCCACTGAGCCACCCAGGCGCCCCTGAAGTATTAATTTTTATTTTATTATTATTAATTTTTTTGGAGGAGACAGCTATATAGTAAGCTGTGGGAAATCAGGTGGAAGGGAGAAAGTGCTCTCAATTCAGTGCTTCTCAAATGATATGCAAATGAATCACTTGGGTGTCTTGCAAATACACATATTGTCATTTAGTAAGTCTGGCATAGGGCCAAGAATGTGCATTTCTATTCTCAGGTTCTGCCATTGTTTCTGGTTCCTAGACCATACTTGAAGTAGCAAGCTACTTATTGGCTTAAGCAGAGTAGTTGCCAGATGATTTGTCATTTCCCACTTGTATCCTTTCAATGAAGCCTTCTTTTTAAAAAGACAGTTTCAGGGGACCTGGGTGTCTCAGTTGATTAAGTAGCTGCCTTTGGCTCAGGTCATGATCGCAGCCTGGACCCTGCTTTTCCCTCTCCCTCTGCCTGCTGCGCCTCCTGCTTGTGCTCTCTCTCTCTCTGTCAAATAAATAAAATCTTTTTTAAAAAATTAAAAAAAAATAAAAAGATAGTTCCAGTGGATTTTTGTTCCTTGTGATCATTCAGCCAGATGATCCCTGACCAAGGAAGATATATTTTGCAAAACGAGGAGTTTAAAGTGCATTGCATATAGAAGGGAAAAGAAATGATGTTGTGGAGCTCCTCAAAGGAGTCTGGATTTCATTCTGTAGACAGCAGACAATCCTGAAGTCTTTGAAGTTTTCGAATATCCGTCATGATCTATGCTGAGAATGGAAACATTAATTAATGTGTGTCAGTTAATTGGAGCAAGGAATCAAATGGCTTTTAGGCAGACAGAAGGGGAAGGTAGGTACAGGGCATAAGACCCATGTCAGCAGAGTGGGGACTCTTTTAAAAAAAACTTTGAGAAAACAAAACAAAACAAAAACTTTCAGAAGGCCCATCTGGTGGCTTCTGTTTAAATCTCATTTGTCTTATGGCCCTCCTACTGCAAGAATGTGGGAAATACAGCTGTAGTTTCTATTGCTGCCTCAAGAAAAATTAGAGAACATGTTAGTAAGGAAGAAAGGGAGAATGGATATTGGTTAAGTAACCTGTAGCATCTGCCACACCGTAGGATTTGGTAAATAGAAGGTCACCAGTATAGAAAAATTGACAAAGAAAATAAGTATGATCCACATAAGAAGTACAAATTTTAATCAATGAGAAAAATCTCCACCGTCATAGAAACCAATGAAATACAAATTAAAATAGAGATGTTCCACCTAACACACTTGACATACATAGGTAGTTGGGTCCAAGGACCCTGGGGGGGAGGGGGTCCTTCAGGACCAGCCAAGAAGGTCCTGGGCTTTGAGCAGAATAGAAATCAAATGCAAGCCAGGAGGAATTGAGAGCAGAGTTTATTGAATAGCATAAGTGATAGAATATAGTAGATGGAGTATTTGGGAGACTCAGAAAGGAAAAGAGAGTGAGTGTCTCCTTTGCTTGGGGTCTAGGGTTTTTATTGAGGATTGGGGTCTGGTGTACATGTCCTCTTTAGACACCCAGGAACTGGTCAGAACAAAGACGAGTGCCCGGGTGTCCTCCATAAAGCACTTACTGCCTGGAGCTAGGAGGTTTAGAGGTCTAGAGTCAGTGGTCTAGAAAATGTACATGATGACCCTGCTTGGTCATTCCTTAGATGTTATCACCTGTGCTAGAAGACTCCAAAAAATCATTAACTCCTTGACCCTTGTAAGAAGGACATACATCATTTGTACTATAAGGCATGTACAAGGTGGGGGTACAGGTCCTAGCAAGAACAGAAGCAGGAAAATAAGCAAAAAGCAGTTTTTCATGGAGTTCTTCCAGTTTCCCTAGCTCATACAGATAACAATTATATTGATGGAGTGAATACACCAAGCTGGAATAGACTTTTTTTTTTTAAGATTTTATTTATTTAGTTATTTGACAGAGAGAGACAGTGAGGGAGGGAACACAAGCAGGGGGAGTGGGAGAAGGAGAAGCAGGCTTCCAACGGAGCAGGGAGCCCAATGTGGGGCTCGATCCCAGGACTCTGGGATCATGACCTGAGCCAAAGACAGCCTCTTAATGACTGAGCCACCCAGGTGCCCTGCAATAGACTTTCGGAGGTGAATGTGAATCAGTAGTCTCCCTAGAAAGTACTTTAGCAGTACATATCAAGAGCCTTTTAAAGTTTGTCCTTGATACTCTGAATATTCTCTCCTAGACTATCATAATAAAGTAATCAGATGTAGACAAAGATGTACATGCACAAAAGTTCATCATAGGGCGCCTGGGTGGCTCAGTGGGTTAATGCCTCTGCTTTCGGCTCAGGTCATGATCTCAGGGTCCTGGGATCGAGGCCCGCATCGGGCTCCCTGCTCAGCGGGGAGCCTGCTTCCCCCTCTCTCTGCCTGCCTCTCTGCCTCCTTGTGATCTCTCTCCCTCTGTGAAATAAATAAAATCTTAAAAAAAAAAAAAGTTCATCATAGTTTTGTGTAATAAAATGTTGAAAATAGGGCGCTTGGGTGGCTCAGTGGGTTAAAGCCTCTGCTTTCGGCTCAGGTCATGATCCCAGGGTCCTGGGATCGAGGCCCGCATCGGGCTCTCTGCTCAGCGGGGA
>LNAC01000044.1:956597-970291 GCA_002007465.1 Ailurus styani | reverse complement strand
CCCCCCCCCCGCCCGGGAATCTTATTGGCGCGTATTATAAACTCCTAAGTAGAACCGCTGTGGAAGACCTGGGGCGGGGGTGGGGGAGGGAGGCTGTTGCCCCTGGGCCCCAGAGTCAAGGGCAGGGGTTTTGCTTAAGGACGATGCCTTGGAAGGTTCCCCAGAATGCAAGCGTTGCACGCAGGGCCATGGGTGCGAGGCGGGTAGGAAGAACGACACATGAGGGAGATGGGGCCCACAGCCCGGCTCCCCCGGGAGGGGCACGTAGTGAAGAATGGAGAGTTGGCCTCCCCATGGCAGTGGGGGGAGAGAGTTAGTGCAGCGACCAGGTAAACAGGGAGCGGGGGCCTAGCCGTGCTTGGCCGCGCCCCTTCTGCCCAGAGGGCTCTCCCTGCCCTCAGGCCGAGCTCAGCCCAACAGCACACCCGCCTTGCGGGCCTCCCTGGTCTCCTCAGCCAGCACCGGGTGCCCCGCGCTGTGTCCTCCACCAGCTGTCGGCGCCCTCTCCCTCACGTTGCTGTTGTACGACCGTGCCCTGTGGACCGCGAAGTCACGGGGGGTGGGAGAGGGCCAGCTCTTCGGGGTTGGCAGGACCTTGCTGGTTGCACCTTCTCAGCTGAGCGGATAATGTTAGTGAGTCGGTAAGGAAGAAGTGTTTCGCGCCTGCGTTTATATGGTTTATACGTCTTCAGCAACAACGGGTGTCCAGGCGAATTCCCAGGGAGGCTCTCCTGCTGAAAGAGAAATAAATTCCCGGGCTCGGGGAGCCATCGGACGAGCACAGCCACCCAGCGCACTGGCCTATGAGCGCAAACGTCTTAGAATTTGGTTGCTCTCCAGTTGCCCCCCAGAGGGCGCTCCACCCCCGAAATAAAGATCGGGAGGCTGAAGTTTGAGATCCAGCTCTGATGACTCCAGCTCTCTGAGCGCAGTGTTATGCCGCCTCCCCTTCGCCCCTCCCCGGTGCTGCTGCGCACGGTCCCCGTCCCCCAAGCTGCCATTTGACTATAGCTGGCCAGGATGTCTGGGGGCAGAGGCACCTGCAACTGGATGGCTCTTCTCCTCGGGGAGCAAAGGTTAAGAACACCACCAGCTACAATGCCTGGTGTTTGCTGGATAGAGGAGGAGGAAAAAGTGCAAGTGAGAACTTGCAAGGCCTCTAATTCGTGACGCTGTAACAGTTTTTATTTCTTTACTGTGCTTAAATACACATAACATAAAACCGACATTTTAACTATCTTGAAGTGTCTAATTCAGTAGCATTGGGTACATTCACGGTGTTGTGTACCCATCACCACGATCTAGTGTCAGATCTTTTTCATCCTATTAAGAAATCACCCTCCCAACCCCAGCGCCTGGCAAGCACTAGTCTACCCTGTCTCTATGGGTTTGCCTTTTCTGGGTATTTCATGTAAATGGAATCAGACAATATGTGGCCTTTGTGTCTGGCTTCTTCCACTTAGTGTAACGTTTTCAAGGTCCCTCCACGTCATAGCATGAATCGGTACTGCCTTCCTTTTTATTGGCGACTAATAAGTCATTGTATGGATATAGCACATTTCGCTTATCCATCCGTCTGGTGATGGACACTTGGGTTGTTAGCTTCTGTTTTCAGTTCTCTCAGGTATATACCTAGAAGTGGAATGGCGAGGTTATGCGGTAATTCTGTGTTTAACTTTTTGAGGAACAGCTAAACTTTTTTCCACAGGGGCTGCCCCATTTTACGTCCCCACCAAGAGGGCCCAGGCATTCCAGTCTCTCCACATCCTCACCAACATTTAGTATTTGCTGTAGTGTCTGTTGTTCTATCCATTCTAGTGGGTGTGAAGTGGTATCTTGTTATGGGTTTGATTTCTATTTCCCTGACGACTACTCATGTTGGGCATCTTTTATCTGATGTCCAGACTCCAGTCTTGCCCCCTTCTGTCCACTCGAGAGCAGGCCAAGTCCTTTCAAAACACAAGTCTGATCCTTTCTCCCCCCGGCGCGGAACCCCTCGGGGCTCCCCACCCACTCTCCCTACACTAGAACACGCATCCCTACCCTCACAACACACTCTCCATGCTCCGGCCCCTAGAAAATTCTCCCAGTTGTTAAAATAATCTCCAAACTTTTGCAGCTGCTAGACTCTCTACCTAGAATATTCTCCTGTGCTCTCCTCCATCCCACTCCCCCCACAAATGCCTCTCATCCTTCATGTCGAAGGCCTCACTGACCCCTCATGACCTTTCACATCTGGTGTGTCTCCCTTCTCCGTGCTCGCCTGTCACACCCTCCCTAACTCCATCATGTCACTTTGCAGTCTGATTTGTAATTCACAATTCAACTGTAGGTTTCACCCCAAAGACTGAAATCCACGAGGGTCAAGGCCAGGTTTGTGGGCTCAGCCCTGTGTCCTCAGAGCCCAGGGCAACAGGGTTTCAAGCAAACTATGCTTGCTGGCCTCTTGGAAAGATGATGGGTGAGTGGGTGGGTGCACTGGTGCATTTGATGGAGGTCCTGGAACAAGTTCGTTTCCTCCGCCTTCAAGCTCTATCTTAAACTAAACTCCTCCTAGGTTTAGACCAGACCTTGACCTCAACCATTCCCAAGACCACAGGGGTCTTCCTTTGTCACTTTTGTCCCTCCCTCCCCAGCCTCTTGCATATTTCCCACCTGCTTCCCTCTACTCTCTCATGAACGCTATGGGCCTGTTGCCCTTCTCTGGAAAACCCTCTTCTTGAGTGATTTCCAGCCTTAGCTCACACTGGGATCACAGGGAGCTCTGGAACACCCTGATGCCCAGGCTGCAGCCGTGCCGATAGGAATGGGGAGGGTAAGTGAATGAGCACTGGTAAGCATCCGGGTTACTTTAACTTGCCCTCAGCTGGAGAAGCACTGTTCTTGACCCTGCACCCCTCAGAGGCTGCTGCATTTCTTTTGTTCACACATCTCACTTGAGCACTCTGTACCCCTGCTTGTGTTCTTCTCAATCTCTGACAACTCAAATCTTAGCCTTCCAGGGCCTGGCCGAAGAATGTACGGAAGCCGCCCCTCCAGGCCGCTGAAGCCAGCTGGCCCCCTGTTCCTGACATCCACCATCTCCCTGCAGCCTACACGAGTGCTGTGTGGGTTGTGTGAACCTGGCCTCAAATCCCAGCTCCAGCCCTTTGTTGCTGTGTGATCTCGAGCAACTTACTTAAGCTCTCTGAACCTTATCTTTCTTAAATGTAACTTCCCTCCCAGGGCAAGTGCCAATGTGTGGCCAGTGCCCTGCAATGCAGCTTATTATGACCCAGACACTATGCCCCTTCTGGCAACTCTCTCCTCCATGGGCTGCCTCCTTGCACAGGGGTCCTCCAACTAGCCTCTTTCACCTCTTTTTCTTTCCTTTTCCTCACACCCCTAAGAATTGCTCACCCTTGCTGGGCATTTACTTGAAACCTCGCCTCATCAAAGCCCTATTAACCTCCAGGTCTGACCCCAGCTTTAGGCAGGATGTCATTTTGTCCTCTACGTTTAACAGAGGAGAAAACTGGGGCACCGGCTGGCAACTTGCGAAAGCTCATGCTTCCTGAAAGTGGCAGGCCTGGGCCTCAGATAAGGACAGTTGGAGGGCTGGGCTGGCTGCCCCCAGGCCTGTGTTCCTTGCAACACTTTCTAGATATTGATTGCCAAGTTCCTAAACTTCATAGATTTAGATGTGGAGGGTAAAATAGAGAACGTTCTAGAATAAAACAAAGGAGCATATCATCATGATAGTGAGGGCAGGAAATATTTCCTAAATAAGACTCAAAAAAAAGGGGGGGCTAACCTTAAAAGACTAGATAAGCTGGACTGAATTAAAATTAAGAACTTCTGTTCATCTATAGACACCATTGGGAGAGCTCAAACGCCAGCCACACCCCAGCTGGAGACACAGCCAGGGCATATGTTCTGCCAAAGGATTCATAGGCAGAACAGGGAAAGAACCCCTATGATTCAATACAGCTCCCTCACAGACATATTTTTAAAAATCATGTAGGCCTGGCTTTGGACCCTAGCTCTTCTCACCTGTTCAGTGAGATTCTGGATAAGTGGCCATGAGGTTCTGACCCCCTGAATTAATTCTTGTATTTCCAAACTGGGGGTAAAGTCCCTGCCTCACTCTTGTGTTTCCTGTAAGAATCAAAAAAGGGGCTAATTTGCCAAAAATGGATCATGGGTCAGCTGGGGAATTCTATCAGTACCCCTCTGTCTGTCCCTCCCTAACAAACCAGAGCCCCCCAAGGACTTGGGCCAGGTGTTAGCCTGGCCTCTGGTCCCAGGCAGTGTGTTCGGAGTATGGGGGAGCATAAATGTGATAGGTGAGTGGACAGGGAACAGCATTCTGGGTTGAGGGAACAGCATGAAAGAAGCATGAGGGTGCAAAGGTACAGTCAAGTTCTTTGGGGGTTGGGTTAAGGTACAATCAAGGGAAAAGTGAGAACAGGCTGGGCCTGGCAGGGGACAGATCTTAAATACCGGGCCAAGGATAATGCCAGGCATTATCTGGAAGGCCACAGGCAACCATAAAAGTTTTGGGGACAAGGGGTGCATAAATGATGGAGAATGAGAGAGGGAGAGATAGAGAGCTTTGGAGATGAGAGATGAGAGATGAGGGGTAGTAAAAGAGTTCTCTGGACGCAGCAGCCATTTCAGGAGTTCTGCTTCGAAAGAAGGAAGGAAGGAACCAGAGTCAAAGAGAAACTGTTCAGTGGTAGGGGTGGGCCAGAGGCAGTGGGCAGAAAGGCAGGAGGGGGTCCCGCTTCACCTGCCGCTCACTCCTGCGGAAGGGGGCCGCCAGACAGGGGGGCTGGCCGGGTTCTCTAGTGGGGCACCTGAGGCTTGTGGGAAACAGTCTGGGTCCCCACGCCGGCAGAATTAGGGCAGAATCAGGTCTCGGGCGGGCCCTGAACTGCAGGGACTCAGGGAGTGCTCAGATTTGAGAACCGCCCACGGGACAGCCACTGAGAAGAGAGGCCTCCCTGGTCTTCCCTTTCAGAGACACTAGTGAAAGGCGACGGGTCACAGGGACGCGCTCGTTCAGGGCGGCGGAGGTGGCCCCCCTCCCCTCCCACCGTAGCCCGCAGTGGCCTCAGCCCAAGCCAGGCTTCACCCTAAGGGGGTGCACCCGGAGACGAGGACCTGCACCCCTCCCGGGGACAGCTGGAGCAGCTGTCTGTCTCTCCGCAAACACTGGCTCCTGGGGCCGGCCCGAGCCCAGTCCAAAGGCTTCGTCCTTAAAACTTTCTCACTCCATCTTCCTCCTGCCCATGACTTTGCTTGGCAGACCCCCATCCCAACCCTTTCCCAAGGACACGGGGGCTAATTGGAAGAGGCCGGTGGTGGCCACGCCCCGGAAGACACCTGCCCCAGGTTCGGACCCAGGGCTTGATTATCAATTAGGGTAAGGTTTAAAAATAGCCCTGCAGGGGAGGAGGCCGTGCCTGGGTGTGGGAGGGAGGGTCGCAGCGTCCCAGTTCGGCTGCCTTCCCTTCTCCGGGCTTTGACCTTCTGCCTACAGGGGTGAGTTTCCTGCGTGGGGGGATTGGTGAGGGCCTGCCTCCCTGGCAGGAGGGACCCGTCCCCCCCCCGCCCCCAGCACAAACATTTTGTACTGAAGCTTGCACAAGAGTTGCCTGGTAAGGGGAGGGGTCTCTGCATTTCCAGCTCTGGGGAGAGGAGCAGAGCGGGGTTTAGTGATATTGACTCTTCCATCTGCTCTTTCTAGAAACCCTTGTCTTACTCTTAGGGTGAAATCCTCTTCATCTGAGATCCCGGCTAAATGGCCTCACCGCCTTTAAGCTTCACCCGAGGGCCGCTTGCCGGTCCCTTCCTGCCCATCCTCGCGACACTGGCTGGGGGCGAGGGGTGTGTGTGCTCTGCACCTCGGCCCACTTGGAGGAGCCCGATGTGTGTCAGGGTGAATTTGCTAAATTATTTAAACAACTACTTAAGCATCGCGAGGACCCCACATTGTCATTTGGGGGTTAGATGAGCAAGAAGGATTTGGTCAAGAAAAAGACTCATGGTCTAGCAAATTTTAAATTTAGGTTCAAAGAGCCACACCTGTGCAGAAACTACCCCAAGTGAGGCACAGACTGATCTTCCTCTGCCTGTGTGTCAATTTGCATTCCCAAAGGCAACTACTGCTAGGTTCTTCTGGGCAAACAAACATATGCAAAGAGCGGTTCTAATGGCCATCCTTTTACACGGAAGCCGCCTATACGGCACTTTGTTGTTGAACGGGGGATCCACCCCTCCCTCGTTGACCCATCTTGGAATTTTCTTGAACGGGGGATCCACCCCTCCCTCGTTGACCCACCTTGGAATTTTCCTGGTCCTTCAAGCTGTGTCCTTGTTATTTTTCACAGTGCCGTCATATTCCAGGCGACGCCCGTCCTGTAACGTTTCACCGGTCCCTTCCCGTGGCCGCGGGTTGCCCAGTCACGTGCGGTCAGAGCTGGCACTGCGGCTGGAACCTCGTGTTGCCTGGACTTCGGTGTTAGGCCGGAGGGCAACGGCCTCTGTACCTACAGTGGGTGCCACGGAGAGGCAGGAGAGGACACCGTTCAGAGCCAGAGCTGGGGAGGGTGGGCGGCGAGGGGGGACCTGGATTCGAACCTTTGCCCTGTGCTTTCTAGTTACTTGCTCACCTGAGCTTCAGTTTTTAAAAATCTGTAAAATGTGGGGAGGGTGCAGTGGGATCAGCTGGGTCACATGTTTGGCTCAAGGCCAGACGCAGAGCATGAGAGAGCTCGAGGCGTCCAGAGTCGCGGAGTCTGGTGATGCAGCTGTCCCCACGTCATGCCTGGGTGACTGCAGGTGCCTGTGGGGCGGGTGGGGTCTCAGAGCCAGGACCGAGCGCGGTTGGAAGGCACTGGTTCCCTGGAGAAGATTCCCCTCCCCAGCCGCATGCCTCGTCTTGTCCCTGAGCTGCTGTGCTCCACTGTGGAACACTGGGGCTCCCCCTTGGGAGGCCTGGGGAAAGAAGGCACGTGGTCTGCCTTATGTCCTCAAAGCGCTGACCCCTGGCACAGTCCACAGATGAATGCGCTCGCGGCTGTTGCTGGAGGGGCTGCTGCTAGCCGTACAGGATTCTGAGAATTCTGCGTGCACGATTCCATTCATTTCTCAGAATTACCCCATAGGGTGCGAGAGACTGAATGGCCCCCCCAGCCAACCTCTCGGTCATGGCGGGACCTCGCTCCGTCCGGACGGAACCCCATGTTTGCACCACGCCTCCGGGTTCTTCCATGCTGCCCTCAGGGCGGGGAAAGAGCCTGTGATGCGAGTGGGGTTGCCCCATGTTCACCCTGGGGGTGAGTCCTCCGTGGAGAGGTACGCTGCCAGACTGAAGGGTGACTTTGGTTTTGTAGGACTGGAAGTGTCATCTGTGTGTCTGGAAGAAAAAACGTAGCACCTGCTACTAACATCTCAAAACATCTGTGTGACACTTTCGCCCTTAACACCATCACTGCCAACATGTAGGATAAAACACTGGTCAGCAACCAGTCTTTGGAATCCTCTTGCCAACACAGGTGTTCTCAGACCCTCAACAGGGCCCATCCGTGTATCCGCGTCTGTTCTTTCTTGCTGCAGGGGCTCAGGACGAATTGGTTGGCCAGGTGCCGTTTGAACAACCCTAGGACCGGGTGGCCCAGGGACTGTACTGATCTGAGGGCATGAGCAGAGAGAAGGATGAGGCATTACTTAGTATACTCAGTATTTCTGATGAGCCAGAGCAGAGGAGGAACGTGCTGGAAAGCTCTGGCATTTTCTGCCAGCATGAGCACCAAGCACAGTCCCAGCCGGAGGGGGTGGATGGGACGCCCCAGCAGCCCTCCGGTTCCCTGACACAGCGTGGCCTGCTTTGTCAGGAGATGAACGCTGGGAACCCACAGCAGTGGGTCCCCCAGACTCTGGGCAGATCTGAGCCCCGGGCCGGTTGCCACCCCCAAGCACAGCTAGAAGCAGCCGCAGAGCTGGACCCCAGGTAGGTCTCGCTTGAAGCAGACTGGTGGTGGGAGCGGGGAGCTGTCCTGGGGAGAGGGGATCCTAGCCCGGGGCTCTCCGGATCACACTATATCCGTGTCGTGTTCCCCCCGCCACCCCGTCCACGTGTCGTAGCTTCCTGCCAGGACCCGAGTTTGGTAAGTCCCAGCTGGGACGCGTGGGCAGGGAAGGTGGCAGCCCAAGGCCGGGCGTCGAATGGGGGACGGGGCGCAAGGCCTGGTGTCGGGGAAGCAGGCCTCTCCTTGAGTCCCGCGGGCCTGTTGCTGCGGGCCGGCCTCTCCGCGAGCCGGTGGGCCTTGGTATTTCCCTGCAGGCCGGCCTTGCCCTTCGCCTCCGCCCAGTGAGGGAGTCTGGTCGTTTCTCAGGGCAATTGTAAGTGTTTTATTTTTTTCTACACTTGGGAGCTTTGCCTTCCCTGCTCCCCCCAAGACGAGAAGCTGGTAAGGAGTGGGGAGGGCACGTGGTGTGCCTGCACTCTCTCCCACAGCGGTGGGCGACTTGCAGCTCCCTGCTGACTTTGAACTTGGCTGCCAGGCTCTCACCGCCACAGTGTGGGGCCTTCGGCTCATAGTGTCCCCTTTTCTAGAGCTGTGTCCGGGGCCGGGCTCTGAGCCGGGCCCTGCTCTCAACGCTGGTGCACAGCGTTGTCTCAGAGCCTCGAGTGAACCCTCAGGAATTCAGCGGGAGGACCGGGCAGGCGGTCGCTCCTGGGCGATGAAAGGCCAGGACTGTGCCCTTTGATGGGCACCTGCGTTCTCTCCCCAGCCGCCTGTTCCCGAGGAAGCGGTGGTCAGGCAGAGGGTCCCCCGCAGGTGCTGGGAGGTTGGCAGGCTCCGCCATGGAAAGAAAGTCTACGCTGTTGCCATCAGCAGCTCGACTCACCACGTGTATACGTGTGGCCACGGCTACATTAAGGTGTGGGACGAGAGCGCTCTGCATGCCCGCAGCAGGACCCCGCAGGTGCAGCTGGACTTGCAGGTGAGGGGTGTTCGGGAAGGGCTGGGGGAACCCGGACGTGACCTCTCTCGTGGGACTCGGAGCCCGGGCCTCACGGAGGTGAAGGTGAGGGCGAGAACTGTTCCTGCAGGACCACCAGAACTGTGTCCTGGCCTGCAAGCTGTTCCCGGACGAGCAGCGCCTCATCACCGGGGGTCTGTCCCAGAGCCTGACCCTGTGGGATCTGGCGCCCACGCCCCGCGTCAGGGCCCAGCTGGCCTCCACGGGCCCCATGTGCTATTCCCTGGCACTCTCCTCCAATGCCCAGATCTGCTTGGCCTGTTTCAAAGGATTTGTCGAGATTTGGGATTTGCAGAACCAAATCTTGATCAGGTACACCCCAGGGGAGGGCTGGACGGTGAGGTCCTTGGGAAGGCTTGTGTCCCTTTCAGGACCTCCCTCGCCCCTCTGTGCAGTGGGACCCGGTGAGTCCCTGTGGAGACTAGATGTGGGGGCTTCCGGGGCTGAAATGTCCCGGTGTTGAGCCAGTGCATGAACCTCTGAGTTCTTTGCCCACCAGGAAGCATGAGGTCCCCGAATACGGGTCCCGCTGCGTGGACATTGCAGGCAATAAGTTCTGGACAGGAGGTGAAGACACCAGACTCTATTCCTGGGACCTGAGGAGCTACCAGAGGTTGCAGCAGCACGAGTTACGGCATGAGGTATCTGGGCAGCCCCAGTGGGGTGGGGGCGGCCCGCGTGGCCAGGAGCCAGACGCCGAGTTGCACGGGGAGGGGGCGTGAATGCCTGTGTGGGCAGCTCGGGGCGCTGACGCCGGCCCTGCTTCCAAACAGATCCTCAGCATTACCCACGAGCCCAATGAGGAGTGGGTGCTGGTAGGCCTGAGAACAAGCGACATCATAATTCTCCACACGCACCGGAGGGAGAAATTTAAGGCCGTCTTGCATAAATACGTCAACCACCACAGCCTCAAGTTTGCCTCCTGTGGTGAGTGGAAGCCAGGTGACCCCTCTAGGGGTCCTGTCCCCACCGCCCCCGCCCCCCCAGGATGTCTGCTCCTCTGCAGAGTCTGGGCCCAGCCTTGTCTCAGGCTCTGTGCCTCCCTCTCCAGGCTCAAGCCCGGCTGAGTGGAGACCCAGGTGTCCGGTTCCCTGCCGCTGTCCCCTCCGCTCCCACGTCCTCCTTCCCCACTGCTGCCTCTCCCCAGGTGGCCTCGCGTCCTGCCTGTCTTCTGTCCCCACCCCTCTCCTCTCTGGCTGTCTCTCTAACGGTGCCTTCCTGCACAGAACAGCAACCTGGAGACGAGGGCGAAGCCCCATCTGATGGTCCTTTGGTGCAGTGATGCTGAGCCCTGCCCCGCGTGTGGCAGGAGGGAAGGGCCCGATGAGGGAATAGTGTGGCTCTTGTCTCTGATTTTTCTAGATGGGCACACTGGGCCTTCCCTAGTCCCCTTGGGGAGGGAGCTGGGGCCGGAATGCACGCTCGGTCTCTGGCCTCTCCACCTGCCTTTCCTTCTCCAGGGAGCTACTTTGTGACCGCACTGGACGAGTCGATCCACTTCATAGCCTCGCCTTCTCTACAAAGGTTGTTTCAGGTATTGGGAGGAGGGCAAACCCAGGCTCTCAGAGCACACAGGCCCAGATCCCAGTGGGTCAGGTCCCAAGGACAGTGATGGGAAATATCCCTGGGGTGGTTCCTGGGGCCCTTTACTAGACCCAGGGGAACGAGGACTCAAGGTTCTGTGACCTAATGGGCTCCACCGTGAACCCTGAGCCCTGCTCCGTTGTCTCCAGACCGAGCCTCAGGTCTGTCGTTCGCCTTGAAACCGCCCCAAGTGAGGCCTTCATCTGGGGCCCACACCTGGCCACTGCCTGTGCTCACTCTTCTGGCCTCCTTCCCCGTAGGTAGAGGAGCCTACGGATGTCCTGTGTTGTGATGTGTCTGCTGACAACCAGTATCTGGTCACGGGCTCCAAGAACAGTGCTACCGTTTACCAGCTCTTGTACTGAAGTTGGCCTGCCATGTTCCTGCTGGCGAAGACCCCGAGGAGGCCAGCAGGCCGAGGGGATGGCAGTCTCCATACCCCGATACCTCCGCCTGACCCCCAGTGGCCGGGTCTCCGTCCATTCCCTCCCTCAGGACACACCTCGCCTGTGCTCCAAGGTTTTTATGATACAGCATAGGGATTTTTCCTTTGTTACTATTCTTACCACTGATTTCTGCATTTGGGTGGAGAAACTTGCCTTTGTAATGAACAAAATAGAAAAGCAAAAACCAAAACGGCCTGATAATGTGGTTAGTTTTTTCAAAGAACAAACCCTTTGTGATGGGCTGCTTAGACCCCACTCAGGAACTTCCAAGGTGGGGAAGAAATCTCACACCAGACTTAGTTTGGTTTGCAACTTTTTTGGTGGGTCAGAGATTTCTTGGAACCTTCAGAAAGCTCAAGAAGAAAGGCAGCTACCTGTACAAACCTTCAGACTGTGTCAGGGAGTCAGCACACCATCAACACTCCAATCCTGACCCAGGTTAAGACTCCATGAGCTGGTCTAATCCTATCCCGAGGAAAGGCTCATGCGTGCCCCCCCACCCCCAACCCCATGCTTTTAGCTGCTGCTCGAGGCTATGTGGCTTTATTGGAGTCTTTGGAAGGCCTGATTTTTGTTCTAGCATTCTGTAATATTTTTGTCTGGCCCTCTGCAGGTGGAAAAAGCCCAGCTCCTGAAATCAAGCCATAGAGGCCTGCTTCTTCCTTGTCCTTGCCCATTCTGCCTCCTCTTTGTTTGCTTGGGGTTGACACGGCTGAGACAGCTCAAGTTAGTAGCTCAGAGTTGTGACTGGGAGGAGGTGCAAAGCCAGGGTGCCATCCCTTGACCGAGGTACAGTCAGGTGCCTGGTTCTTGCCGATGGATCATGAGTGAGGAATAAGCCTCTTGTTCCTGGACCAAGGCTAAAGGAGTAGGGGGCACCCCCCCACCCCTGCCCCCAGGTTCTGGGTCCCCTTCTACCAGCTCAAGGTGAGGAGGTGGAGGCCCTCGGGGATTGCAGAGCCCTAAGGTGGAAGCATCCACTGGGCAAGACACAAAATTGTAACAAGTATCCACTGATAGATGAATGGACAAGGAAAATGTGATGTATCTGTAATACACACAAACACAAGGGAATGTAGGATTCAGCCTTTAAAAGGAAGGAAATTGACCCCTGCTGCAACGTGGATGAACCCTGCAGGCCTTGTGGGAAGTGGATTGAGCCAGTCACAGAAAGACAAATATGGTGATTCTACTCCTATGAGGTCCTCCGAACACTCACAGAGACAGACAGCAGAAGGGTGGTTGCAGGGGGCTGAGGGGAAGAGAGCAATGGAGGTTAGCGTTTGGTGGGGACGGAGTTTCACTTTTGCAAGGTGACAAGGGTTCTGGAGATGGAGGGTGGTCACCGTGACACAGCAGCGTGGCCGTGATCACTGCCGCTGACCTGGACACCTCCAAGTGGTGGAGATGGTGTGAGATCTGTTACGTGTATTATACACAACGAAACCAACAACTGGGGAATTACAAAGATCAAGTTCAGAATAGTGGTAATCTCTGGGGAGGGAGGGAGAGGAACTAGGTCGTCACGTGACAAAAAGGGAGATTCGACTCCATCTGCCTTGTTTATTTCTTCAAAATGATGTTCATCAGAATAAAAAATGAGTGCCTGGACAAGACCATGAAGAAAGGGGATTGACAAGCCATAGAAGGGGAGAGGATATTTGCAAATCATATTTCTGGTAAGGGACTTCTATTCCAAATATATAAAGAATTCTTGTAACTGGACAATAAAAAGACAAGTAAACCAACTGTATAAGGGGCAAAGGATCTGAATAGACTTTTCTCTAAAGAAGACACACAGATGGCCAGGAAGCACGGGAAAGGATGCTTACCATCAGTGGGAAAACACCAATCAAATCCACAATGAAATACCTCTTCACGCCTGCTAGGAAGGGTAGAATAAAACAGACAACAGCAAGAGTTGGTAAGGGTGTGGAGAAACTGGGAGCCCCAAATGGTGCAGCTGCTTTGAAAAACAGTTCGGTAGCTCAATGTGCTCAACCTAGAGTCAGCATGTGAACCCAGCAATCCCGCTCTCAGGCACGTGTCCAAGAGAAAAGCATGTAAGTGGGGAGGCAATAACTGGAGTGATAAAAGAATTCTAAATTCTTTTCTAGAAACGGTAAAAGTCCTGGGGTACTTGGCTGGCTCAGTCAGTAGAGCACACCACTCTTGATCTCTTAGGGTTGTGAGTTTGGGCCCCATGTTGGGTGTAAAGATTATTACTATTTTTTTTAAAGATTTCATTTATCTATTTGACAGAGAGAGACAAAGCTGGGGGAGTGGGAGAGGGAGAGGGAGAAGCAGGCTTTCCGCTGAGCCCGATGCGATGTGGGGCTCAATCCCAAGACCCTGGGATTAAGACCCGAGCCGAAGGTGGACACTTAACAACTGAGACACCTAGGTGCCTAAGATTACTTTAAAGGTAAAAGTTTGGGACGCCTGAGTGGCTCAATTGGTTAAGCAGCTGCCTTTGGCTCAGGTCATGATCCCAGGGTCCTGGGATTGAGTCCCACATCAGGCTCCCTGCTCAGCGGGGAGCCTGCTTCTCCCTCTGCCTCTGCCCTGCCTTTCTGCCTGCTTGTGCTCCCTCTCTCTGATAAATAAATAAAATCTTAAAAAAAAAAAAAA
>LNAC01000044.1:903933-946769 GCA_002007465.1 Ailurus styani | reverse complement strand
AAAAAAAAAAAAAAAAAAAAAAAAAAAGTGATTAAAAAAAAATCAAAGTCTCCCTATGAATCAGATACTTTCTGTGTCAACTAAATCCCCGAATTCATTTATTCAAAATACGTCGATGGTTTTGTGTGCCAGGCCGACCTCTTTTGTGGGGATGAAAATGGAAAAAGAGCCAGTTCCTGTCCCCAAGGACTTTATGGTTCAGTGGCTGAGATGCACCCTGGGAACTAATGCTAACCGACGCCAGAGTGTGGTCAGCACTCAAGGGGGCTTGGATTTGAGCTGAGCCTGCCGGGGGGGCTGCGGATGGACCGTTGGTCAGTTGGAATGTGGGGAAAGGGAACAGTCTGAGAGGCAGTTGGGGTGGTTCCAAGCAGAGAGGCCTGTTGGGCGAATGCGAAGGCTGCTGGAGAAGGGGGACAGCTTGGGGTCTCAGAGCACTGGATGCCAAAATAGGGGAGCTGGGAAGGCTCGCCGGTTTGAGATAGGCGAGTCTCCGTTACCGTGCTCGGGTCTGTGAGTGGCCCCTGAGGACCCCACATCGGGGGCAGGAGACCAGCACGGCCACGCTGAACTAGGCTTCTGGAGAGAGTGGACCCAGTGCTCTTGGGGGGGTGCCTGGGGCTGAGGCCAGAGAAAAGGGTCAGGCGCTTGGAGCTGGTCGGGTTTCAGGGGCAGACAGACATCCGTGTGCATGTATTCCACTGGCCTTTGGAAATGTGGGTCTGTTGATTAAAGGAAAAGACGGAATCTCAAAACGAGGTTAGACTGACCCCCACAGCTGCCAGGGGAGGGGTTATGGAAGGAGAAGGAAGGAGGGTCCTGGATGGGGCCATGTGCATGCAGGCTTATGAGAGGGGTGTTTGGTCCAGTAACCCCCATTCAGACCCCTGTTCTGTGCATGCGGGAGCTCTGTCCTTGAGTTTCCTCACCTTTAAATCGGGAAGGAACACAATGTGAAAACACAGTGAAAGCACCGTGGTAGGATTAAATGGCTCACATATGTAAAGTGATTTCAGGTATGTGCAGGACTCACAAATGCTACCGTTTACTTAGGGGGCAAGAGGAGGCTGAAGGAGCAAGTCAAGGGGCTGCAGAGGCTTCCCAAGCCCTGGGAAGAGCAGGTTTTAAGAAGCGGAATGGAGTCATGATTTCAAGCAGCAGCTAGATGCCAGGTAGGGAAGGTGTATTAGCATAGACAGACCTCACTGTCACCTCATGAGGGATTTCTTATTATCACCCCAAGTCTATGCTGAAACAGGCTGGAGGTATGAGAGTGTGACTTATATTTTCTGTTCTGATCTGGACCTTGAGTGTTAAGTGGCCCTTGGGTTAAATGTTGGCGTCCTCTGGAGATGGTTATTTGCAGGATGTCTTCAAGGGCTGAGGCTCTGCTAAGTGCAGGTGACCTCAAACTGTCCTCATCCTCCCCAGCTGGAGTGCGGGTGGATCATAGTCATTGCAGGGAGAGAGAGAGACTGGCCACCCTTTGTCCTGGAAATCTCTAGAAGCACACTTATTATGTCCCTTTCCTGCATCCAACCTTCCAGCTGCCTCCTGGGAAATATTCCTCGAGACATCCCATGGACTCCTCCTGAGCCTTCCTGCTCCAAGTTTTTGCTCCTAACTCCGCCTCTCTGTCCTACCCATGCAAATGCTGCCACTGTTGCCCACAGGGACCACATCCCTTCCTCCCCACTTCCTCTGCCCTTAAAAGAGCCCAGAGTGAATTTGATCCTTCCTCTGAACTTGTAGAGAAACTTCCCTCAACATGACTCCTTTATACCTTTCCTGCTTTCCTGGGATGATTTCTCTTTCTTAGGATGGCTTAGACTTTGCTGGATCCCCTGTGTAAGAGCTATCTCCCAGGTGTTCAATTCTCAAGTGTCCAGAATGTGGACAGGGTGGAATTCAGGAAACCCAAGTGTTCATCGCCAGGGCCGAGGTAGGGCTGGAAGAGCCCCAGGGATCCCACCAGACATGGACCTGGCCAGAGCAGCCAGCCAGGAGAGGTGGGTAGATTCTTGAGGTGGACAGCCACTGTGACTCATGGGGAGTTAGGAGGGAGAGCAGGAGGGAGGAAGAAGCAGCAGCTGGGACAAGGGATGAATGAGGAGGGGCGTTGGCTGTGTCTGTTCCTGCCCCCGGAAATGCCTTTCCATGTTCTTCTGTCGCCCTCTGTTTTCCTCGAGAGCTCACACCGTATCTGCCACTAGAGCGCCGCCCCCCATCCATTTGCTTGGTGCTCGGTGCCCCATCCCTCTGCACTCACCTCATCAAATCTTTGCTTCACTATTTCCTTGGTGATCTGCCTCACTCTGGAAACTCCACGGGGGCTGGAACAGTGGCTCATCATTTCTGGTTCTTAACGTACCAGACCCAGTGGCTGGGCTGCCGAAAGCCCCCAGTATGGGATGCTGACCAAACACATTCAGGGATGCAGCAAGGGAGAGAAAGGAAGAGATGGTGGCCATGAGTTTCCCATTAAGAGGGATACTGGCAGTTCCGCCGGGGTTGTCTAGAGCAACAGGAGAAACTCTCCAGGAAGGATATGCCCTGAACCCGACCCTCTGGGACCCCAAGAAATCTGAGAGGCTTATCTGAATTTTGGGTTGCTTAGCAGTTAGACAGCAGGGGGCGCTCTGGCCCCACCTAGATCCCTGCCTCTGACACCCTCTCTTCTCCCTCTTGCCCTGAAATGCTGACCCCAGTGGCAGGATGCCCACAGGGGAAATTGCAGCAGCTCGGAGCCTAGGGCAGTTGGCTGCCTCCTCTTCGTGGGGCAGAGTGTGGGGAAAGAGACCCTTGTCTTCACAGTTCTCTGGGATGAAAAGTGAGAAGGTTCTGATGATGCCACAGCTCACAGCTCACAGCTACTGTAAGGCCCCGGGGGCCCAGAGCACAGGTCTGGTCCCTACCCCCACACTGACTGTGATCTTGACACATTCACTAGCCCTGGGCCTCTCTCTTCTCCCTCAAATGGCAGGGTTCACACCTTCCAGCCTGTTCTAGGAGGCAGACCATCCCCCAGATCATCCTGGGCTCTGGTGCTGCTCTGTGGACCCTTCATGCTTTGCGGCCTCAGACATTGCCCTCAGGGGACCCGAGTCCAGAAAGCCCACCTTATCCTGCTGTGCAGACTGGTCCTACACTGGG
Organism: Ailurus styani; assembly: GCA_002007465.1. NCBI lineage: Eukaryota > Metazoa > Chordata > Mammalia > Carnivora > Ailuridae > Ailurus > Ailurus styani. Next base: position 943,616 of record LNAC01000044.1, on the reverse strand, counting down.
CATTTCCCATCCCCTTCCCAGAAGCCACTCAGGCACAAGTAGGGGGATGAGCAAGCCGGCGAGGAAAGGCGCTGGAGCTTCTTGAGGGAGGAGCCCCAGCAGGGGCCACATGGAGGCAGTGTTGCACACAGGGCAGATGGGGGAGGGCTGTCGCCTGGGGGTGGCTGTTGTTCCCTGAAACAAAAATTTTTCAATTGAAATACGCCTATTTGCAAACTCTCAGGAAAATGTGCCTGTGAAGACAGCTGGCTCGAATCCAGTCTCCTGCTTGTCACAGGCCTCCGGCGACGCGGAGGAGCCACGCCGGGTGGCTTTCGGCAGGAAGCTGGTGGTGGGACTGAAGAGTCGTTGGCCGGAAACGAGGACAGAGGAGGAGCCCTGGGGCCCAGGTGTCTGAGCGCGGGCATCGGTCGGGCCGGAGGAGGAGGGCCCGCTCGCGGCCACACCACAGCCAGCCCGCCGGCGCCCCGGCCACCTCTTGCAAGAGCGGAGACAGACTCAGGGAACCCAGGAGAGGTTTAATGGAGGAAGAACGAGGACTCCTCCGGGACTCGCCCTCATTCATTATTTTCCAGCTGCTGGCTGGCTGGGGGGCCGATGAGGCGCTCGGAGAGGCGCCGGCTGGAAGCCTGGCTGGGCCGCTTTGGTGACCCCACAGATGCACAGGCCACGTGCCCTGGAGCTGACTCCGGCTCCGGGCGTCGGCCTTGGGGGTGGCGGGCGGCGGGCACAGCTGAGCGCGGTCGGAGGTGACGCGGCTCCCTGCCTGGCCCCAGCCCAGGGCGGCCCCTGCCCAGTCCTGCCACTCGGCGGAGGCGGCGCGGGGGGGGCCCCCTGCCTGCAGACGGGGTCGCCTGGGGAGGGCGCTGCCTCGGCTCCCGGCGGGTGTCCGCACCCACGCCAGTGCCTGCGGAACCCGGGCCCTGCCCAGGGCGCTGTCACCCGGCTGGCCCGCCAGTGGAGGGTCTCCGAGGAGCGTGAACCCCATGGAAAGCCAGCCTGGCACCGGAGGGCCGTGCATTTCCTAGGATCCTAGGCCTCGTCTGTGGCTCTGCCACTCGCTGGCTGTGTCACCTTGGAAAAGTTGTCTAATGCTCTCAGTCCCCCAGTGCCCTACTCTGTCACATGGTGATCATAACAGTCCTGACCCGCTTACCCAGCTGTGAGGTCTCAATGAGGTAATAGGGGGTTCTTTTGAGCAGGATTTCTTTTACTTAGAAGGATTTAAAAAAAAATTGGAATACTCCCTAAGAAGGGTTTCCGACCTCAGTATCTTTGGGTGCCTGATATTGGGGAAGGGCATCAGGGGTTGAATGGCATCAGGGACTCCAAGACTGCAAAGCCTGTGTCTGTGTATATGTGCATAAGTCTCTTGTCCCCCCAAGCACAGGGTCTACATCCTAAGATGCTCAGGGGGCGGGTCGTGATTCAAGATTGGAGGCCTCGGGCATTTCAAGTGTCTTTATTCCAGACCAGTGTTTCTCAGCCTTGGTGCTATTGACATTTGGGGCCGGATGACCCTTTGTCGTGGGGTGCCGTCCTGTGCATTGTAGGATGATTAGCAGCATCTGTAGCTCTTTGCCACGAGATGCTAGTTGTGACAATCAGAAACGTCTCCAGATGTTGCTAAATGTCCTCAGGGAGGGGAGGGGGGCCAGACTGCCTCTGGTGGAGAGCTCCTGCTCTGTCCAGTTTTCTATGTGCTGAACCCTCTGTAAGTGGCAGCTATTCACTGTCCTGAAATTTATAGCAAAGTTACTTTTCTGACCCTCCGTTTGCCTCCTCCTGTGCATGTTCCGCACAGGGTCCACTGAAAATCCCGGCAAAGGTTTTTTCAAAGTTGGTGGACCGTGCCAAAGCCCAGCCCTGTCTGATACAAATTACTGGTTCCTTAATCTGGCTGGGCAGCCGGATCAATTGGAACTCGGTTTTTATTGTATTTCTTTTTCGCTCAAAGCTATAGGGTTTTTAGAGTGTTGAACGCAACATAAATCACTCAGTCTTTTACTGTTAAAACCTGAGCTACAGTGAAAATTAAATAGTTAATTCTGTGGAGAACAAGATCTTGAGGTACTCTTCTTTTGTGGTGAATACTTTTTTTTTTTAAACCACAGACCTCAAATGGGTAGTTCCTCATTCAGGGGAAAGGCCAGAGAAGGGTTTTAAGGAGAAGACCCAGCAGGAAACAGATGTGGGAAAGGAATCGGAAGCATTGGCGGTCCCCACTATTTAGGTGGGTCCAAGGGTTCCCTGCACAGGCGCCCTGTGCTGGGGCATCCTGCATGTGAGGAGGGTCTTGGACTCCCCGCCTTTCACACGATGAATCCTCCTCCGTAGATGTATAAGGTTCAGCTCTCCTCTTAACTCCTTGTGTATCTGCTCTAACATCCCCCCAGGAATTCCCGTGTCGCTGCCCCGGAGCGCAGAATGTTCCTCCAGACTTGGGAAGCTTTTTCCCTAAATGCTCGTGGAGTTTGCTTTGGGGCAAGCCCTTCAGCCATGGGTTTGCCAGCACCATGGTCCCCCCTCCTCGGGACCAGGATGCCTGGGGGCGGGAAATGCTGGGGTTGCAGCCAGGAGCACTTCTGGGTGATGGGTTGTCCTACATGAAGTGGCTGGTGTTTGCCCTGTGGGATCTGGGGGGTCTTGTCAGTAACCCGCAGGGTCAGAAGCAGCATGGCATCCAGCTCGTGGAGGTGCGTGTCGGTAGCATTGAGTGTGGTCATTTGAGCCCCCTTTGTATTCAGTAGCCTGGACTGTCGTCCACACAGCTGGTCCCATGGATGTGGGGATTAAGATTCCAACCAGCGCCTGAGGACACCACCCCTGTGCCATGACAGATGTAACCTATGCAGAGACATCCAGGGTCCGGTAAGGTGTGCACATCCTGGCAAGGATGCTGGCTCCTTGGAAGGCATTGAGCTGGCTCTCGGCAGAGCAAATGCGGCTATTATCCTGGGGTTTCTCAAGAACGTGCCTGGATGCTGCTCCGTGTGGACCACGCTGACGTTGCAGGTCTTCCTAGACGTGAACTGTTGGAGACTGTGATTCCCAGATGGGCGTGGCAGCCCCGGGGAAGGGACATTCGCGTTGAAGTTAGTGCCTCCCAGAGGAAGTCTCTCCAAGCCAGACAAGCTAACACCAAGGGTTGTGGTGCAAATTGCCCTAACGACGTGGAGTCCTCTCACTTGCTGTGTAGACGGTAGAGCTGATGCTACACTGTGTCCAGTCTCCACTGTTGGGGCCGCAATCTCATAGCTCTCATTTAGAAGAGCCAGGGAGGAGGGGTGGGGCAGGTGATGGCTGGGTTGGCCCTGGATTGGCCATCTTTGTGGGCACCGAGTTGGGTCGTCTTTGACAGTGTGACACAGTGGTTCTCTTGCACTTGGCTGCCGAAGTGAAGGGTTTCAGCAGAGCGGAGGGACGAGGTCAGGAGCTGAGACCTCAGACGAGCCTGGGACAAGCTGTGGGGGCTTCCTCTACAGGCATGGCCCCTGGTGGAGGCTATGCTCCTCCGGTGAACCGTGAGGAGGATCTCACAGTTTGGCTCATTGCTGGCGCTGGGAGGAAACAGTCTGAGCGATGGTCTTTGTAGCGGTCAGTTTTCGAACCCCCAAACCTCAGATTGTTGTCTGCATGCACCCTCTTGGGCAAAAAGATGTTCTTACTTGGGGAAGGTGCAGACTGTGTTTTCTCAGTAGGTCTAAGGAGAACCACAGTGGAAGGACAGGAAGCTCTTCTGGGTGGGGTGGCGATCTCTCCCCCCGGTGGGCTGGGCATCTCCACCTTGGAGGTCGTGGAGATGATGGAAACGGCAGGTGGCCTGTGACATCCAGCTCTTGAGAGGAGGAGGATTTCTTGCCTCTATGGGTGGGACCCCAGCTGGGCCAGCGAGGAGGCCTGCCACGTCCTCGAGGCCTCAGATGACCCCTAGGAATTGGTGTTGGGGCTCCCAATCCAGGTTGGACTCCAGCAAGAAGACTGCATGGGTTGGCTTATTATCAATGCGGGAAGCCAGACCCCACCTGTGATGGTGGCTGGGCCAAGGGTGCTCTCTGGTCGTTGAGGGTTCCTTCCAGGAAGTTTCTGGTGACTGCTTACTTCTTGGAGCTGTTTTGAGGGACACCGTTTGCTGAAGCTCTCTTTCTATCTTGGTGTGTTCGTCCTAAAACATATCTCAGATTGGAAGCATCCCATCTCTGTGATAAGAGCTTTTGTAACGTCATGGCTTTCCTGTTTTAAACGCAACTGTACATTTTACAGGACCTTTCTTGGGTTTTTTTTTTTAAGTTTTTTCTCCAGGGCCCAGATTTCCTTCCTGCGGGTTCATTTTTCCCTTCCTCGAGCAGCTTCTGCTCTTTTCCCTTCCTGCTCGGCCGTCTGTGCGCGAACGTGACGTGTTGCCCGTGGCCTTCATTAGGGCCTTCGGGGTGCTGCCTTCATGCCCCAAGCGGGCAGCGACCCAGTGCAGGGAGCACCTGCCTCCTTCGTTGCTTCGTGCCCCTCCCAGTTCTGGCCACCGGCCCGTGCTCCCGCAGGACTGGAAGGCTGCATCTTTCTCAAACCACTCTCTTTCTTCCTGACTCTGTGTTGCAGAGCCACGACCCGCGGCCTGCGGCCTCCTGAAGGCTTGTGTGATGTTCTTCTCGGTTTTTGGGTAGTGTCTGAGCGGTACATACTCTTCCTTGTTCTTCCCGCCACGCCCTGGTGGTCCCTCCCCTCTCCTGGTGGAAGAGAAGGAGGCTGCCCGGTTCAGGCCAGGGTGGACAGAATGATATTTGAGGGTGATCATGATCTCCCACGACCATGGTATTTCTCATCCTGGGATTCACCTGCTTTCTGACTTGTGGCGCATCCGAGGCCGGCGGGGGAGGGGGCGGTGTGAGAGCCGTGGGGAGCACCCCCACTTCCTCGGGGTGTTTACCCCCGGGCCCCCGGCCAGCCTCCTTGGTGGAGGGGTGCGGTACAGGTGTCAGCTCTCTGGAACTTTTGTAGCCTCCTCGCCTTTTGGGGCTCATTTCTTTTGCCTGTGGCTCTTCCGCTCCTTCCCACTTAATCCAGCTGTGGCTTCAGCTGTGTCGTCTTTGATGCGATATCCTGTCTTCTGAGGAGTGTCTCCTGACTTCAGTGATTTTTCAAGAAACCAGACGCCGAAGAAACAGTGGCTGTGGAAAGGGAGCCGAGAGCAGCAGCCCTGCTTCTCAGGATTTACAGAGGCCACCTTGGGAGTGGGACGAAGTCTCTGTCCTCTGGGCCGGGCGCCCCTTCAGTTTCCTCTGTGTGCGGACAGTCACCCCTGCGGGGTGCGCTGCCCGGAAGCCAGGGTGCGGGGGCAGCCGCTTGGGCTTTTGTGATTTAGAGGACCGTTTTGTTGTGGGGGAAGGAGAACCCTTCAAAACTTCACTTTGGTTTTTAAAATTGCCATTCCAAAATCTTGCTTTTCCTTTAACCCTTTAAATTCCATTTGCAATTTCTGCTCTAACAAATTGTAGCGATCCCTTTTAAAGGGGGAGTCCGGGAGATTCTGGGTCCTGTTCGGGGCAGTTAGTGGTGGGAGCCCCTCCCCCGGTCACGGTCACGGCAGGACAGACTGATGGCTCGCTGACCCACTGACCGGGACTGGGCGTCGCAGGCCAGCCTGTCCTGTTCGGCCCTGGGCTGGTGGTTAGCAGCTCACTGGTCTCTCCGTGCCCCAGAGGGGCGGGGTGGGGGTGACTGGCTTCAGGGACTTGCCCCCTCTGCTTGGCTTAATGCTCTGCTGTCATTGTCTTGAAATTCTTTGTAATTTTTGGAAGGAGGAGGCCACGTGTTTTCTTTTAGCACCGGCCTCTGCAGATCACCGACGTGGTTAGTCCTGAAGAGGGGCAGTTACAGACTGGAGTGTGTCCCTGGAACATTGGCGAGGGCAGCGAGGAAGAGGGGACAGTTTGCCGAGGGAGTTGCGGAAAGAGGCTGGGGTTGAGGAGCAGGGGTAGAAGGTGGGTGCGGATGGGAAGGGAGGGAGCCATCTTAAAATCAGTGGGATGAGGAGGATGAGACTAGGCATTTTGTATGGGGCTCAAGGCAAGAATGTCCGTGTGATTATTGGCCATCTCATCAGACTGGGAGGTCCGGGGATGGGTGCGCTTTGGTTCTTCGCTCTGTGACCCACCCAGCATGGGTGCAACACAACTCATGGCCCGGCCTGTAGTTAACGCTCCAAAGCACAGTTGTCAGACAATGACAGACCTCCTAACCCAGCTGAGTGACAGTGGAATGTGCTTCTTTGGCAACTGGTGAGTTTCCTCCTGGTCAGGGCACTGGTTAAGCAGAAATTTGATGTTTGTTGTTGATGGTTTTCTTGTTGTTTTCATATGATGGAGCGTGCAGCCTTTGGTACATTCCTATCCGTGGCCCTGAACTTGTGAATTACTTGTGCCTTTTGAAGAACTTTGTTCTGCCAGCCTCTGGCCCTCCAGTCAGATTCTTTGTGTCTCTCCTAGGTTCCTTTTTCCTAACCCCCCCCCCCACCTCCCCCAGTGGGCACTGTGACACTCTAACTCATACACCTTAAAAATGTCCACTTAACGGGATGACGGAGGCTTCCTGCATGTGCCTCCCCTCTGCTGCCAGGCCGCACTCCCGCTCTCATCCCTGCAGCTGAACAAACACTTTGGTCACCAGTGAGGTCGTCTGAACATAGTAAAGATGCTTGCATGGCCTCTGAGCTCTCTACCTACCCCGACTTGCCTTCCCTGTCCTGGGAGCTGATCCCTCCCAGCTCGTGGATGTGGATGTCTCCCGGCTCCTTACTGTGCCTGGATTTGCTGGAAAAACAAAAAACAAAAAAACCCCAAAACTCCAGGTGAGGCGTCTCCAGGAAGGAGATGGTGCTGGGAGCCTATGAGAGGGTCTGTGCGTGGTGTCGGCGCGGTCCTAGGCAGCTGCAGCTGGGTGGGGGAGCCCAGACTCACTTTCATTTGGGGGGGTGGGGGGGTGGGATCCCCCCTCCCCACCTGTGCAGAGGGTGAATTTAAGCACACTTCTCAATTCCTGGCAGGTCATTATCAATGGTCTATTCGGGGACCCTCTCTTGGTGTTGCCATCCCTTTGGATGAGATTTCCCACGGCCATGGCCATTCGTCTCCCTTGGAGACAATCATTTGGGATGCTCGGTGGGTGTCTTTTAAATTTTTTTTTTAATGCTCTAACAAAACATCATTGCTGTCTTGTGTATAAGCACTTTTAATTCACAGAGATGGTATCGATATGCCATTTCTTAGTCTCTTTCCTTCCTCCTTCAGCACTGTGTTTTAAGATGTGGTCTTCCCCTCTACATTCTTAAAACCTACTGAGATTACCCAAAGAGCTTTTGTTTATGTGGGTTAAAACTATTGATACTTGCCCCATCAGAAATCGAAACAGATGTTTACAAATAGTTTTTGATTCATTTGCAAATAGAAATGGTGACCCCATTGCAAGTTAAGATAAATAACATTTCAGCATTATTATGAAAATAGTCTTGACCCTGCAGACTTCTTTCCCTGTAGTAAGGTGTCCGTTTGTTCCAGAATGTGAAAGGATACTATGAAGGGTAAAGTTTGGAAAATGAATTTCATTTGTATTGCTTTATAAAACCTGCATCTGAAGAGAAACTGTGAAATGTATTGTATTGTAGCAAAGTCTGCTCAGGTTTGATGGGCTTGCCTCCTTGGCTTACTGATCATCGCCTGCAGTACGGAAGGTTGTTCTAGATAGCAGAGACTCTGTGTCTTCTTACCAGAACACTTTTTGGTGCTTTATGTTGAATTTGTCCTGTCCTGGAATAGGTGATTTTGAAACACAAAAAACAAAAACTCATCCCTTATGAACGTGCCATATGTATATATCTATATGTATATAAACAGGCTTTCCTGTTTGTTTTACTTATTTTATAATCCATACTCCCATAGGCTTTTTTTTTTTTTTTTAAGAAAACGAAGAGGATATTCACCTACGGGTCAGTGGTTTTTAGTATATTATTAGGTTGTGCAGTCATCCCCACTATCTAATTCTGCCTGATTTCAGGCAGAATTAATTCCTAATTAATGAGTTCCTCATTGTTAAGGCCCTCATTAACCCCCAGTTCCTAATTTGAAAATAAAACCCTGCGCCCACTAGTGGTCGCTCCCTGCTACGGTTCCCCTACCCCCCATCCCCTGGCAACCTTGACTCTACTTCCGGTCTCAGGGACTTTGTCTCTCATGGCCGGCCACTCGGTATACATGGTGTCAGCCAAGATGGGACCTTTTTTGGTCCGGCCTCTTCTACATAGCGTCACATTTTTGAGGTTCATCCATGTTGTAGCACGTGTCAGCACTTCATTGCATTTCATGGGCGACTCATCAGTCATCCCATTGTATGAATGTAGTGTACTTTGTTGGTCCATCGGTTGGACATTAGACTTGCTTCCACTCTTTGGCTATTATGAATAATGCTGCTGTGAACACTGTGTGCAAGTTTTTATGGGAATGGAGGGCTTCTGAATAGCCCCGGGTCCGTTTACTTTAACAGTTGGCACTAAATGACCTGGGTGACCAACGGATTGTTTCTCTGGCGCCCGTGATCGTATGTTAATCAGGTGTCCATATCTCTTCTGACAACTCTTCAGATGTTTGCATTCCCAAATAACTTAATAAATGGGGGGGAGACATGAAAGGGAACTTTCTGGGATATCTTTCACACCTACAGTGGTCTTTGAGGTGTCCCAGAGGGGCCCCGGAAAATCACAAAGATTTGGGTTTGCTCCTTATTAGAAGAGGGCTGCTAGGAATTATTAGGTTGGTTTGATGTGTTCCTGTCATAAGATTTGCACTAGAGGAGTTTTCGGATCAGAGGACACGTTCTTCCTTCCTGAAGTTAAGCTTACATGGATGAAATGTGAGTGTAAGTATTTTAGAAGAACTGTGAGTGTGTGTGAGCGTGAGTGATGGGAAGTCCCTGGAGATTTGTCAGTGCCCTTACTGCCCACACGGGTGTGTACCCTCAGGGGAAGCACCCATCTAAAGTCTTAGGAACAATTCTGTGCTGTCCCCAGAGAGAGACATATCCTGTCCTCTGTTCTGGTGACACTGGTGAGAGTAACAGGTGAACCACAGCTACTCAGGCTTTGTCACGGTGCAGGTGTTCTGGGACAAGCTTCCCCGGGAGGCTCTGCTCTAAGCCCCAGGCTGCAGTTTGTGTGTCTGAAACAGAGGACGGTCGTGCAGCCTCGTGAAGAATGACTGTACCGGGTACTTCCAACCATCCTGCCTTTAAAGAATAGACTCTAGGGTGCGGGTTTCTGAGCAGATGTCGCTTGAGCACCCCTCAGACCAGCCCCGTGGGCCGCGTCAGGATTTCCAGGACCCTCTTTGTTCTGGAAGCAAGACGGCGTCATGAAAGCGGACTACTAATCCAAGATCCAGTGGAACCAGGGTGGATTATGTAGGACTGCATGAAATGATGTGGGAATTTTATTGTGGTTCTGTGTTTAAACTAATAACTGTTTTATGGCTGTATATTTTTCTGGTTCTGTGGGGAAGACTTTTCTTCGGGCTCCCTGTAATCCACACAATGTAATAGACTCTCCTTTTGGAAACAGAAATAAGGCATTTAAAAACGATACTCGGTTTCCGCTGGTGTGTAATGGTATCTCATTTCGTCAGTGGCTAACGATGTCAATTGTGTATTTGTTTTTGTTTTTGTTTTAAGATTTTATTTATTTCACAGAGGGAGAGAGATCACAAGGAGGCAGAGAGGCAGGCAGAGAGAGAGGGGGGGGGAAGCAGGCTCCCCGCCGAGCAGGGAGCCCGATGCGGGCCTCGATCCCAGGACCCTGAGATCATGACCTGAGCCGAAAGCAGAGGCATTAACCCACTGAGCCACCCAGGCGCCCTGTGTATTTGTTTTTAACTAGGCTCCATGCCCGGGGTGGAGCCCAGTGCAGAGCTTGAACTCACAACCCTGAGATCAAGACCTGAGCTGAGATCAAGACTCAGCTGCTTAACCAACTGAGCCACCCTGGTGCCCTGATGATGTCCATCTTTTTTGTGTTTGTTCGCCGTTCATAGTCCCTTTTCAGTGTCTTCCTGCCTCTGCCGGGGGTCGGTGTGGGCCACTCAGCTCCTAGCCGCGGCAGACACACCTGTGCCCTTGAGGTGTCTGCCAGGTTCGGAGGACTCCCATCCCCGCGGAGGGGGCAGCGCACCAGGCGGGCACCTTCTCTGGAAACTGAGCAGGACTTTCCAAGTTTGGAACCAGCTGAGTCCCTGAGAGTCCTGGGGCAGCCGGGGAGCTCCCAGCTGGGGGTCGAGGAAGCCTCTGGCACTTGGGCCCGGGCAGCCTCGTGTCTCTGCAGTGGACTCATCGGCTCTTGCTTCTGCATTTATCACAGTTATCACAGACTTGGTGCCTTAAAACAGCACACACTATTATCTTACCGCTCTAGAGGCCAGAAGTCCAAAATGGGCTACCGTCAAAGCCTCAGGGGCTTCTGCAGACTCTGAGGGAGAATCTGTTTTCCTGCTTCGCCAAGTTTCGAGATGCTTCCTGCTTCCACCTGCTTCCACGCCTCAGCTCAGGTCATCTGAGCCTTTCCCACAGTGCATCCCTTGACCTCTGCCTCCCTCTTTCCCATCTAAGGACGCTTGGGATTACTTGGGGGCACTGGGGTGATCTCCCTTAAGTCAGCTGATTAGCAACCTTAATTCCTTCCAGGACCTTAATTCCCCTTAACCCGGTAAGAGAACGTATGGACTATGTCCTGACGTCTTTGGGGGCCCGTAACGCAGGGGAGTGTTGGGGTACTGGGTGGGGACGCAGGGAGGAATAGGCCAAGCTGCGTGGATGGAGCAGGCATGGGCAGGGGGTGCTTGCCGCCCTCGGGACGCCTGCTCTGGCTGGGGGAGAGGCCGGAAAACATACGAGGCCACGTGCCCATGGTGCCACGGGGGAAAACGCTGCCCGGAGGATCTATGGTGTGAAGGGGTGCAGTGGCTACAGTTTTATCGGGGTGGGCCTCACTGAGGAGGTTCTTCATCTGAAAATACGATCCATCGCATAGGATTGCTGCAGCATTAAATGGGATGTCAAAATGCATCCTGTAGACCATGAATGATTGCATTTAAAAAAAAAATTAGTTATCTCTCTATTCTAGGATCTCAGCTTTGTGGATGCCTGGGCCAGGCTGGCCCCCTGCCAACGGGGCATCTGATGAGTGGTGGGGCTCATTCCATTTTTGAGGAGGAGAGGTTAACTTTGTGGCGGTCCAGACCTCCTGGTTGGAGGTGTCCCCTGCTTGGAGGACATCCCCTGGTCCCACTGTTGCCACACCCGCTGACGTCCCTCCTAGAGAGAATGTGGATTCAGTCTGTGGGACGTGGGGCTCTTCCTTAACTCTTCAATCTTGAGTTTCCTTGTCTGTGCAGTAGAGGTGGTCACAGCACCTCTTTCCAACGAGTGGGGGATACCGCAGGTCAACCATTTAGCATAATAGGGGACACTTCGCTTTTGGTGAAGGGATCACTGCTGTCATTATCTCAGAGCTGGAGAAACAGACATGCAGCAAAGAGGAGACAGACTGATGAAGAGGCAGGCGGGAGATGAGGAGGGAAAGCCCAGAGTACTGGGGTGCCACGCCCCTGCTTTTTGTGGTTACTCCCCAGTTGGGTGGTCCCATTGCACCCCCCTTCTCCATAGAACAGGCTCTCTGCTTGTCAAGAAGAGCTGCTGACTGCAAAGAGAAGTTGACCACTTGACCAGAACTGGGTGAGCTTCCACGCAGAACGTTTCCACTTTATTGTCTGTAAACTCTTCTTTGGTAAACAAGGACGCAAGGAACCCACAGAGCAAAGGAGCACGTTGAGTCCAGAAGACAAAGGGCCAGCACCCTGCACGAACAGGGACTCTGAGAAGACAGCTATGCCATTAGCGAGGTGGTGGGTGCAACTCGGGAGTTTGGGTGGGTGGTGGCACGAGGGAGAGGGGAGGGGCGTGGGAGGGAAGAGTCCGCTCGGCGGGACGGGGAAGCCTAGATCACACAGCAGAGGAGCTCATGCATCACAGCGAAGAGGGGCAGGGAAGCTCCGCCCATGTCCCCGCCCACCGCCCACGCGGGTGGTGCCCTTCTGGGGGCAGAGCAGCGTCCCGGGTCGGGTCAGGTCCGGGGAGGCTGGAGGGGGCTCCCGGAGGCCCGTCAGCAGCCCACCCTCTCTCTCTCCTCTCCTGCTCTGCAGGCTGGCGGGTGCAGGTGGCAGGGGCGGAGGAGGGGCGCTCACGATCTCGGGGGTCCGGGGAGAAGTGGCAGGGCAGCGGGGGCAGGGTCTGGGGGAGGCGGAGAAACAGCCCCCGGGCCCCCATCCCTTTACATGGGGGGCTCGCTGCAGAGGACGATCTCCAGGTCCTTGCGGTAGAGCTTCCCCGCCTCAGCCAAGGACATGACGCTCTTTCTGTAGTTGGTGAGCTGTTGGATATTCATTTCCTAGGAGACACGGGGAGAGAGGAAGAGCCCCTCACTGGACGGCTCCAGCGGAGCGTCCCATCCGCTCGTTCAGACACATCCGCCAGAGCCCTTCTCTCCTCCCATCCCCGCAAACATGGGCCCTGGAGTCAGAAAGCCCTGCGTGAAGCCCTCTCTTTCTCTCTTACTGGCTGCCTTGCTTTGTGGAAAGTGGTCACCCTTGCTGAGTCTCCGCTCAGCTGCCTCATCCGTAAAATGGGTACATGAACGGCGTCTGCCTCACTGTGGTGTTAGGATGGTTAGCGGAGGGAATGAACGCGAACGATGCTCAGCGCGGCCCCTGACACACAGCGTGCCCTCCAAAATCGGCTAGTCCCTGTCTCTGCATGCCTGTATCAAGTCCTCGTCTCCCTGGGCCCCTGGTACTTGGCGTGGGTCCTTGCAGGTGAGGAAGAGAACGCCGGGGAAGCTCCCTGGTCTTGTCCGCGGGCCCCACCGACCATACTTTCCTAAACCTCCCCCATTTTTTTTTTAAAGATTTTATTTATTTATTTGACAGAGAGAGAGAGAGAGATTACAAGTAGGCAGAGAGGCAGGAAGAGAGAGAGGGAGAGGGGGAGGCAGGCTCCCTGCTGAGCAGAGAGCCCGATGCAGGGCTCGATCCCAGGACCCTGAGATCATGACCTGAGCCGAAGGCAGAGGCTTTAACCCACTGAGCCACCCAGGCGCCCTTAAACCTCCCCCATTTAAACAAGGAATCCTAACTCTGCCTCCTCCAGCAGCAAAGCTCTCCTGCCGACTTCTTGTTCACTGGCTTCTGTGGCCATCAGAGGCCACAAGGACCAGTGACCCACGGACGTAGGGCCACTGTCTCATGTAAAATGGAGGCCAACAGACAGAACGTCAATACCTAATACGCCTTGTTGAATACATGCTTTATAATACCTGATTGGGATACAAATAACCAATAGATCTGAAATGCAGTGAAGCCACCCGTCACTTACACTATCTTTTCTGTCGCCCTTACTCTCTCCCTCACTTGCACACTTCCTCCCTCCCCTGCCCCTTCCCTCCTCTCTTGTCTTGAAAATGTTGGCAGATTGTCCTTCCTTCCTCCCTCTCTTCCTCTCTCTCTCTCTCATTCTTTTTCTTTTTTCACCCCTCTTTTTTCAGGCTGATGGTCTTTATCTCCATTCAGCTAATGAAAAAACGGAAGCATAAAACCTATGGTATTTGCTAAAGGACTGGACCAGCTCTATAGCCACAGATACCCTTGGTCTCCTGAAGATATCCCTGGTCTTCGAACCAGGCCTGAAGTCTATGTAATTCTTTGCCTGGCTCACCTGTCCTCAGTCACCTCTTTTTTTGGCGCTCAAAGGTCAGGCCTTTACTGGGTCTCAGGACGTCCCCTCATGTTACTGATTCCTGGTTCTGTGCCAACAACCACCCTGAAGGCACGTTGCAAGCATCACTAGCTTTGGGGAGCATCTTCCCTAAAGGTGGGAAGTCCCTGGAACTACCACCTAGTTTGTTATACTATCCATCATTCGAATTAGGAGCCCGGGAAGGGACCCCATCTATCAACACGGAGCTGGAGAACCACCCCGCCCCCCACGCCGATTCAATGTGGCATCAAGAATCTTAGCAGCACGAAGGGAGAGGGCTGCTCTCTTCCTGTCTTTAGAAGTTCTGGTTGAAGCTGAGGAAGGCTTTAATGAGCTGCAGTGGCCTCAGGAGTGGTGAGAAATGTTGAATTTGATCGTACCAGCCTGTCCCTCAGGAGCCTCAAACACGAATCTGCTCAGGATCTATATCACAGGCCTCGCACCTTCCAAATGGAAGGTGCAGCTGCCCTGTGCGTTCACAGAACACGGCCGCTCCCTTCCCGGCATGGGTGCTGTTTCCAGTCCTGTGGCTCTCTCTACTGGTTCCTGCTCTCCATCCCCAGGCGCCGCATCCTGAGCTTAGGACAGGTGGAAGACTCAGGTAAACGGCTGTATTGATATGCTTGTTCTCCAACCTCCAGAGTTGCTTCCTAACCCCCAACACTTGACTGTTTTTGTTTCTACATCTTGAGTGAACCTGTGTGGCCGTAGGATTTGTATTTTGTGGTAATTAAGAAAGAACCGAGGAGCACCTGGGTGGCTCAGTTGGGTTAAGTGTCTGCCTTCAGCTCAGGTCATGATCCCAGGATTCTAGGATCGAGCCCCGAATCAATCAGGCTCCTAGCTCAGCAGGGAGTCGTCTTCTCCTTCTCCCTCTGCCCGCCCCCCATTATGCTCTCTTTGTCTCTCAAATAAATTAATAAAAAAAAATTTTTTTTTTTTTAAAGAAAGAGCCTAGTTAGGCGATGAGCAGAAAATTCAGGTCACTCCCAGGATTTAACGCTTGCCTTCAGGGTCTATCAACCTCAGGTGTCGAGCACGGCCACATGGAGAATAATGATGCCTCATTACTACAACTACAGCTAAAGATATTTTCCACTAGGATGCCCAACAATCCTTGGACACATAAGGGCGCATAAATAATTCTCTCCTAGAGTGTGGTGCCAGGAAGGAGCCTGNCATAAATAATTCTCTCCTAGAGTGTGGTGCCGGGAAGGAGCCTGCTGAATTCAAACACCTGGTGAAGACATCCTTCTTCCTACGAAGTATGTGCTAACTTATAATAATTTATTTTCTGCCTCTTTCAGAAAGCATTTGNGCTGAATTCAAACACCTGGTGAAGACATCCTTCTTCCTACGAAGTATGTGCTAACTTATAATTTATTTTCTGCCTCTTTCAGAAAGCATTTGTAGGTAACAACAACAGCAAAATAAATGTGGGATGCAAGAAATGAATCATGATATTCAGGACAAAGATGAAGCGGTCAGAAAGCAAGCAAGTGGAAGGGGAGACAGACTCGGGCTGCAGTGAATTTTCCCCCCTGAAAGTGAGCAGTAAATTTAGCTTGTGCCTGGCAGGCACGGCAAGGTTAGGCAACGCGAGGAAGTACGGAGTGTTCGTCATCTAATTAAAGAAAACAGCAGAACCATTTGCTCAGAGAAAGGCATTTTCCAGGAGGCGCAGGAAGGCGGCTGCAAAGACAGCCGCGGACTCCGGGTCTCCCTGCCGCCCCGCACCCCCGGGCCCCGGGCCCTGGGATGAGCCCGCCGCCTGCGGTCTATCCTTCAAGCAACGCCACCAGGCAACGTAATAGTGTGGTTCCCCGCCTTTTGCCTTTTCTTTGAGGGGGAAGAAATGCCTCCGTGACTCCTCTTAGCCTCTTGCCCACCTCCAGACTCTGCATTTTTAAAAAAATTTTTTTTCAAGATTTTATCTATGAGAGAGGGAGAGAGAGAGGGAGGGGAAGAGAGAGGGAGGGGGAGGAGAGAGAGAGAGAGCGCGCGCGCGCGAGGGAGAGAGCGCGCATGCGCACGCACACGTAGGGGGGAGGGGCAGAAGGAGAAACACCTTCACCTCGCACCTGCCCCTTCTTTCCCAAGTCCGCTTTTTTTTTTTAAAATTTAAATTCAGTTAGTTAACGTATGCCATATTAACATATTATTAGTTTCGGAGGTTCTCCAACTCTGTGGGAGCGGGTCGGGCTGCCAGCGCCTCAGCCTCGCGCCCCTGCCGAGGGCCACCGGGGGCACCGCCCGAGCAGATGGAAGGCGGTGGACGCAAACCCTGGAACGTCACCCGGCCTTACAAGGAAGGAGGCCGGCGCCGCCACGTGGGTGAACCCGGAGGGCGTCACGCTCAGCGAGGTAGGCCCGTCACAGAAAGACAGGAGCTGGCCGCCGCCGTTTGTCGCACGCGCCCCGAGCCGTCCAAGCGGAGGCCGGGAGCCGGGTGGGGGCCCGGGGCTGGGGCAGGGAGGCCTGCAGGGCGCTTGCTTGCTGGGCGCCGGGTGTGGGGTTTGCAAGGGGAAGAGCGTTCTGGACGGGGTGGTGGTGGCGGTCGCCCAGCAGTGTGGATGTCCTCAGTACCGCGGAGGGGCGCGCTCAGAAATGGGTAAGGTGGTCAGCTTTGCGCTAAGTCGGTTTCGCTACGATTGAGAGAAACGTCAGCCAAGCATCCCCACCAGAACGCCGAACGACAGCCCGCCAACGGCCTTGCCTGGTTATGGGTGATCAGAGGAGAGCAAAAGGCAGCCCAGGTTCCTTTGCCCTCCCTCAGGAGCCTCTCTCCTGCCCCGGGGCCTCCTCCCCTGGCCTCGGGGCTCCGTGGCTCACCTTCTTGTTCTTCTCATACAGGTCCTTCAGAAGGGCGTCCAGCTCGTTCTCATCGATGTAGCCGCTCCCATCCTGGTGGTGGGGAGCAGGGGCAGCACAGCGCTCCAGAATCAGGCCCCACCACCCCTTGACCTGGCCTCCCGATTCCCCCCATTCCTCCCAGGGAGCCTGCAGAGTCTGACTTTCCCTCTGCTCTGTGCAGAAGGCGTTCACACCCCGAGGTGTCAAAATAACACCGAACTGCTGACTTCCCCAGCCGAGGCAGGAGCGGGACGCTCCAGAGCAAACGTGTGTCCCGGTGCTTTTCATTCGCATTGAAAATGCAGATGAGGTTTCAGAAGCGTTTAGCTAACTCCCTCAGATGTCAGGATGAACACAGGGCCATTTAAAGCTAACCCCCCACGCTTTGGTTATAAGGGAGACTATTGAGGTCACACAGGTAGGGCAGCAAAGGAAGGGGGGACAGCGGGAAGGGGGTCCTGTCCCTCCCAACTTCGGAGCAGAACCGGTGGCTCCGATGCGAAATTATGAGCTGGCAGTGAGCGACCAACACTGAGCACCTCCTTCCTCTAAAGGACAAAGAGGAGCCATGTGGCTGGGGTCTTCCCTGCTGATGGGGTCCCTGCTTTTCCCTCCCATGCTGCTCTCCATCTTACCTTGTCGTAAAATGTGAAGATCGCATTGAACTCCTCTGAGGTCAGCTTCATGCCCTGTAAGGCCCGAGGTATTAAAGAGAGAAGCAAAAGCCCGGGAGAGTGTGTGTGAGTGTGTGTGCATGTGTGTGTATGCAAATTAGCGCATCGCTTGTGTGTGCATGAGTGAGTGGGTATGTCTGTGTGTGCATGTGCACGCGTGTGAGTGAGCACGTATACACGTGTGTGCATGGATGCATGCATGTACAAGTGAGCCGGCATGTGGCTGTGCCTGTGTGTGTGAGCACGTGTGTGCTGGAGGGCCGACAGGAAGGTGGTAGCATGAAGTGCGTGGGGATGAGGGAAGGGAGGAAGTGAAGAAAAGCAGAGGCTCTTTTACCTGAAATTTAAGCAGGAAGTTTTCCTGTACAGGCAAGAGTCTGGAAAGGAAGCGTTAGAGCAGAGCTTAGGAGACAGGGCAGAGGCCAGAACAACGGGGATGGTGGGGGATGTGGAAGCAGCCTATAGTTCTAGAAACCGTCTCTGAGCACGGAGGAATTAGTGGCATACTCTACAAGGAGGGAGGCAGACACACTGAGGTGCTGGGACTCTCTCTAGCTTGGTCTTGAGCTTCATGACACCNCCCCCCCCCCCCCACCCCCTCGACTGGTCTTTGAGTCAGGGAGGATGGCATGGAATGGTCTGCAGAAGTCCTGGGAAAAGTGACCCTGGGGTGGGCTTGGGCACTTACCGGGACATCTCCGAGAGGCCCAGCTTGCCATCCCCGTTCAAGTCGAACATCCGTAGCTGTTGGGGACAGACAGAGGTGCCTGGGTGATTCGCTTTGACCTCTCATGGGGGACCTTGACCCGCCATCCCCTTGCACTAGAGAGGAAGGGAGAGGGGTGGGTGTGCTCTGCCCCTTCTGAGGTCACTTGGAGGCCCTAGACCAGCATGATCTACATAGGTCCCTGTTCCTCTCTCTCCTTCTCTGGGCGAAGGCCCCAGAAGCATGGCCGGCCAGCAGCAAAGGCCCACCCTCTCCCAGAGCTGGGAGGTTGTCATGGAAACAGGTGCTTCCGTCTCCTCCTAGCTCAGTGTGGATCTCAGACAGAGGGTGTGTGGAGCCAGGGACCAGCATCCCTTTTGCCAGTTGCCTCTGCGAGTCACTTCATGGGGGCCTGAAGACTCAGCCAACAAAGGACCCTGGAAACCCAGAATCCTGCTGGCTTGGGGCCCCAGTCCTGTGCCTCTGGAGCGGGGAGGGACACTTATGCCCACTCACTATGGTTTGGGTGTATTCTTGCAGCTTGGGTTCATCGTATGGCCGGTTCGCCTTCTTCAGCAGGTCAGACAGAAATCCCTAGAACACAAATGTCTCTTCAGAGCCCTGACTTAGTCAGCCCCTCCCTCATTACTTTTCCTTCAGTCAACACTCTTTTCTGAGGTCTCTGGTTTGGATGGCTTACACCTCTCATAATTCCCTAATCCTTAATGCTTGTGGAATGACCATGGAGGCCTGGAGGTAGCTCCTGGATGCAACTTCAGCCTCTCGGAGAGGCTGTAGAAACTGGCTCTGGCGTCTCAGGGAGCCCAGGACCCAGGGCTAAGCAGTGCCTGGGGATCGCTGGTTGCAGAGGATTAGGGGGGCGGGAGGGGGCTACATGTACAAGCCGGGAGATGTGCCAATCCGCCGGGGTTGCCTTGAAGGTGCCTGTCCCGGGCACTAATGTGCAAAGGAGTGTAGCCTGGTCAAGCTCCCTGGCCCCGCCCCTCCGTGTTACTCATTCACGTGGCTGTCCTGAACACATCCACGGATTTGGGTCTGGGCTTAACCATTCCTGAGCATTCCACAAACCCATGTTCCTCACCCAACGTCTCCTACTTTCCCAGGTTCCTTAAACCTACCACCACTCTGGCCTCAGTCCCATTTTCTGTGCCTTCCATACCCTCCCCAAGGCCCATCCTACCTTGAGCTCGTTGGCCTCAATGTAGCCACTTCTGTCTGTGTCATACTTCCGCCAAGCCTGCAATGGGAACACCAACCTATTTGCAAAGACCTGTCAATATCTCTAAGCCTCCTTCCAGTTCCCTTTAATGTACCAGGTTGGGTCTTTTTTTTTTTTTTTTTTTAAGATTTTATTTATTTATTTCACAGCGGGAGAGAGATCACAAGGAGGCAGAGAGGCAGGCAGAGAGAGAGGGGGAAGCAGGCTCCCCACTGAGCAGAGAGCCCGATGTGGGCCTCGATCCCAGGACCCTGAGATCATGACCTGAGCCGAAAGCAGAGGCTTTAACCCACTGAGCCACCCAGGCGCCCAGCCAGGTTGGGTCTTGATGTTCAAGCGTATTACCGGGGGATGGGGATGTGGAGATGGTCTAGCCCAGTCCCTTCTATGTCACAGATGAAGAAATGGGGAAAGTATCTTGGCCAAGGTCACACAGAGAAGGAAAAAAAAATCCCTGGGGTGATGTCTCCCTACTCTAACTGGCCTGGGTGTCTTTTTGGATCATTTTGTGACTATGGTTATGGTTTTCTTTTCTTTTTTTGGACAGGGTTATGGTTTTCTAAGGTGCTAGCCAAGCAACTTCTAGCACTAGGATCTGGTGGATCCGATTTTCGCTGTGGGTATACAGCATGTTCTCTTACTGCTCTGGAAGCTTCTCATTCTCTGGGTGGGACCTGGGCCAAGGGTAAGAACCTTCTGGAAGGGGCAGACATAGGCTTTGGCTCCTCGTCACTGTACTCCCTCCTGCATCCTTTCATTGTGGTGCACACGGCATCCATGTCTGAAGGGGAACAGAGGTGGTAGTGTCGTCAGCTTATTCAGACTAATCCGAGGCTACTCCCCATCCCTGTGATAAAAAGCATTCCTTTCTCTGTTTTTTAAGGAAACCACTCCTCTTTCCGCTCAATCCAGAGGGCCCCATTTCCCAGAATCTTTGATCTAAATTGGTGCTGGATTATATTTCTTCTATTTTCTTTCAAGGTTTCTTCCTTTGGGGCACCTGGGTGGCTCAGTGGGTTAAAGCCTCTGCCTTCGGCTCAGGTCATGATCTCAGGGTCCTGGGATCGAGTCCTGCATCGGGCTCCCTCCTCGGCAGGGAGCCTGCTTCCCCCTCTCCCTCTGCCTGCCTCTCTGCCTACTTGTGATCTCTCTCTCTCTGTCAAATAAATAAATAAAATCCTTAAAAAAAAAGTTACAAGACATGAGCAAATCCCAGCAAAAGGGTAGACTTATACCACAGACAACTTGGATAGATGGTATTTGATCTGGGGAGTGTCTTTTCTCTGGGGGAAAAACGCTTTGGTTCCATCCAACTATTCCTTTCTGTGCCCAGAAAGCCTGCTCTCAAGAAAGTACCAATACATGCAGATTTATAAATATGAATTCACCAACCACCTGCATGTACTTGGTGCCTTAGAATTTAGTTCATCTGAGTCTTGACTGAGAAAATAGGCAGATAGCCCCTAAGTTGCTTAAAAGGAGGGTAACCTGGGGGCGCCTGGGTGGCTCAGTTGGTTGAGTGTCTGCCGTGGGCTCAGGTCATGATCCCAGGGTCCTGGGATCAAGCCCCACATCGGGCTCCTTGCTCAGCAGGGAGCCTGCTTCTCCCTCTCCCTCTGCCCTTCCCCTGGCTCTCTCTCTCTCTCTGACAAATAAATAAAATCTTTTAAAAAAAGGACGGTAACCTGAAGGCACCCCAGTCCTCACTCAGAGCAAAGCATCGCTTTGTTTTTTTGCTTTTCTTTGAGGGTAGAGATCCTCTGGGCGGCTCTGACCTCCCTTCCTCCCTGGCCCCGCCCCCACCCCAGGCTCTCTTCTCTTCCCGCCAGCACTTTGTGCTCCTCCATCAGTGGGTCATTCCCTTCCCATTCAAGGAAAAGAGTTCAAGGGACCTGGGCTTTGTGAAATCTCAAAGAAATCCTGAGGCGTCACTAAAATTAGAAATTACAATGTTGTGCTTAGCAGTGGGACGGAGCTCTCTGCCCGCACTAGCCTTTCAGGGCGGCACAGGGACCAATTCGTGTTTGCAGCTGATAAAAATGGAACAAACGGCCAACCCCAGGGGGCTGGCGCTGTGGGATGGTGGGGTCCCGGGAAACCTGGTTGGGGGTGTTGGCTCAGCGGTTACAATGTGGATTAAAGGATGAAGACAGATAAGAATATGGAATCAAGTCAATGACACAGAGAGAAACCGCTAATGACTGAGAGAGAGGGACAGAAAGAAAGGTATTTTTTGCTTCTCTTTAAGCATTTCCAGCTCCCCCCATCCCCGCAAACTATCGTCACCCCCATTTTCCAGATCGGGGGTGAAATAGAGGCCAATCTTTGGCTGCCTCCCTCCCCATCAGGCAGGGAGCCGTCAGGCATAACGTTCCCTTTTCTACAGACAGAAAAATCCGCTCTCACAAAAGCAGCACCCTGACAAGGAAATGTAGACTTTCCACCCCACTGCAAGACAGGCAAGAGAAGGACCAAGAACAGAATCCAGAATGTCAATGACTAGCTTATGGAATCTGGCCATCTTGAAAAGCCTGGAGAAAATCCTTTAAGGCACCATAAAATTAAATCCATATCTGAGGCTTAGGCAAGCTGCCATTTAAAAAATGACTTTTCTGCCCTGAGAATCGGTTCTTTCTAACCAATTTTTTACCCATGTGGGGAACTCCATGCCGTGTGGGTTTCTGGGCTAACTCTCCATTAGTTTTAGGCAGTAAATCACGGAGAGGGGATTACCAGTGTCTGGACATGGATTTAACATGAGGAATGGCAACTCAAGTCAAGTTGAAGGCCAGTGTGTGGCCTTCTCATAGCAGGCAGTGTGTGTGGGGTATCGGTTAAGTTTCCCTCTGGGCAACACATATCTTGAACAGCTAGGGTGCAGAGTCCAGAAAAATACCAAGAAATAGTTGGCAGTTTGCTGGGTATCAGGATTAGTCATGTATTTGGTTGAATCATATGGAATTTGCAATTTTTATGAATCAAAAATGGTCAAATATCAGTGATTGCACATGGTTGCATCTATTGGTTCAACGTTACTAAAAAAAATATGTGAGTTTGGGTGGTCTACTCGAGGAATTCAAAGAATTTCTGTTGCAAAGATCTATTTTAAAGTGGGGCCCTGATGTGTAGATCACAGTCAAGAATCAGAACTGGAAGATACTGGAAACCAGAATTCCACCCCTCTCCAGGCTTTTCCAACTTCGGGATGGCACAGAAACCCATGCTGTCCACCCACGCTCCTTGGAACCCTGACTTCAAGGGACACTAATGTTATTGAGAACACAGTACGTGAGATCTGGAATCCAAATGACGTGAAACACGTCTCTTCACTGCAGGATTTCTCAGAGATCGTAAGATGCAAATGTCTACGACTAATTCCCAAAGGGAAAATAAGCGTGTACGTGGCATTTCCCACATATACTTGCCCACACTTACTTTTCACTGTATCCTGCATAGTTTCATGTGCACATAACATTTTGGGGATCTTGCTGAAATGTAGATTCTGAGTCAGTGAGTCAGGGACTCTGTGTTTCTCACACGCACTCAGGCGGTGGTGACGGTGACCGTGCTGGGGGCTCAGCATTGTCTGGGGGGGACCGTTCCCAGTCACTGGGCTGGGCCTGGCCCTGAACATGGGAGAAAGGCAGTGCCTTGGCCTCACCTCCATAAATTCAGTGCTGGAGCCCACGTGCTGTCGAAAGCACAGAAGGAAGTTCTCCTCCGTTGGCAGGATCTGCGCCAGCTGTGGGGGGCAGAGGGCACAGAGAGAGATGTTAGGGACCGCCCTGCCAGGGAGCAGAGCAGACTTTGCTGGCGGGAGGATGGTGAACGGCCAGTGGCAGGCAGTGTGGGACCTGCATTTTGCTCTTCTTCCTGAGAACAGGCCCTCAAAAGGGAAGAAGGATGTTCTGAGGAGTCCATCTGGGTCGCCCCACATCTTAGGTGTGAGCAGCTAGAGAGACAGACAGTGGCGCGCCTTTAAAAATGCAAGTGTCTGGTCTTCAAAAGAATACTTCATAGATGATTCCGTCGATATAAAATTCTAAAAAATGCAAACGAATCTGAGATGAATGGTGGCCTGGGACTTTCAAAGGTGGTAGAAATGTTCTATCTCGATCGCGGTGGTAATCACGTGGCTATGCACAACATCGAAACTCACGGAACTTGGCTCTTCCAATCAGTGCAGCTTATTGTATGTAAATTATACCTCAACAAATCTGATTTTTAGAAAGTGCAAAAATACCCTTGTTCAGCAAATACTGTCTCCGCCCCCTTATTTTGCTCCCAGCTTCCTTGGGTCACAGGCAAATCCTGATTGGTCTGAATCAGCTACATGTGCTAATCCTATTTCCCTTGCCAGGGATTGGCTTATGCGCAGGCATGTGACCTACTTCTGGCCAATGGGGTATGAGGAGCGGTCCGCTAAAAGTAGAGGCAGGTTTCCTTGCTCCCACAGGGGCCAAATGACATGGATCCTCTCTGCATCCCAACGTGCGTGCATGCGGATGTGATGGCTGGAGCAGTGGACCAGCCTGAGGAAGAAGCAGTTTTGCGGGGCAGAGAAGCAGCGCTGGGGGGACCTGGCCTCCTTCATCTAGAGCCATCCCTTCTCGTGGCTTGTCTCATTAGGAGCGTCTCATGGTTTAAGCCAGGAGTGGGTAAACAATGGCCCATGAGCCAGATCTGGCCCAATGCCTGTTTCTATAAATGAACTAGTCTTGGAACATGGCCATGCCCATTCATTTACATACTGTCTGTGGCTGCTTTTCTGCCACAGTGGCAGAGTTGAAAGAATTGTGACAGAAACTGTATGGCCTACAAATCCTAAAACATTTACCATAATCTGGGTCTTTCCAGAAAAAGGTCTGGTGACCCCTGGGTTTAAGCCCATTTGAGTCAGGATTTTCTGAGACTTGCAGCTTAAGACATCTATGCTCTTGGTGCCCTTCCCAGATCCCCCTTAGCTGGGCTGGTGGGCCATCCCTCATGCTGTGAAGGACATCTGCTAATGGCTCAGAGCTGCCCCCTGCATCAGAGCTGTGCTGCAACCACCACTGCCCCAGCCACCCCTTCCACCTCCCCAACCTGGAGGGGGCAGCCTGTATCCAACGACTGACAACTGGGAGTACAAAGGACCATCCCATCCCTTGCCCCAAGAGGAGACCACCTCTGGTACAATCCTCATGCCAGAGCTCCCCATGAGATCAGGCCAAGACCTGGCTCCACCGGACACCACGTCCTTCCTTAGCTCCTTCCTCTGCCTTTTCCTGCTGCGCTCTTCCCTTCTTTTGAGAAGTCTCTCAATAAATCCCACCCACTTGAGTCCTTTCTGAGGCTCTGCTTCTGGGGCACTGACCTAAGGCAGCATCCCACCCAGTCCACCCTGGGAGGGGCTATGCCCTCATTCCTGTGCTGCCATCTTTGTTCCCGAGCCCTAGACCACATGTCACAGACTGACGGCCAGCGGAGCTTGGTTCCGCCGGCACACACGCGCGTGTGTACTGTGTACGTAGGAGTGTATGTGTGTATATGTGTGGCTATGTAAGTTGTGTAATTAAACAGGGAAGCCATTAAACTGATGTGGCCTTGATGCCTTAGTAGCCTATGTGAGCAAACCCAAATGGAAACAGTCAGAACAGCCCACGAGGCTTTCTCAGATAATGCAACCACTTACGCGGTAGCCAGTCTAATAACTTCCTTGCTCTGCTCCCACCTCTTCTCTGTGAGAGTCTTTCCCCAGCTACTGTTGGTGGAGTGTTCTAGTCACTCGTGGTTTGGCGCTGCCCCATTTGAATCAATTTTTGCTCAAATACACTCTTTAAATTTTTAATATGCCTCAGTTACTGTTTTAGCCATATGCATTTATGTAAATATATGTATGCGTGCGTATATATTATATATAAATGCTATGTGCTATAAATGTAAATTATGTGTTTAAAAATTAATTAAGTAGTGAAAACTATTGCCTTCGGTTGCCTTTCGGCAGGGCGTGAACTCTCTGGTTCTCCAGCTGTCGTGCTCCTTCCTCTCTCAAGCTGGGCTCCTCGCCCATTTGCGGGAGCTTCGGGGACTGTGAGAGCATGTAAGGTCTCCCTCCCTGTCTTAGGCCACTGTTGGTTGCTTCTTTCCTCGTGAGATCTAGAAAAGGTCCCGCCTGTTCTTGTTGATCAGCCTTAGTGCTGGAGGTGGGGTGGGGGCTTCCAGACCCCCCCCCCATTTAGAGGCCTAGAAGGACACTGTGCTTGGCAGAGTGGAGGTGATGGACACCCCCCGCCCCATCGCTCTTAGCCAGGACAGTAGGACTCACCTCTGCCATCTCGATTTTGCCGTCCGAGTTCTTGTCATACTTCTGCATGAACTCCTTCATCTTCTCCCCAAAGTTGTCACTCTTTGACATCTGGGGAAAGACAGAAGCGGGCTGACTGTGCTGCCGGGCCCCACAGGAACCACGGATCTCTCACCTGCTTGGTGTGGTCGTGGCGCGAGGCGTTCTACGCCCCCAGTCTGCAGCCACGGAACCAGGCTGGGCCGACGCTCTGACTGGTCAGGGCTGCACTCTCCTTCCCAGGATCCCTCCAAGTCCAAGCGATCTCTCCATTGAAGCTCAGTCACGTGAGGACATATACCCCCGTCCCATGTAATTCATGCAATCAAACGTGCCCCTCTGCCTTTGAGACGGGATTAAACCACAGCTCTGTGAGAAGGGCACCCCTCAGTTCCCATCACTCAGATGCGGTAACTGAGGTCCCAACATTTTACCAAGGCAGCTTCTCACACAAGCCAACTTATTCCAGGAGGAATACACTAGCACTACCCCAGTGCAAGGTAAATCGTGCATTTTCTTCTCTCGGGTCTAAAAGGAATTCATGATATTTTCCACTCTGATTTTAGGCCAGGCAGAAGGTGAGGAGAAAGTCTTCATATAGCTGAGGGGTAATTTCAATTATCCGTGAGATTATTGTGACTAACTCCAAAGGCAGGGAATTTCAAATGCTCCTTTAGCCCATCACCGCCCACCGTAAATCTAAGGCTCTCCGAAATTCTCCAATCTTAGCCTGTTTTGGGTGCTGCTGAATAATTCCGTGCATGAACGCGTTCTTCCTTAACCCTCACTGATGGGCAGTCTGCTGTGCAGCTGATGTCTCCTCTTGCCTTCTCTGAGACTTCTGGGTGGGCCGGGCACTTCCTTGGATTGGGCCCAGGAGAATTCTGCCCGTTCTTTGGGCTAGACTCTGTTCTGTATCCCCTTCTATTGCTTTCTCTCTGGGAGGCAGTTTCAACTTGCCAGGATTTATTCATCAGTATTTCCTACCTTACATGTACGAGTGTGCATGGGATGATCCTAGGCCCCGATTCCAGATGGGGTCAGCTGATTGAGTTTTCACAGCAGCCCCAGTGGGGCGAGTTGCCTGTCCATTCTGCACAGCAAAGCAGGCCCTGGTGACATGTCTTCTCCCGAGGACACCAGCCGGTGTAGCTAGAATTGGAACTCGTGGCTCCTGCTTCCAAGGCCACTGTTCCTTCTGCCCTATGACAGCTGCTCTGAACACCAGTCCTGGATGGTGTCAGTTGAAATGGTTGTTGACAGACTTGAGAATCACCCCTGAAGCTATCTGAGGAAGGGAGTGACTAAGATTTCAGACTAGAAGCACTTCATCAAAACCCATTGCTCTGCCTACCCCTTGATCCCAGAATCAGTTTTGGTGCCTGGGTTTTCTGTGATGCAGGCTTCATTATCCTAGTAAGGAGGGGTGATGGGGGAACAGTTGATAAACAAACCCGTGAGTCACCACCATTGCCTAAGCCCATGGCTGGACCTCCTTCTTGCTGGGGCGCTCTGCTGGGCTCTGGACCAGGAGCTCACTGGTGGATTTGTGACTCGTCTCCCAAACTGCCCCATGGAGACTTGCTAAGAAGCAGCAGATTGGCCACAGACACGCAGCAGGAGAGAGTAGGGAGACCCCCAGAGGACCAGCGGGAGCTGGGGAGGTAATGGGTCTGACTGTGTATATCTGAGAACCAGATGTGGGAATCCCAATAAACCAGCTCCAGTTACCTCAGCTTTTCAGTATTTCAGACAGTCCTCCCAAGGCTTTAGTGAATTTAATAGTGTAAGCTTGTGACTACAGGCCCCACAGTGACCCTGCTGTGAACGGGCTGGGACGTGATTTGGAGTGGCTTCAGGCAGGCTAAGAACGGCAGTCTGAAACCGCCACGAATGAGGCCAGGCCCTACTCTCTGGTTCAGATGCTGGTTTGGAGCAATCCCGTTTTCCTCTAGGTCCTTGCTGAGGATTCCAGACTCTGTTGGTCTAGAACAGTGGTTCTCTGGTGGGGATTATTCTGTGCCCACCACATGGGACATTTGGTAATTTCTCGAGACATTTCTGATTGTCACAACTTGAAGGGGATGCTGCTGGCACCTCACGGGGAGAACAAGTGACGCTGCTACGCATCCTACAATCACAGGACAGTGCCCCCACCCACGACAAAGTATTATCCAGCCCTGTCAGTAGAGCCAAGGCTGAGAAACTTTGGTCTTGAATAAAGACACTTGAAACCCCTGAGGCATCCAGTGGAGTCATGACCCCCCTGAGAATCTTAGATAGGCTCTGGACTATTCCTTAGGAAAAGAAAAAGCCTATATATATATATATATATATATATATATATATATACACACACACACACACACACACACACACACACACACACAGACACACAGACACAGACACAAAGCTTTGCAGTTTTGGGGGGTTCAGTAACTTTTGGTATTCATGCATGACCACCCTTCAATCCCAGACATCCAAAGATATTGAGGGAAGGTTCTCTTTTTAAGGGATGATTCCAATTAAAAAAAAAGCTTGCAAATGAAAGAAAAACTTGGAAGGTCAAGACCAGAGATGTCAGGCTGGCTTAAGAGATGCAGAACTTGGGACAGACAATGCTGACCAAAGCCACGATCAGGACCAGAAAAATCAAACAGTGGGACAGAGGACTGGGCTTACCATGCCAGAGCCTTTTCTTGCCTTCTCCAGCTCTTGGAAAAAGTTTTCTAGCTCTTTACCTTCAATATACCCATTTCCTGTGAAGAAAGCAAAGGAAAAAAAAAAGCAGTTGACTTCAGAGCTGAATAGTAAGACTGATGGGAGCGGGATGAGGGGGTGGGAAGTCAGGGGCTTCGCGGAGAGCCTCTCCTAGGTCAACAAGCACATGTGTCTGGGTTTTAGCCTCCGGCCGTGCAGCTTGAGGGGCGTGGGTCCTGCCTCAGGGTGTTTCCAACTGTACAGCTGCAGGATCAGTAACCGTGGGTCTTTGGGCTATATATTCAGTACTGGGAGAACGTGGGCAGGGACCAGCATCCGGGCCAAGCTGGTGGAAGTGGATGGAGCCGGAACTGTCCGCAGCTGGCTGGGTGAGCAGCAGGAGCAAGAATCCAATGGGAGACAACAAGTCATCAGCATCCAGGCTTGCATCTGGTCATAGCGGTGGGTGAGGCCCAAGACAGAATTTGGGTCTCTGGAGTGGGGGCAGGTATACTGAGTTGAAGAATGTCCTCCAGCCCCCTAAATGCATGTCCACTTAGAACCTCAGAATGTAACCTCACTTGGAAATTGGGTAATTAGTTAAGAAGAGGCCATAGTAGATTAGGTAGGTCCTAATCCAGTGACCTGTGTCCTTATAAGAAGGTCATGTGGAGACACAGAGAGACACAGGGAAGAAGATTATATAAAGACAGAGACAAGACTGGAGGGGTGTATCTCCAAGCTAAGGAATGCCATGGATTGCTGGCAACTACTAGGAGCTGGGAGAGAAGGATTGTCCCCAGGAGCCTCCAGAAGGAAGCAAGGAGGCCGACACCTTAGTTCTGGACTTCCAGCCCCAGAATGGGAAGAGAAAAAAGCTCTGGTCTAAGCCACCTGGTCTGTGGCACTATGTTACAGCAGCTCTGGGAAACTAACACAGAAAGGAAGAGTGGGAAGAGAAAGGCAGGGTGTCCCTCCTTCAGGCTGGGGACACCCCAGAGCATCAGTCACCGGGATTATGAGGAGGGGAGGTGACCTGCTGTGCGGCCATGAAGAGGAGGCCCCGAGGTCTGTGAACACAGAGGAAAACCCTGTTCTGCTCATTCATCCCCTGTAGGACTTGGGGAAAGTCATTTAACCCATATCGGCTGCAAAATGAGTTATGACACTTAAATGGGATTTTGTATGTATCAAGCCACCCATTATGAGTGGACCGTAAATGTGCCTATTGTTCCAGTTCAATGACCAGAACCTGAGTAGAAGATGGAATGAATCGGGTTGAAAACTGCAGTGATCAGGATTGGGCCTGACTTTGAAGATCACATTAAGTGGTGAGAGGCCCTTTAGGTTCTCAAGTCTTAAACAGAGATGGCCTAGAGACTGGGTAAGCTGAACCCATGGCCAAGGTCACTAGTCCCTGCTGTGATTGAGAGCAGGCATTTGTGGGTGGGAAATCAGAGGCTGAAGGCAGTGCTCCCACAAACTGGAATCTCCTGGGATCTTTTAAAAAAAAATATATGACTCTCAGACACGATGATGTCATTGGTTTGGGGTGTGAACCAATCATGATTTTTTTTTTTAAAGCTCCCCAGGTGATTTCCATGAACAGCAAGTTTGGAAACCACTGGCCTAAAGTCAAGTTTCAAATCTGATCTCAAACAATTGAGCAAGATTCCTATAAAGAATAGTCAACTGATAGCTTTCTTCAAGGGCAAATGGAATTACAAATGAAGCAAAGACAATAAAAAAGGAGTATTTTTCTTGGCCCTTGGGGGTGGGGTGGGGTTGGTGAGTTCTTCCCACCCTCTCCCCCTTGGCATCCCCGGAGAACTTAGATTCCCAGTAACTAGCTGTAGAGGCGCCCCCTAGTGGACAAGATGCCACAATAAACATTGCGTGGAGAGGATCCCGAGAGATAAATGATGTATTTTTGTCTGCAGGGAAAAGATGTGATTATATTTAGGGGTTGGGGGAAGGATACTTGAACTCCCTTTTTCCCCCCTGGCATAAAGTGGTGATCGTTCTTGGGACAGTTGGAATTTCATGAGCCTGCGTCTAATGGCCTGTGAGGACAGCGGGAGAGGGGGTGTGAGGGCAAGGGCCACGAGCTTTCTAGGCAAAAAGCTGTCTGGTTGATGATACCTCCGAGTTGAAGGAACGAGTACTCTTTCTCTGCCTCCACACTCCCTGCAATGATCTGGAAGGATGGGTTTCAGCTCTGACCGGCACCCCTCCCCACCCTCAGAGCCGGCCCTGCTCTGCCACTTCCCCGCCAGCTCCCGCACCTGCTATAGAAGTTGGGGGGGGGGATTACCCAGACTTCTTGCAGAGGCGCCCACACCCACTTCTTCTCCCGCCTCTATTATTCACTGGTTCACCCTGGGATGTCACCTCTCTAGACCTGTTTCCTCACCTATAAGATAGGGATAATGACAGTGCCTGCCTCCTACCATTGGCAGTGAGACTCCACGAGGGTAAAAACACATGGAATGTGCTGGCCCACAGTGAGCCTCCAAAATGCCAGTGGTCATCACCACCATGGCTGGTGTTTCTGCCCAGGCCAGGGGACACCTTGCCCTTGGGCTGCTTGCTTTCGGCCGGGAAGATTTGGGGTGCAGAGGGAGGCCAAAGCAGGTGAGGCCAGCACTGAGCCATGTCCCACTGAGCAGTATGAACGGGAAGAAGAAAAGTAGGAAAAGTACAGACCTGTGGAACCTACCTTTTCCTTGGGGTTTCTCTGAAACTTACAAAGAATAAATGTCCTTATGTTTATTCCTGTTCTAGAAAGGTTTTACAGGGGTTTAATAACCTCCAGAACCAGACAATCAGCCAGTGTCTTGCCCAGCAGGAGACATGGACACTTGTGCACATCAGTAATGGCTCATGAATACAACACTTCTAATTTTTCAAAGCATATTCACTTCACTATGTAGGTTGCCCCATGTAGGTTGCCATGGGGGGGATATGACAACGCACAAGATCGAGCTCCCGTCTTCCAAGTTGTCACAATCCTTCCAGACACACAGGATCGTAACAGGGCAGAGTAGAGGCTTCTTTTTGCGACAAAGAAACTTAGGACACAGAGAAAGTAAGCAGTCTGTTCAGGGACACACAGGAAGGCAGGACCAGAATGGGGGTATCATAATTCCTGATCTAGGTTTCTTTCTTTCTCTTTCTTTCATTCATTCATCCATCCATCCATCCATTCAGCATTTCTTGAGCATCCACTTTGTGTCTGCTGTCTGCTAGGCCCCAGGGGTGTAAAAGTAAGCTAGACAGGGTCTGCCAGGTTGGGGCTCATGTTCTAACTGGGTGGGGATGGGGCAGGGCAGACAAACAGCAAGGAAAAGGAAAGATGATGTAATAGCATGAGGAGGGGCTGCCAGGGCTACTTGACAGGGTGGGCAGGGAAGGCCTCTCTGAGAAGCCCCGGCGAGGCGGCAGAGGAGAAGAAAGGGAGGACTAACAGTGGAGGTGAGGGGGAGGAGCCAGGACACAGCGACGTAGAGAGAGGTCCCCTCCCAGAACCCACCTTGCACAGCCTGAGCAGCAGGAGGGCCCCAGAGGCTGGCAAGGCCCTCGCACCCTGCTAGGAGTCCTACCACCACTCCGTGCCCCCAACAAAGAGACAAAAGGTGGCTCGATTCAACAAACCTATACTGTTGGAAGTAAACAATGGTTCAACTTTGTGCCCGGTGCTCTGGGGGCTGTAGACAAGTCTTCGAGGTGGGCTTACTCCCCGGAGTGGTTCATGGTCAAGGGGGGCAAAGCAGCCAAACAAGAATTGCCAGGATCTACCAGCTGAATGCAGAGGGAGAGGGGCAGAGACCAGATAGGGAGGCAGGGGCTGTGGGGCCCAGAAGCGGGCATCCTCCACCCCTGGGGGGAAAGGCCTTTGCTACTTGGTCTCCCTCAGGGCAACCCCCCTCCATCCCCCAGGAGGCAGCTGCTATCCCCGTCTGGGAGGCGGGGGTTGACCTACATCCTTCCAGAGCAGACTTCAGCACCAGACAGATGGATTGCTTTTTCTCTGACCCCCATATCAGGGTGTGGGGTGACTGGCCACCCAGCAAATCTCATGTGGACGGGCGTTGATAAGAATGTGGTGACCATAGCAACCGCCACTCCTTCCCTTCCTACCAAACCACATCCTGAGAACATTAGGAAGAGGGCGCTGGGTGGGAGTCAGGGACCCTGCATCTTTCCTTATTATACTCTTGCTACCATTCTTCACCACTGCTGTGCCTCAGTTTCCCCCCAGTTTAAACTGAGACAACACTTCTTGCGGGGGGCACCTGGGTGGCTCAGTTGAGTGTCTAATTTTGGCTCAGGTCGGGATCTCAGGGTCCGTGGATCGAGCCCCTTGTCTGGCTTCTTCTTCCTGCTCAGTGTGGAGTCTGCTTATCCTTCTCCCTCTGCGCCTCCCCTGCCCCTTGGACCTGCACACATGCCCCCCCCCTCAGATAAACAAACAAAAAAATCTTTAAAAAAATTAAGCGAGACACCACTTCTTTACAATTAAGCCAATCACAGACACCTGGAAAGCCTTGACCGAAGGATGCTTTGCCTCCTGTTGGAGATCCACTTGTTTCACACTGAGATTCATATGTACAGATTTTCTAAGAGTTGAACAGATAAGAGAGTAAGAGGTATAATTCTGCTACCAGCTCCGTGACTGCCCGTGTGACACCAAGCGAGTCAGTCTCTCTGAGCCTCCATTTCTTGATCTCTAAAATGGGTATAACTGTTTATGCCCTTTCTACTTTATAGAGCTGTCGTGAGAGCATTCTGGAAACTGTAAACTTTCACATGAATGGAAAGTATCATTTCTAACCTCTGGTCTCTGAACCAGGCCATGGCTGTCAACTCTTCAGCTCAGAGTAGAAAGTACTGGTTTTCCACCCAGGCTGTCTATTAGAGTCACCGGGGAAGCTTTTAAAACAACACCATTGCCTGGGCCCTGCCCCTGAGCTTCAGATTTAATTGACGGGGTGGGGACTTCTCCTGGGCCTGTTTTCAAAGCTCTCAGTGATTCTAACGTGCAGTCAGGATTAAGGACCGTTTTATGGTGAGTCTCAAGTGTTAAGGTGTGCAAGAATTACCTGGGGATCTTATTAAAGTGCAGAGTCTAATTTAGCAGGTCTGGAGGCTTGCTGTTCCAACTGGGGTCTGTAAAACAGCAGCATCAGAATTGCCTGGGAGCTTGTTAGAAGTGCAGGATCCCAGACCTTCCCCAAGAACTCTCGAGGCAGAAGCGCTGGGAGAGAGACCCCGAAATCTGTGTTTTCACAAGGCCTCCTACACGTCCAAGTTTGGGAACGACAGGCCTGGCTGCAGTAGCACTCACAGTCCGTGTCTCCCGCGATGCCCAGGTTAGAGAAATCCGGTCCAGGGGTCGCCAAGTTC
Source organism: Ailurus styani (assembly GCA_002007465.1). Classification (NCBI taxonomy): domain Eukaryota; kingdom Metazoa; phylum Chordata; class Mammalia; order Carnivora; family Ailuridae; genus Ailurus; species Ailurus styani. Next base: position 909,870 of record LNAC01000044.1, on the reverse strand, counting down.
CAGACTTCCTCTTTGAGAAAGTGTTCCTGACACCTACCCACCTGGCTGTCTATCCAGAGTTCAGATTTAGGGGAAGGCAAATAGCCCTCTGCCCCCCAAGGCTGAGCCCCCTTTGGGACAGTCAAACCCCACCCTCTGGGGCAAGAACTTGGCTTCCTCAGATTCTGCCCTGGTATTAATATTATTTTCTGGGGTGCACGCTATTAACAAGGCACGTCCCCTTCTCCGTCCCATCTGGTCTCCAGGACTCAGCCAGGTAAGCAGACAGGTGAGGATGCTGGAGAGGGGGAGTTGGAGGGGGGAAGAGATTAGTCACAGCCAACAGCCTTGTGTCCTCTTCATCCTGGGGGACCTCTGCCCACACCTGCATTTGTCCTGGCTTCTCTCTTTGTCAGTCATGTGCACGCACACACACACGCTCACACACTCCCGCACTCTTTTCCCAGTGGCTTCCAGGGCTGAAAAAACACAGAGATTTCAGACATGATTTTTAGTCTGTGTGTCCGGGCCGTGCTGCTTCTTGAACAGTGGTTCTGGAGCTGGGCTGGGTCCTCTGAGCCTGGGGACATCTGGCAGCCGAACTCTGGGCAGGTTCCCAGGCTTGGGGGAGGCCAGAAGGCTGGGGCAGATTGGACCGCCGAGAGCCAAGGAGGAGCGGGGGAGGGCCAAGCGAGGCCAGAGGCCCCAGATGGGCCCGGCTAGGCCAAGGAGGCCATGGCCTGCCACGGGCCAGGAGAGCTGCCAGGAGAGGCCCTGTTTTCCAAGAGCCTCCCGCCTGCTCTAGTAATTCGGGCTCCCCAGGTGTTGGAAGAGATTTCCCCGAAGGGTCTTCTCAGCCCTGGAAACCTCCCTCAGGGGTTCAGCCAGGACAGCCACTGAAGTCTGGAGGGGAATAACCCAGGTGAGCGGGCAGGGACACAGGCTCCCTGGGCTGGCGGCTGCCCCGGCGAGGCGGGCGCAAGCTGTCTTGTTTGTGAAAACTCGGTCCAGGGCTGCCTCCCTGGGGAGCCCCAGCGCCTCGCAGACACAGCGCCTCCCTGGCTGGTGCAATCACCCCCAGGGGCAGGCTGCAGGGCCCAGGGCGCACCCAGAGGCCACCAGCGCAGGGCCACCCAGCATGCTGCAGACACCCCACACCAAAGGGCACTGTTAGAAAGCACTTGAAGGTTTAGGGGTGAAAGCGGAGTGGGGGCTGATTTCTAGGGCTTACCTCCGGTGGGCCAGGAGGCTGCCCCAAAGAACCCCACATCCTGCCATCACGACCCCCAGGCCCATCCCTTGCTGTCCCAGATGAGACGCACAGACCCCACAGATTGGTGGACAGATTGGCAGACAGCTCGGACCTAGAAGCAATCGTTTTTAGGAGGCCTGTGATCACCCTAAGAATGGCACAGTGATACTGCGTTGTACCTGTCAGAGTGTTTGTGTAAATACTTAATATACACCAGGTATTCTGTAACCCTGTTGGGGCGAGTCATTTTTACAGTTCTAAGAGCCTTCACTTCGTATCCCAGCACAAGCTGCCCAGACCTCTCCCCACCGTGGAGAGGCCCTGTGGCTTCGCTCTCCTCTGCTCTCCCTGCAGGCACAGGGACTAAGCCGTGAGGCTCCACCAGGCCTGCCTGGGTGCTCAGGCCCCCAGGTGTTCATGGTGCATGGATTTGAGGGGACGCTTCTGTTATCACCATCGGTGTAGGAGGACAGAGGAGGGAAGACAGGGCAGGGCCTTCCTCTCACTAATTTTCAAAGGCCTCGAGGCCCCCACCAATAGGGAACAAGGCTGCTCACTCCCTGCAAGAGGCTTTGAGAACCCCCCTCGTCACCAGGGCCATCTGGAGGCAGGCAAATGCCTGGAAGAGTCTGGGCAGATTCCCTCACCTGGAGATACAGATCTTTTTACATCTTTACTGTTCTGCAGATTCACCCAAGAAACACAAGTTCTTATAAAATTTGCAAACACTCCGGAAATTAACTTAGTTAAAGCAGATGCCTTTTAACCTTTACCTGAGCCACTCTGAGGTAAAAACCATCATTTTTCTACTCCCTATAATGTGTGATATTCTCTCCAATATCTTCCAGCATTTGCGCTTCGTGAATAATGAAAATGCGTTCACATGGTAATAGTGTCCTGCTACCATTAAAAAAAAATATCTTAGTACATCTTGGACATTTTCCCACATCAGGGGAAAAGCTCCACCTCATTGTGCTTGGTTGCATAATATTCCCCTGTAGAGATGGGTGGGTACAAGTCATTTTTCTTCTCCCTGGTGAAGTGCATTTCCCTTCAAATTTTCAGCATTCCCAAGAACTCGGTAATAGATGCCCTTGTTCATCTAAGTTTTTGTACGCGTCACAGTATATCTATGTCCAAGAGATTCCGGGGATGGGTGGCTGTCCCTGTTTGGATCGAGGTGTCTGCTGGCCTCTGGGAGAGAACCCATCCTGTCCCTGTGATTTCAGTGGCTTCTAAAGGCTACAGTGTTTTTCCGTGTTGAGCCACACCTTGGCTCTCCATGGAAATTCCTACTGGTCATCCATGGAGCAGGAGCCTGGTGGCCCCTGTGATCGGAACCACACAGACAGGCCAGTGTGGGCTCCGAGCTGGACATCCCATGGCTGCTTGGATCCTGCAGAGTGAGGACATTCCTGAGAAAGGGGTGACCAGGGAGCACTGGACCGGGGCTCAGACATGGAGGGCCGTGTAAGGGTCACTCCGAGCATGGAGGTGGCATGTGGGTCAGAGTGTGGGTTGGCTGCTGTCTTCCCTACCTCTGCCTTTGCAATCTTCCCAAATGAATGACCACAACTGCTCATGGAGGGAGAGTCCAGGGATGGAACCGGGCACGAAGAGACAGGATTCCTGGGTGCCCCCCACCCTTCCTACTTCGCCGTGTCGTCTTGTGAAAAGAACTTTGCCTCTATGAGTCCCAGTTTTTCTCTCTCCAAACACCCATTCCTTCCTTTCTCCGCAAGACTGATGAGGATTTTGAAACGAATCTCTTAGGGCAATGTCACCAGGATGACGCTTCCTCCTGGTTAGTAAAGGGCTGAGTTAGGGTCAGAGGCCCCTGCCCCAGCTCCATTCTCTTGGCATCCAGCTTCTCCTAAGTTTGCCTTGTCTTTGTTTCCTGGAGGGTCCAGGAGGAGTGGGACACTGCTCCCCCCGACCCCCGTGCCTAACTGGGCTCCAGCGACCTGGCGGGCTGCACAGGGGAGTCCCCCCAGAGCTAAGTCTGTAAGCAGTCGGGGGACTCTGTGTCAGTAAGCAACCCCAAGATGAAGCCAGAGTTAGTAAGGGGGAGGCCCAGATAGGGCCGGGAGTGCCTCAGGGGAAAGGGAAGGGCTCCCCAGAAGCCTTTGGGTGGGCGGGAGGGGTTGGGTAGGGAAGGTATGGAGCGAGTCATTCCACAGCCTCTTTCTGGATCCTTCAGTGGAACTCCAATCTTGCTGTATCCTCATTTTCCTACATCACCTCTTTGCCATCTCTGGCACTGTAAGCCCTTTTGTCTTCTAATTCTGTTAGGTCTGGGGCTCCTCCTTGGGACCTCCCTGAGGCAGTGGCCAGAGAGGGCAACGGGGTGTCTGGTAGACAAGGCACCAAGAAATGAGCATTGAGCTCCCCTTTGACATAGGAGCACAAGGGAACCAGAGGCACAGTGGCTTTGGGAGTGTTTGTCAGACGCTTGCATCTAGTGCTAGCTTAGCTTTGCTCCAGCCAACACAAGGACACTTTTCCGAGATTAAAGGAATGGCTTATCACCTCCGAGGCTCTTGGGTGGGCAAGTGGGAAGGAAACTGGTTCCCAGCATCATGGTAAAACCCCTCCTGCAACCCAAATGCATGTTCCCAGGGAACAAACCCTGGCTATCCCCACTACCCCCTCACTGTACAGCCTGCGACAACGCGCCCTTCGTGCCCCTGTCCTCATCTGCACCAGGAACACCTCGCCTGGCCAGCAGCCTCACGGGGACTCCAAGAGGGGTGACTGTGTTTGGAACAGGATGAGGTCTCAGATAAATGGAAGGATTTGCATGATTATTGAGAGTGCTATTGGTTGTCCCCACAGGGACAGGGGGAAAGTAGGAACCATGGATCCTGTTTGTTGTAGCTGACTCATCTGGCAGGAGGCCGGTGGTATAACCTTGGCCACTTGGTAACTTTCCTTGAATCCTGCAAGTCTCTGGTGCAGATAAACTGGCAGAAGCATCCTTAGGGAATGTGCACGTCATCTGGAATACTAAGAGGCCGCACCTACAGCCCTTTTCACCCAGGCAGTTTTATGGCCCAAGCTGGGGATTGGAAGTACAACCCCTCCTTAGCCCCATTTTACAGATTTAACAAGCTACCCGCCTCCTTCAGTAATTCACAGGCAGATCACTGTCCCAACCAGGGGATTACTTGCCTGGTCCTCTGCCTGGCTCCCAACCCAGCTTTCTCAGGTGGCTCCCAGGGACCAAAACTTGACTCATTAACTTTACTGGACATTAACCCTTGCCTCTCCAAGCACCCTGGGCAGAGGGCCTCTGTTTAGCCACCTGCATACCCTGTGGAGATGAGGAAAGGAGGAGGGAAGAATTAAGTGAGCCACCCCTGATCCTCCCTCTGGTTCCCATCCCCCCTCACTGTCGATCCCAGGATAAATGCCCTGACGCCACCACCCAGCCAGTGGTCTAAGATGCCTGAACAATTGGATGCCCATCCCAGCCAGCACCTGAGAAGGGAATCAGATAGCTTAGTTTTTTTGTTTTTTGTTTTTTGTTTTTTTTGGAGGGGTGGAGAAACCGTCTCTAGCAATATCAGAGGCTCCTAAGGGGGAGGGGGGTTCTCCCTTTATGCCCGAGTCAGACCATTTCAGACTCTTGGAATGCCAGCCCAGGGAGACACCTCCTAAGGTCATTCAGTCCAGCCCTCGATTTTTGGGTGAGTCCGTGTCTCATTTGGCATTTAAGATTGTGCCTCCTTCCACCCAGGACTATCACCATGAGGGATAAGTCAGGCTGGTCCCCCAACCCTGCCCCCCCGCCACTGCTGCTGTGTGTGGGACCCATTTGCCCATGGAGGATGGGTAGTGGGCAAAGGAAGCCCAAGGGGTGTTCGGGGCCCTGAGGTCACTCCCCACGCCTGCTCCCAGCCAGTTCATCTGGGGGAGGCCCAGGTTTTCCCTTCGGTATCCCCCAGCTCGTCCCAACCTCCAGAACAGTGGGGGGAGAGGGGCCGGCTAAGCTGACATTAAACAAAAGGAGAACCCCAAGAAAGAAGTGAGTGGGCTTTTGAGACCTGTGGCTGCAGCAGCTGAAGGCAGGCCATTGCCTTGAAGGGAAAGGCGGGGAAGATAAGATGGCAGGGGGAATCACGGGGCGCCTTGCCCGCCCAGGCCTCCACTCTGGGAAAGCTCCAACTTGCCCAGAATGAGGCTGCAAAAGCTGGTGGGCTCTCCGCCGTCTATGTCAGAGAAGAAAAGTTGCTGACAGTTGTCACCTGAGCAGCCCAGGCGTCTCCCAAACTCCAGACCCCGACCTCAGCAGGCTTTGGGGCCCGAACACCCCCGGGGGCAAACGTACACCTGCCCGCATCAGCGCTGTCCCCTTCCCCTCCACCGCAGGTTCCCCGGGGGCGAGCGGGCCCAGAAGTTGACAGATCTACTGACCGTCTGCGTCAAAGTGCTTCCAGATTTCCAGGAACTGGGACGCCGTCAGCTCGGCCAGGTGCAGGTAAGGGGGCTGCTGCTGCGGGCTAGCCATGGCGAGCGGCTGGGAGACCTCAGGCGCGCGGCGTTGTCCCTGCGCCCGGCTCCGCTCCCGCACTCGGCCGGGTCCTGCGCGCCACGCCGCCTTTATATACGGTCCGGAGGCTGCGCCCGCGCCTGGCCGCCGGCAGGGGGCGCGCGCGCTCAGAGAATCGGTCCGGGTCTCGGCGGGGCGGAGGCGGCGCGGGGGT
>LNAC01000044.1:862155-903852 GCA_002007465.1 Ailurus styani | reverse complement strand
GGGGTGGGGGTCGGGGGAGGGGGCGCCCCTGAGACCGCTCGGCGGGAGGGCAGGGAAGCCGAGGCCCCCGGGTGTGCAGGGGAGAGGCTGCTCTTGCCTGTCTTTGACCTTCTTGACTACAGCCACCCTGTATTATTAGCAGGAGGAGTAGTACTCACAGTAGTAACGGCAGCACCACGAGTAGTGGTTAGCGCCTGCACCTCGCAGTTCACTAGGTCTCTCTCAGGCCTCCTCTCGTCGGACCCTTGCACGGTAGGAAGAACAGGGACCACTTTTCTGAGGAGGGGACTTGAGACTTCACGTGATGACCTGACTCGCTCAGCAAGGAGAGGCGGAGCTAGAATTCGAACCGAGCTCTTTCCCATGCTCTCATGGTCCCTCAGTGCAGCCCATGCTTTGAGAGAAGCCAACGCTTCTCAAGTCCTTGTTGGGGTGGGGGGTGGCGGCTGGAATCAGGGACACCAGGGAGGATCCAGTTGGAGTGGAGGAGGGGATTCCATGGGGTCCCCTTGGGTCGTGGTTGTCACCCTCCCCTGCCTGACTGTGTCCCTCTGGGCTCTGGTTGGACAGGGTCTCCTCTCCTTGGACAGGCTCTGGGGACTTTTAGACAGTTGTTCAAGGAGTGTCTCCCCTACTGGGGCTTAACCTCATCCACATAAGGATATCATAGGAACGTGCCTCTGCCAGTGGGCAGAGAACACCCACTGCTGACCTTGGAATGTTCCATGCTGGTCTCAGAGAAAACACAAGTAGCTGCTGAGGGCAGAGTCCTGAGGACAGCTGACCGGACTCCCCAAGCTGGGCGCTGGGCTCCCTCCCCGTTCTCTCCAGGAGCCTGAGGGTTGGAGCCTCGCAGCCTTGGGCACCCATTGCCCCTGTAGCAGGCCTCCTCCCCTCTCCTGCTGAGCGGCTGAGAAGTGAATTGATGCTCATTAACACGTGCTAATGAGTGTTAGCTGAACTGCCTTCTGAAGGGAGAGCGAAAGGGAAGGAGGTAAGTGAGAATCAAAAGAAGGTCGCTGCGGCCAAGGAGCTGGCAGGAGACAGAGGGGGAAGGTTGTCCCTTGGAGGGAGGGACGAGCCTAGGGCGAGACTCAGAGGGGCAGTGCTCAAAGGGGCAGTACTGATTGAAGGCTCCAAAACCACTTGATTTTGCTCAGAGCAAATGTGTTTAGAGTGTCTTGCAGGAACACACTAGGGGAGAGAAGGAGTTCTAAAAAGCCAGTGGCCCGAATGTATTCCCCTCCCCTTTGTGCCACAGAAGAGCCTGGGACTGGGAGATTCACCAAAGCTGCTGGGTTTCTCTTGCACTGCCTCCGGGGAAGCGGAATGGCTCAGTGGTTGAGGGTGGACACTCTATAGAATCAGGTCTGAATCCCAGAATGAGCTGTGTGACCTTGGGAAAATTATATAACGTCTCTGTGCCTCAAATGTTCTCTTCTGCAAAATGGGAATGTGGGTATTTACCTCTTAGGATTGTTCTGAGGTTTAAATGAATTGATGTTCCCACTGCCCTTCGTGGAGCCAGAGATCAGCAGTGATGAGCTTGGCAAGAGATTCCTTGGCCAGCATCCCTCTCCAGGGTAGCGATGGCTCCCAAAGGGGCCACCCCCAGAGGAAGGCCAAGGGGAAGTCTAAACACAAGCTCTTCACCACAGTGCTGCAGAGCCCTGAAGGGTGCGGGCTCAGCCCCTTCCAGCTCTGCCACTGTCATTTGGGCTCTTCTGTCTCACCTCCTGCCCCTCCCCTGGCCTAGATCTGCAGGGCCAGCAAATTCATTCTTGGTTCTCTAAGGACCAAAGCCAGTACCTCCTTGCTGCTTTAGTTTTCCTGGTGAAGAAGAGAGAGTGGAGCTCCTGTTTCCTACTTTCTGGAGGCTGAGATGGGGGTTGGCTATGTTGGGGGGAGATGTTGGCTTGCCTGGGGGAGGTCCTGGGTATGACTGCGGTGTGGCCACAGTGACTGCCAGCTCTGCCTTGGGACAGCCCGGCGTCGTCCATGTTAGATGCATGATTGGAGTCTTTCTGGGAGGCCCATCCCTGGGCCTCTCTCAGACACAGAGGGCTGCGAAGCCTAAACAAGTCCCTGTGTCCTTTGTCCCCACGCCAAGCACTGCAGAAAGCAGTCGTGTTGAGGAGTTACAAGCTCTGCTCAGGAGTCAGAAAGCTGTGGGTTCAAAACCCACTTAATATTTGTGAGGCTGTGAGCAAGCTTTTCGACCCTTAGGAAAAAATAGAGGTAAAAAAAAGTCAGATTGGGCACACAAAGTCAGTGTAAGGACCGAAAATAATGTAGTCAAGGAGTTAGCTAGCAAGAATCCTGGCAGTGGTATGTGCTTATTAAAATGTAGATATTATATGAACACTGGATGTTAGAAGGAATTTTTCTGGTTGTTCTGAAAAGGGGCCAAGTACCCTGCTTGTAAAGCTACTCCTGCAGAAGCCAGGCACCTGCTGTCTGCGGGACGCACCGAAGCCTGTCCTTCACTTCAACCCCGGCCATGGGCTGTGCCCAGAGAAGGCTGTGTGTGTGTGTGGGGGGGGTGCGGGGGGGATAGGGAGGGAGTGCAGCCTTTGCGGCTCCTCGTTTTGTTGGGGGGTGTCCAGAAGACCTTTCCAGGTCAGGGGGGAATGCCCACAGTGGGGGGACTCTGACCAGCCCAGACAGTCCTGCAGCAGAGTTCTGGAGTCTTGACCCCCTGTGAAGACAGGAGTGGTGCTGTTTCGGACTCGGAGTTGTCTGAAGGCCCACACCGTCCCGTCTGGTGCCTGGAGGATTGCACCCTATCCCTGCTCTGGTGGCTGTGGCTCCGGAGAAAGGTCCATGGAGTTGAAGGGCGGAGCAGGAGCCAGGCCTGCCGGTCAGCCTTTGGTGTTGAAGGAAGTCAGTGAGGAGCTGAAAACCGCTTTAGGAAAACCTTTGTTCCACTCTGCTGGGCCCTGACGCCCCAGAGACCAGCAGCTCCTCCAGCCCCTGGGGAGCAGAGAGGGGAGAAGAGCTCCTCCTGCCCTTCCCCTCCTGGGGAGGGTCCCAGACCTCCCGCCCCCGGCCCCATCATGCTTAGCCCAGGCGGGAGCCAAGGCCCTTGTCTGCCTGCAGCGGAGGGAATGGGAAACTTTGCATCGGAGAAAAACTGGAGTTTGAGGCTAGCCTGGACCAGGTTTAAATAACTAAACGTGAAGAGAAGACCGTGGACTCAGAACAGGAGATCGCTAAGGGACGGGAAAGAGAGAGTCGAGGCGCGTGTTTGAAAGCAGTGATGGCGCTTGTGTCTCTCTGAATGGAGACTCCTGTAATTCCCTTAGGTGTCTGAGGTTTCGCTACTCTCCCAGACCTCCCTCTCACATTTTATAACACGAAGAGGGATGATGACCATGAGGATACCTTTAAATGCTTTGATAGAGGGCCTTGGTATATCTTGTTTGGTTTGGGCCTTACACCTCCCCTATCGGATGGGCGATGCCCATTTTAAAGGTAAGGATACCAAAGGTCAGAGAGATTAACACCCAACCCAGGCCCGGCAGGGGTGGGATACCGAGAACACTCTGGCTGCTGCACTTTCCAGTTTCCAGGGTATATGGAGTCCTCGGGGACCAGGAGCCAGGCTCCCATCTCCCCCCAAGGGTGTGCAACGTGTTTCCTAGATCCCGGCCACAGATCGCCTTCCTGTGATCAGGAGTGATGCCACGTCTGCTATTTCCAGGATGCCCATGAGTTCAAGCTGATGGCTGGCTCCCCCGTTCCCCAGAAGGGGAAAATTGGGTGCCATTCTCCTTTTTGGTCCCCCAGCCCACCAGCTGCACCCCAAGTGCTGTGACCCACTGCCAAGGATTGGCAAGGAGGCTTGCCTGACTTGCCCTCTGCCTCAGAGCCCAGAGTTGCTTTCCAAAGGGAGGGGGGCCTGTGGACGGTGAGGTGGTGAGAGGCTGGAGAACAGATGACAACTTTGCAGCCAGCACCCACTGGGCCCAGATAATTGGCAGGGCTCCTCAGAGCACCTGGTGTTAGTTTGGAGCACATCAAAGAGGAAAGCAGAAGCCCAAGCCGGTTCCTCCCTCTGCCTGGAACTATTTCTTCCAGATATTGCTTCTTTGGTCTTTATAATGGTCAGGCCTGGCAGCCCGGGTTCCAGAAAGCTGGCCTTACTTCCCCGGAAGGAGGATAAAAGGGATGCGGGAGCCCAGCAGTTTCCATGGAAACGGATCAGGTGGAGGAGAATAGAATCCAGAGGAACCCAGAGGTAGGAGCAGGACTTTTGAGCAAAGTCGGTCTGAAGCCTGAGGATCTATGGACAAAATAGTTGCCTCCGAGGAAGGGACTTGGGTCACCGGGGTAGCAACAGGTTGTGGAATAACAAGAGCTGGGGGCTGGTGAGTGACACCCTCCCCCAACAGGCAGGGTATGGTGGCTGAGAGCTCAGGCGCCAGAATCACAAAGGTCCCTTTCAGCTTTTGCTTCTGTTGCTAATCAGCAGTTCTGCCAAGTGATGGCTGTGTGAGCCCGGGCAAGGTGTCTGCCCTCTCTGAGCTTTCACTTTCTCATTGGTGAGATGAGGACAATTCTAGTAACTTCCTTGTATGGCTTTTGTGCGGGTTAAACATGGTAACACATGGAAAGGGCGATGTAGGGCCTGGAACGTCATAAGCACTCAAATATTATTATTATTTTTTAAAAAATATTTTATTTTTTGACAGAGAGAGACAATGAGAGAGGAAACACAAGAGGGGGGACTGGGAGAGGAAGAAGCAGGCTCTCCGCTGAGCAGGGAGCCTGATGTGGGGCTTGATCCTAGGACCCTGGGATCATGACCTGAGCTGAAGGCAGATGCTTAACGACTGAGCCACCCAGGCACCCTTCACTCAAATATTATTATAGGTGGGAAAACTGAGGGCAGTTGATAAGTCTAATTCAATCAGTGTAGCGATCCCCCAGACCATTGTGAACAGTTCAGGGGTAGGCAATGAGAGATTGTATCTCAGAATGTGAAGGAGCTACAGAAAGGGCTCCCTCTGTACTTGCAGGTGTTCTGGTATAAAGCTGTGAGGTCTGGAATTGCTGCAGCCTTCTTGACACCATGAGTGAAGAATCTAGGGTGGCCTAAGATGGGGAAGGGCACAGAACGGAGACTGAGGATGAAGCCCACATTGCAAAAGGTGGGGCAGAGAGACCATAAGAAATTGGGTCGATCTGATGTTGGGGTCCTGGAGCAAGGGTCAAGAAAGAATTCGTGAGACATTTTTGGTGCAAAAAAAGGTGATTTTATTATAGCACGGGGACAGGACCCGTGGGCAGGAAGAGCTGCACTGGGATTGTGAGGAGTGACTGATTTTATAACTTTTTAGTTAGTGGGGATTAGAGATAGTTTAAGTCTCTAAGGAATTTGGAGCAAGACTTCCATGACCTTTTGGGGCTTGCTGCTGTGAAGATAAGATTCATGAGACCATTCAGGTGTATATCAGTGGGCCATATGTTTGAAGGATGATTGCTAACATATATCTTGTGGGGGGTAGAGATAAGGGAAGTTTCCAAAGGGATTTTTATTTATTTATTTTTATTTTAAATTTTTTTTAGAGATGAAAAAGGAGAGAGAGAATCTCAAGCAGACTCCCCACTGAGTGTGGACTCCCTCCCCCCCCGCCCCGCCAATACAGGGCTCAATCTCAGACCCTGAGATCATAACCTGAGCTGAACTCAAGAGTTGGACGCCTAACTGACTGAGCCACCCAGGTGTCCCTCCAAAGGGATTTTTAAAGAAGATTTACAGGATCCCGGAGGTCAGGCTAATGTCAAGGTAAGGTTGCTTTTCACGTCTAGCAAAGTATTAACATTAAGGCAGTTGAGTTCCTCAAGGGACATTTACTCTGCCTGTCTCAGGTACCTATCAATGGGCTGAAAGTTGCCAGGAAATTTTGTTTTATTTTTTTTTACATTTCTTTGGCCTTTGACATCATTTGAACTGTTGGATCAAGCCGAGCCTAAAGTACCTTTGGACTTCTCTGTTATATGAATCGTACACACCCATTAGTGTTTGAGACCATTTATGTTGGATTTCATTTCATTTCCAACCAAAAAGTTCTAACTCCTGACCCAAAGAGGGCAGTTGTTCTAAAGGAATCTGGAATTGGGAAACCTTTTGGAACCAAGGCTTGTCTCTTTCCTGTCTTCTTAGGGTAGCGGGGCACCTCTATCATAGGTTCTGCCTCCATCTGGATCCTTCCTCCATTTTCTTCTCTGGCACAGCAAGTGTCCTCAAACCTTGCCTTTTCCTTCCTACCCATAGCCACCCAGTGTCAGTGTGTCCTCAAGAGTCATAGCTTCCATTTGTCCCCGCGGCCTCAGCCTCTCTGTTTCTCTATTCCAAATTCCCAAGGGAAGAATGTGACTGGTCCAGGTCATCTTTTCGTGTCAGGTCATTCAGAGCCTAGGTTGCCGTCTCGGTGGGCATGGCCCCCACCCCCTGATCCAGTCAGCCATGGCTGGGGACAGGGAGCAAGGGCAGGGCAGGGAGGTCACAGGGTCTCTGTCTCAACTACTCAGCTCTGCTGTTGTAGCACAAAAGCAGCCACAGACAATAAGCAAACAAATGAACATCACTCTGTTTCAATAAAACTTTATTTACAAAAACATGTTGCTGGGCTGGACGTGGCCTATGGGACATAGGTCATTGATCCCTGATCTAGTGGAAAGAGTTCTCCAGGTCTCAGTTTCTTCTGTGAAATAGGGACCGTAATAGAACCCATGCAGGACTGTTGTCACACATCCGTAAAATGACGAATGGAAATTACTTAGCACAGTGTTTGGCACAGGGTGATAGGTACTGGTTACTTTTATTCTCTTTTTCGTTGGATGGGATCGCAGAATAACCAGATTTTAGATCCACCAGTTTGCTTTGTGATCTAGAAGAGTCCCTTCATATTCTCTGAGCCGAGCTGGGAGCTGGTCCTTCCCTCTTTTCAGAAGGCTGGACAGGATTCCTAAAGAAAGGGTTGGAGGAACTGGAGAAAGACAAGACTCAGGCAAGGAGGGCAAAGGGAAATGAACCTGCTGTGAATCCAAATCTGTGTGGCCTCCATGGGAGGCTGGCTTGGCCTCTGCTCAGGGACCTGGCAGGAAGCCCTGGGCTCTGTTTGCAAGCAAACCTGCTCTGTTTCCTGCCAGCATGGGACTTCCTGGTGGCCAGGAATTTGGAACCTTCCACCAAGGCTGGGAAAAGGGTCCCTAAAGGATCAGCGTCCCACTTCCAGGATTTCCCAGGATGCAGCAGGGGTGTTGGGATGAAGCATCGAAGATAAGGGCTTCATTCTCTTCATGAATGAATTCATTTAAAATTTAACTCATCCATGCCGAGGTGGGACCCATGGCCAGGGAAGGGGATGGATGGGGGGGCGCCCAACAGTAGCTGCTGCCCCCAAGAGAGAACCAGATGCACCTGGGCGGTCCAGGCGGTGAGAGACAAGGCCAGTCTGGACCAGTGGCCACAGGGAGGACCCAGTGTTCTCCAAGTGACCTCCACCCCCCAACACTGGTTATCCGGTAATCCCTGCCCTCCTTCATACTCAGACACTGTCCTGGAGACAGAGGCAAGACAAGGATGGAAGAGACAGCATTTATCCAGACGAGATCAGGCGCGTTCAGGGTGGTATGGCTGTAGACAAGACAGCATTTATCCAAAAGAAACTAACTCCTCCAAAAGTTCCCTGCTAAGCCAAACAGCACGCTCTTGCCATGACCAGCAATTTTAACGTGTGTTCCCCCATTTCTGGCCCTGCTTCCCAGAATCAACTATGGGAAAGAAAAAACCTGTATATTCCTTGTGCATCTGAGTGATCTGTGACCCTGCTACACTCAGTTTCTTGGTCCCCCCCTCCCTGGAATGGAAGTTGTTGGGACCCATCTGTTCTGTTCAGATTTTCTCAGCTCTCAGTGAATAATTGTTGAATGAATGAATGAATGAATGAATGAATGAAGGGCAGCAGAGTGGAAGAGGATGTCTCTGTGTGTAGAATCAGGAGCCTCCGGAGGCTCTAGAAAGGACCCCAGGCGCTGACCTGGCCAGCTCATCGCCCGGCCATCGGGGCCAGGCAGGGGCCTATCCGGCGGCCCTCAGGAGGGCAGCTGCTCTCTCTGCAGGGGGCTGAGGCACCGGCTGGTGGGGAGGAGTGGGGAGGAGCGGGCTGGCTCTCAGCCTCTGCCCTCATTCACTAATCCTCAGGCCTGGCTCCGCGCTGTTGCCCTGCCCTGCCTTCCTGGCCACGTCACTGGGAATCCCCTCAGAGGCAGGCCACAGGACGGGGCTTGCGGGAAGCGGGTCTGGGCTGGAAGAGACCGCAGTGGGACACTTCCTGGAACCTTCAGCTCTGGCTGGGATCGCCAATGGTCTGAGGCAGGAGCCAGAAGCCTGGGCCAAGCCCAGCCCAGCCGGCGCTGGAGGGTGACAGAGGAGGAGGTCTAGGAGGAAGAGAGGAAGAGGGGGAAAGGTAAGGAAGGAAATGTGGTTTTCCAGGAGTTGCAGAGCTAGTGGGTGAGGCCTGGGCCTCCAGGGTCACCTGCTTCTCGTAGATGCCGGTGGCACCCTGCCAAGGTCCTTCTAGCAATGGGACAGCATTCTCCAGCAGCTGTGAGTGTTGACTGCTAGGGCATCATCCCCTGGAGAATTGCCACCTTGTCCAGAGATGCTCCCTACAGCCCCACGTGGGATGACCCACAGCCAGTGACTGACAGGTGCACAGCGTCATGGGCCGGCCCCTTGCCTCAAGGTGACAGAACCCTGTGGTACCATTCATGCTCCAGGACTCCCTGTGGGTTCTAGCCACGACCAGACCAGCTGAACCTGCACCTTTGCCAGGCTTTTTCCCCTTGCCCCATCCCTTTTCTCTGCTCCTTCCAGGTTTCTCCGGGGCCCCCTCCCCACTCCCACAATAACTCACCTGTACCAGAATCTCTCTCCCGGGCTCTGCTTTCAGATCAGACCTAAGACTAAAATCTTTCTTGCCACTTGCTGGGAAGCCCAGCTCCACTGTCAGGACCCCGGTTTCCGACAGCGTCTAGAAACGTGCATTTTCACATGAGGGCAAGGTGGTTTCCTGAATCTTGTGTGTCAGCAGCTCTGACCCAGAGTTCTAGCACCACCGCTCATCAGATGCTTGAACTTGGACCAGGACTTAGCTTCTCAGAGTTTCTCCTTTTGCATCTGAGGCATTGGGGTCATTGACACAATCTTGCAGGGCTGCTGCGAGATTCGGAGAGCCAGGGGAGCCGGGGATGAAGAATCTGGCTCGGAGTCAGACGGGGCTGCGCCGTTGCGTGACCTTGAGTGTGCGGTTAATGTTTCTAGGCTCTGTTTTCTCATCCGTGAATCGAGGATAACACTTAGTAGTGAAGTCACAGGTTCCTGAGAGCACTAAGGATATGTATAGCACTTTATACAAAGCCTGGCCCCTTGGTAAACAGGAACCAGAGGAAGTTTCTCTGGGGCCCGCCCAAACAGTACTCAATACAGAGTGAGTGTTGTTCTTAGTAATGGGTATATGTCTAAGTTAGTTGGCAATAATAATAATAATAATACCTTAGGTAATTTGGGCAAGGTACCTAAAAGGTGACCCAGGAGTGTGGCATGTGGGACCCTTGGGGCCTGATGTGGGGGGTGGGGGCTGACAGCCAGCGCAAACGCCGAGGCCACGGTTCTGCAGCCCGCCGCCGTTTATCACTCTGCCTTCCCCTCCACGCTTGAGAGCAGTTCCCCAGGGAGCAGGGGCCGAGCATGCAGAACAAGGAGCCGCTTTTTGCTCTAGGTCTGGAGGAGGGGAAGCAAGGATGGCGGATAGCACAGGGTGACCAGGGGCTTGTCCTTGCAGAGAGGATGGTTTGTTGGGAAAGGTGCCAGTTCGGCCCCTCAGGTGAAGCCGGGGTCCATGACGTGTGGCTCCCATGTGCAGCCCGTCGCTTCCTGTGTCTGTGTGGCCTGCAAGCCAAGGATGGCCTTTTCCATGTGTAGGGCTTGGAAAGAATGAAATGGAAAATAGTATTTTGATGAAAATTATATGAAATTCCCATTTCGTTGTCCATAGTCATCTTACAGAGACCCAGCCACGCTGTCTGTGGCTGCTTACATGAGGCAGAATGGAGTGCTCCCAACAGACACCCGACGACCTGCAAGGCCGAAAACGCTTGCTCTCTTTCAAAGGTCCTTGGCCTTTTCCAGGATGAGGTGGCCAGGCCCTGACGTAGAGCATCAGGCTGATCAAGAAAGGTCAGAAAGTAAGAAAAGCAAAAAGCGCATTGCTTCTCCCCTGCTCACATTTTGGTTTTCCTCTGCCTCCTCTCTTTAGTAACCTTTCCCTTGCAACGCTCGGTCCTTTCTTAACGCCTGGCTGATGCAGAGGGAAGAATCTGATTAGTAAACTCGCACTAAGGTGTTGGTGACCTAATGCATTGCACTCTTCTTGTCCTGGGAGATTGGACTAAAGGAATAAATATTCGCATGGTGGAATTTTGGGAACTGTGGACTGCGTCTTTGTGTGTGTGCATGTGTTTGTGTGCGTGAGAGCAACAGGGAGAGGGAGAGATTTATAATCACAGAGAGTGGAAGCTGCTGAGTCCTGGCCCAAAGGAAATGGCCGAATAGATTCTTTGGGAACAAACCACCAGGGAATGAGCCGGAG
Source organism: Ailurus styani (assembly GCA_002007465.1). NCBI lineage: Eukaryota > Metazoa > Chordata > Mammalia > Carnivora > Ailuridae > Ailurus > Ailurus styani. Next base: position 893,191 of record LNAC01000044.1, on the reverse strand, counting down.
GAGCTCACCTTAGCGGCTCTCGGCTCCTTTGGTGGCCAGATGAGTTGGGAGGACGTGGAATCTGAGAACAAGTTGGGACAGTGGGGGTATCCCCTCTCCCCTAAGGCTCTGCCCAGGAATTCGACCCCCTCCCCATGGCTTGGCCAGAGGACAGGTGATAGCTGGCTTTGTGTCTTTTTTGGCCTCGACACTTGCTCTGTGGGCCTTTGGTGTGCCTCTGTGCAGCTGTGTACCTTTGTCCTTCCCTTCTCCCTGCTGCCTGGATCTGAAGGGCAGTCCCAGTGGGGGAGCGGGGCCGGTTCAGTGTGCCCGCTGCCGCTCAGCCATCCCGCAGAGTGCGGGCTCAGCCTCCTGACTTCAGGCTCTCGTTGGCTGGACGGCTGCGGGGGGGTTCTGCCCAGCCTGCCTCTCCCGCTGTTAATTCTCCAAGTCGCCCTCCCTTACCAGAACCAGGGCGAGCTTTCTCAAATGCCAGCTGTTACGGGCTGGACCGTGTCCCCCGCTCCCCCCAAACTCATATGTCGAAGTCCTAACCCCCAGTACCTCAGGTATGACTGTGTTTGGGGATAGGCCCCTTAAAGAGGTCAGTAAGTGAAAATGAGGCTGTTGGGGTGAGCCCTAATCTGACCTGGTGTCCTGAGAAGAGGAAATTCGGACCCTCAGAGAGATACCGGGGGCGCACAGAGTGAGAGGGTCACGGCCTCCAAGCCTGAGACAGGCGTCCGAGGGAAACCAACCCTGCTGACACCTTGATCTTGGACTTCCAGCCTCTGGATTGTGTGAAAATAAGTTTCTGTTGTTGAAGCAATACAACTTATGGCAACCCTTAGAAGACAGACCCCAGCTTACCTCTCTGTCTAAAATGCTTGACTCTCTGTCGTATGCCATGCTCTGGGTTGGAAAGCTCTTCCCCCGACCTGGCAAATCCCTCCCACCTTCTAGATTCCTTCCCAGTGCACCTCCCCTCCTGGCCTCCGTGAGGGGAAAGCCAGGTGGGGCTGTGATGGGTGTTCCGCGCTGGATTCCCTAACGGCCAGTCCAGGTGCTCCTGGCGGACAAAACCTGACCCCTGTGGCCCCGGAACTCTGCTCACCGTCAGACCCGTGACACGCGTGGCTCCTCTTTGTGAGTGTGTTGTCAGAAGTCAGTGCTGGGCTGAGACCTCATCTGCACGCTCTCGTTTACCTTCCAGCTGTGAGGAGGGTGTCCTGCACTTTTCATCTCCTAATTCTGTGGCGAGGAGTAAATATAATGAGCCTGAAGGGTTTGGCATCGTGACGTGGGTGTGTGATAGCTTCTTTGGGCTCTGCTTTTACCAGCTCACACCTGCTCCCTTCCTCAGGGACCTCCCCTGAGCTGCTTCACCTACAAGGGAACGGGAAGTGCTCATATGGGGTCAGGCAGAGGCCGAGACTTTACTCGATGCCACGCCCTGGCTTGGCCTCCTTTCCCTCTGTCCTCCTCCCTCCACCCCTTCCCTGGTTCCTCCTATGACAGCATTTCCTTGGTAATTCACTTGCCCCCAAATCCTTGTCTCAAGTTCTGCTTCTGGGAGAGCCGGGTGTAAGACGGGGTTGGCAAACTTTTCCTGCAAAGGGCCTGTTAATAAACACTTCATAAATATTTGAGGCTCTGTGGGCCAGATAGTGTCTGTCCTAACTACCCAGCCCTGCCATTGTAGCAGGAAAGCAGCCGCCGACAATACGTGAATGAATATGCGTGGCGGTGTCCCAATAAAACTTTATTGACAGAAAGAGGAGGGGGGCCGAATTGAGTCTGGGGGCCATGGTTTGCTGATTTTTGGCAGAAGAAAACAGCCCTGGAAACTCGGTGCTCTCTCCCATCCTTATAGATGAGAACATTGAGGTACAGAGAAGCTAAGTAGCTGGTCCAAGGTCATATAGACAGGGCCTGTGGCCTGGTTCTGAAGCCTCTATGCTGAACTGGTCCCTGCAGTAGAGGTCTAGTAAGTGAATGGCTCCAGGTGTCCAGCAGGGAGGTAAGAAAAAGGAGTGGCAGGGGAGAAAGTTCTCGTTGGCTTAACTCCCTTCCACTTCCAGAAGGAAAACTGACCAATGTGCGCTTGGGGTGGGGTTGCAGGGATGCATCGTCCCTAAAGTCCTGGGAGATTCCACTGAATTACCAGTCTGTTCACTTGCCTCCGTAAAGCACTGGGCGGACTGAAAAGGACTCCTGGAATCCTTTGCGAAACCTATGTGTTGGAACGGTTTTAAAAATAGCACCGGGCCCTTTGACAAGATGAGCGTTAATTACCCTGACGCTCTGGCACCCCAGCGGTGTGCCGCTGCAGTGGAGGCTTGGAGGGAGGCTGTCAGTACGCCCCGAATTTTCTGGCTCAGGCCAGGGAGCCGCTTCACTGTCAGGGTCTCCAACCTGAACGTGATTCTAGCGGGGAAGTGGCAGAACCCGCTTTCTGCGCCTTTGGGGGAGTGGGGTTGGCAAGAGGGGCGGGGGCCAACCCACCCGGGGGCTGAGCTTTCTGGCCAGCCTGTAGCCCTCTGTGTGTGTGTGTGTGTGTGTGTGTGTGTGTGTGTGAGAACTTTTTCTTAGTAAAAATAATTTATATTCATTGTAGTAAATGCTGCTAAAGAAAAAGGAGAAAACCCACCCACAATCCTGTGCCCCGGGTTAGTGATTTATTAATATTTTGGTTTAATTCCTCCCAGCTTTTTGTCTATGCTTATATCTAGATATTATTTATTTATTACGAAAATGGGACCCTTCTGTGCCTATGGCTCAGTGTCAATGGCGTATTTTGACCATGGCATTGCATACCCTTCTACAGTGTCTCCTGAAATGGCCATACTTGCTGTACTGTTTGCGTGCCTGGACCCTTACTTCTCTACTTACCAGTTCCCTATTATTAGGGAAAAGGCATCAATTCTAGTCACTTTACTGTTATTTTCTTTAAAGATTTTATTCATCCATTTGAGAGAGAGAAAGAGAAAGAGAGAGAGAGAGAATGAGTAAGGGGAAGGGCAGAGGGAGGAGAGAAGCAGGTTCCCTGCTGAGCAGGGAGCCTGATGTGGGCTCCATCCCAGGACGCTGGGATCTTGATATGAGACGAAGGCAACCACTAAAGTCATTTATGGTCATGAACAAAGTAGCTAAGTCTTTGTCTAAGTCCTTGATAACCCCCTTACATTTTTAGGTGTGGAAAGGCTGAGGCTTGGGGGAGCCATTGGGGAGGTTGAAATCTTATCGATCTCTTACAAATGATCTACAGTCTCTTTTTTTTTTTTTTAAAGATTTTATTTATTTATTTATTTCACAGAGGGAGAGAGATCACAAGGAGGCAGAGAGGCAGGCAGAGAGAGAGGGGGAAGCAGGCTCCCTGCTGAGCAGAGAGCCCGATGCGGGCCTCGATCCCAGGACCCTGAGATCATGACCTGAGCCGAAAGCAGAGGCTTTAACCCACTGAGCCACCCAGGCGCCCACAAATGATCTACAGTCTCTTGACAAGACATTCTGAGGGAGTAATTAAGGGCACATGTTCTAAAGCTTGAGCAGCTGGGTTTGAATCCCAGCTCTGTTTAAAAAAGTTCTGGGACCCTGGGCATATTACTTAACTTCAGTTTCTTTATCTGTAATGTTGGAACGACAGTACTCTCCAACTTTGTTCTACTGGAATAACCATGTGACTCTCTGCCACTGCTCTGGCAGGGTCCCCTCCGGCTTTTCCCTTGGTTCTGCTCCCCCAGCCTCACTGAGGGAACACATGAGTGGCAAGTCTACCACAGGGCCTTTGCACTTGCTGTGTGGCCACAGTGCCCCCCCTCCGCCCCCCGAATTTGCAGGGACACTGCCCCTCCTTCCCCAAACACAGCACCTCCTCTCAGTGAGTCCCTCCCTGAGCTGTTTTTGAAGGGGAGCCAGGCAGCTGGAAGCCCAGGGAAGAACTGAGGTCCCTCTCTTCTGGGGCTCCATTTCTCTTCGCAATCACCGCTCATTCTCTGCTGCAGTGGCCTGGAATTACTTGCTGCCCTGAAAGCTCCTGATCCCAGTCACTCCAGTGCTTTTAATATGCTATTCTCTCTGCAGGGGGGACCTTTCCCTCCACACCTCCCCTCCCCCACTGCATCCCACTACCTCTTGCCCATCCTTTCAGGGCTCAGCTCAGGTCTAGACTGAGAAGTGCCCTGCCCCCTGCCCCCATCCCAGTCTTGTGCCTTCACAGCCCCCACACTTCTGTCCGCATTGCTTTTCTCACACTGTGTTTTCTTTTTTTTTTTTTTAAGATTTTATTTATTTATTCGACAGAGAGAGAGATCACAAGCAGGCAGAGAGGCAGGCAGAGAGAGAGGAGGAAGCAGGCTCCCCGCCGAGCAGAGAGCCTGATGTGGGGCTCGATCCCAGGACCCTGAGATCATGACCTGAGCCGAAAGCAGAGGCTTTAACCCACTGAGCCACCCAGGTGCCCCTCACACTGTGTTTTCTTAATGGCCTCTCCAACACAACTGTCTGGGTAAACACGGGGATGGTGCAACCCTCACTTTTGTGTCCTCTGTGCCTTGCCTGACATGCAGAAGGTGCTCGTATTGTTGGGTGAATGAGTTAATGATGAAATAAGGCACCAGAAATGGCGGGGGAAGGGGGGGATGGCTTCTGGGTGGGACAGCTGCTCATGGTCATGGGGTGAATTGGTGCCAGGGCCTGGAATCTTGGGGTCTGTCTCAGGCTAGGCACTTCTGCAGTGTTTTGGATAAAGCATCCTTATGTGTCTGGGGGAGTGACATTCTCTGCTTGGTGTCCCAGCCCTGTCGGATTCAAATGCTTTAGCCAGTTTCTATAAATGTGAACATTTCAATCGGGCAGCAGCTGCCATGGTAACGGGTTGAATCTTAGAACTTGGGGACTGGGAGCAGCCCGGAGACCAGGTAACTTTCAAGAGGCCCTTTTAGAATTGTGCTGGTGTATGGAAGCTCACTAAGGAGATCTGACTTTGCCCAAGCACTCCCCGATGCCGATGCCAACACTCAGTGCTTCCCTCTCTCTGGGAGGGGACCTTCAGGGGTTTCACTGCCATATTTGTGCTATCTTCAGCTTATGCTCTTGGACCCCAGGTGGTTTGGGACTCAGAGGAGGTTTGGCTGAAATTTTTCTTGGGACACTGATGTGATAGGACTGGGAAGAGGCATAATAAAGCAGGGAGAGGAAGGTCACTCTCACCTTTAATACTCTGTTCTGGTCAAACTTGAAAGTGGCAATCCAGGCTCAGGGGCACGTCCTCCTCCTGGAGCTTTCTCAAGGGGTAGGACAATGTTTTTGAAACATTAACTAGTATTATTTTCCCCATGGCATTTTTTTCTTCCTGTTCAGACTGTACTGCTGCGTGGTCAGAATTTTGCAACACATATGCATATGTTGCATGAACAACACAGCTGTGCATATGCATACAGTTGTTCAGGTTGTGCACTGCGTAACTCCATCCAGGCTGCATGCGTGATGCTCCCCGAATTGTGCAGTGTGCTTGCTCCGAGAAGGGAGGTAACAAAGGAAAAGGAGATGCTTCAGGGATTTTGTATTCAAAAGCCGTGGCCTTGGGGGAATGAAATGAACTCTAAGTATAGATGAAAGGATGAGAGAATGGTGGATAACCAAGAATAAGGATTTTTCACTGCAGTCTAAATAAAGATTCCTTGAGGTATCAGAGGGAGAAGAGAAGTAGTGGCTCATTGAGAAGAGGACCCTGAACTCTGCAACCTGGGTCAAGTCTGGGTCAGGGTACGGGGCGTGTGTGGCAAAAACCCCACCAGTCCGCTGAATCCAGGAGTCTCAGAGACCTGTGCCCCATTTCCCAGATGGTGCTCTAGAAAAGAAAGTGCTGCATGGTAGCTCCAGGCCTCAAAGGGTGAGGGATGGTGGGCTGATTTCAGTGCTGTGGGCACAGCATCGGAGCCAGCCACGGAGCTGCTGAAAATGAACGATCCTGGGGCCAGGGTGGGGCATGACTGAGTAGCTGTCTGTGTGGACCAGCAATTAGGGAGGATGGGGAGGTGGCTGAATCAGGGGACCCCGGGGGATGGGGAGTGCAAGAATCAGATCTCCGTCTACCTGCACTCCTCGATGGTCTTGGAAACCTAGGTGCAAGTGTATGGGGAAATGGGATTGGGGGTCCTCAATCTGGCCCAGAGTTAGTGTCTGTTCTCTGGTGGGTTGAGGAGTGAGGATAGAGATTACATTGCAGTAAAGACAAATAAGGTCTAAATTCCCATAGAATTTTTTCCCTCAAGTAGGAGGAAAAGAAGAAGCAGGAGGAGGAGGAGAAGGAAGAGTAGGGGGTATTCTGTAGATAGCCCAAGTTAAACAATCTTAGGTTGTCCTCAGAGAGAGAAGTCTGGGCCTCCAGGGAACACAGGCATTTCTGTCTGCCCAAAGGTCACAGTGTCTACCGGGCAGAGACACATGACTGATGACCTAGACAGAGATTCGGGAATCACAGCAGTGAATTGGATAATCCATTTAGAGGCAGCTGGCTGAGCAGGCCTGGTGGAAGGGCAGCCAGGAGCCTGGCATAGGCAAAGAGGCCTGGGGAGCAAGGAGTTGTGTGCCCTGGGCTTGTAAAGGGAACAGATCCCACTTTTTAAGGTGGCATAGTCCTCCTTAGAAGGGATCACTAGGAAGGTATCGACTGATACCCCTTATGAGAGTCACGTAGTCTTAATAAACTGTTATTAAATAACATGATGAAAACCGTAACATGTGGAAGGAGCCAAATATAACAGAATGTAGACTATAGTATTTCATTTATATTGAACTCAAAAAGAACAGAATTAAACTATGTTGTTTAGAGATACATGATTAGGTGATGATTTTAAGAAAAAAGAAGGGTATGAGGAGAATGGGTATCTTTAGCGGGGAAGGAGGGGGCTAGGTTCAGAAAGGACACAGGTGGGGCCTCGGGGGTCCGACGCAGGCGGTGGTTATGTGGCTGTTTGTCCTCCAGTTTACGAAGCTGCAAATTGATGTTGCGCGCGTGGCCCTCTAAGTGTGTCATGTTTCACAATATGATAATAGAAACAATACACTTTGCTCGTAGAAAATTAGGAAAGTAGGAAAATTACAAAATATAAAGAGAAAAGTTACCTATGATCACTCTACCTAGAAGCTGATATTTTGGCGTGATTCCTTTTGGAAGGAGTGGAGCTTGGTAGTTAAGGAGGACACTGGAGTTAAACTGACCCAGTAGGGTTCAGATCTTGGGCTTGCCACGCATTAAACCTGAGAACTTGGACAAGAGACGCAAGTTCTCAACTGCAAAGTAAAAGATCCTGACAATACCTGTCTAGGAGGGTTGTCATGGGGATGGAATTAAATAATGCATGAGGAGCACCCAGAATGTAATAAACGTTCAATCAGTGTTAGCTATTTTTAGTTCATTCCAATCTTTTTTAAAGCATACGTGTATGTATATCTAATTTGTATATTATATGCATATATATGTAATCTATATGTTGCTTGAAATTATGATCACAGTTTTTAGTGGTTCTTACTTGAGACAATTAAAAAAAGCAGTGATCCCTTACGGAAGTCCTTAGAGGGACCGTTTGATACATTAAAGCCTGAATAATCTGATACAACCTCCAAAGCTGTCTGTAACCTGCACTGTGCCATCATTCTCCAAAGACTGAGTATTTGCCCTGCCTTTCCTTACACCATCCCCTTTGTCTGGCATCCCTTCTCCTTTTTTGCTGGTTGAAATTGGACTCATCCTTTGGGACCTAGCGCAAGTGATTTGCACAAAACCCTCCTTGGTCCGATGAATTGGGGCAGAAGCGAGTAGTCCTCTACCTGGACACATCCTGTGGTATGGAGGGTGGGGGAGTGGAGAAGCCCACACCATCTCCTACCTCCAAGGAACAGGTGGAGCCTTAGTCAGTGTTGACCTATGAGGGTGATGGACAGGAACCCAGGTTGCTTCCTGCTGATTTGAAAGTCACAGGAAAGAAGTCTCAGGTCAGGGTTCAGGGTGGGAGTAACCTACCCAGATGCTAGGGCCTTGAACAGAATTTTAAGCAGTTCAAGCTACTCTGACTCCTTTCCATCGTCTAAAAGCTGAGAAACATCACAGTCTTGAACACAGGAGAGTTTTTTCTCATGTCAAAGAAATCCAGAAGTGGGTGGCTGGGCCTCATACTGGAGACTCCACAGTGCCCTGAGGCCAGCTGTCTTCTCTCTGCTTTGCTGTCTCCAGGGCACAGCCATCCTTAAGTCACCACAGGGCCTAAAATGACTGCCAGTGCACCAGCCATTGCATATCCAGGCCAGGCTATGGGCCAGGATGTAAAGGGACATAAAAAGGGGGTACGTCTTCCTTTTAAAAGAGTCTTTCCAGAAGTCCCCTCCGACACTTCCGTTTACATCTCATTGGCCAGAACTTAGTCACCTGGCCATACCTAAACTCAAGGGAGTCTGGGAACTATCGCCACTGAAACACAACTGGCGTGCTGATATAAAGAAGGAAGGTGAGAATGGTTTGTTGGGAGAAGCTCGCAGCAGCTGGGAGTCTCTCCCAACAGGCAGTGTTAGCGGCATGGCTCTCACCTGTGAGGGGAGCTGGCACCAAACAGGCATTTCTTGGGGGGACAGTGGGCTAAGGTGGGGCACGTAAATGTCCTAATCACATAGAAAGGCCCGGGGGTCCTAGAAGGTCGCTGTCCTGCACGGTGGTGGTTCCCTCGGGCCTCCTACAGCTTCTTGCTCTGGTGTGTCCTTCCTTTGACCCCTCCTCCCAAACTCCAGCTCTGAGGTGCGCTAGGGTGATTTCCAGAAACTTCCAGAGTTTGTTGTTTGTGTTTGGTACTCTAAACTTCTCAAAGTCTTTCACACACATGGGTCTACTTTATTCTCACCGAAGCCTCATTTGGTAGTAATAGGTGCTGTTTATGGGTCTTGCCATAGGCCAAGGAAATCCTGAGCGCTTTTATATGCTACATTCTCACAGTGACCAAGGGGCCAGAACTGCTGGAAGCCCATTTTGCAGATGAAGACCTGGAGGCTCTGAGAGGTAAACTGGCTTGTCTGAGGTCACAGTGGATGTGGTTGGGTTTGAACCCGGTTCTATCTGATTCTGAAACCCTTGCTCCTTAACCATAAGCCTAGGTTAGCTCTTATTCTTAATTGATAGTTGAGAAAAAGAAACCCAAAGGAGGTTAAAGTGGCTTGTAAAAGCTTATAAACCAAGCAGGTAGTGAGGCCAACATCAGGACCCCGGCTCCTAGCCCTCTCACCACTGAGCTGTATGGTCCCATTGTTTAGGACCTTGGAGCATCACCCAGGCCATGTAGACTGATATGGCCCAGAATTACCCCAAGGATCCCTGCCCCCTCCTCACCATTTCCAACCCAGGTGGATGAAGGCCAAAGGGGGGTTTGTGAGGTGTCTGGGAGATGCTGCAGCTGTAGCAGGAGGGAGCGACAAGCATCTTCTGAATTGTGAGCCAAACCTCTTTGATCCGAAAGTCGACAGGAGGAAATTGGTTAGACCCACCAAAGCCTTTTCCTGCCATGGGCTCTGTGCGGTAGCCCTTGAACTTGGTGTGGTCACCAGGCCTGTAGCGTTGTGACACCCTCAGGACGGCTCCTGCAGCTGCACATGTGGAAAAGCAGGCATCAGATGGAGCCCTCCTTCTGTCAGCACTAAACAGGAGGGTTTTTTGTTTGTTTTGTTTGTTTGTTTGTTTTTTGCCGGTTTCATGCTGTGACTTTGACATCTCTTCCCCAGTACTTGGCAGGCACTGTCCCAGAGTCTTAGCTGAAAGAAGAAGGCCCAGACTTAAGAGACCTTTATAGAAAATACCAGCTGGACCCTAGCAAAGCGTCCTGGAGATCCCAGAGGGAACACCTTGGGACTATTTCATGTCTTCCCAGCTTCATTCAAGGGCTGAGTGCTGTGGCTGGCCAGGCATTTGGTGTGCATGCACTGCTGGTTTGTCCTGTTAGGAGCTCTGAGGTTTTCTCCGTCCCCATAACAGTTTCAGGAGCACCTGGGACTGGCAAACCCTAAGCTGGAAGGGAATGCTAGAATCATCTTGTCCACTCCCGGATCTGCAGGCTGAACCAGACTCCCTGGGAGTATTTGCCAACTGAAACTAATTTAGCAGGTGGTTTTGTACCCTGTTTCAGTGCCTGACACATCCTAGGTACTCAGTGAATGAACACCGAATGAATGGCCTCTGTAACTAAGGACTTTTGAGCCTGGAAATTCTGCAGGGAATGCTGAGAACTCGTGTTTACTCATTAGCTGTACGGCACTCAAGACAAATGTGAGCTCAAGAAACTAGCATCTCGGTAGAAAGAGGGGACCACGACAGTAATTATATATTAAGATCTTACTCTTTGCTAAATGCTTTATATGAATCATCTTTTTAAATACTCACAAAAACCCTACAATGTAAACATTATCCTCCTTTTATTTTTTATTTTTTTATTTTTTTTAAGTTTTTTTTTTTTTTAATTTTTATCTATTCATTTGACAGAGAGAGAGAGATTACAAGTAGGCAGAGAGGCAGGCAGAGAGAGAGGAGAGAGGAGGAAGCAGGCTCCCTGCCGAGCAGAGAGCCCGATGTGGGCCTCGATCCCAGGACCCTGGGATCATGACCTGAGCCGAAGGCAGCGGGTTTAACCCACTGAGCCACCCAGGCGCCCTATCCTCCTTTTAAATATTAGGAAAATGAGGGCCAGGTCAAGCAGCTTAGCCAAGGTCAAACACCTAGTGAGTGGCAGATCCAAGATTCAAATCAGGTTTTTCTGATACTGAAGTCCATGGTCCTATGCAATGCACTTAAAAAAAAAAAATCTTTGGGCTCTGAAACTAATAATAAAAAAAAAATTCTTTGGAGGGAATTCTTGCTTCTCTTTCCTCCATTTGCTTCTTTCCTCTTCAGAGAAGGTGTTTCAAGAAATAGGTAGAGTGGAGGTTGATAACACTTTGTGTGGTTGGACAATGGAGACACTATATTTTTCCTGAACCACGTTGACAAGGCAATAGTCTCTGATAACTTTGAGGTATTCCATATATTTCTCTTCTCAAATGGGGCCGAAAAGATCTTTTCACTTATCCATCCATCCGTCCATCCATCCATCCATATATCACAGAAATACACTGATGCTCTGAATATGTTCCATGCTAGGGATACAGTACAGAATAAAATGGTTGCAGTGAATGCCTGACCTCATGAAACTTACTGTCTCCTCTCTGAGTAGCTTTGCACAGAGAAGGCCAGTTCTATGATGGGCAGTGAGAGTGACCTTCTACTGTCCTCTGGTCTCAGGAGGAAATAGAAGGAGGGCAAAGTCATAAGGTACAATAATGATAAGCAGGGGATTCTGGTTAACTAGAAAGTTCATGGGCCACCTAATGAGGATGGCCAGTCCTGACTTCCAGCTGAATGTTGTCCTGAGCACAGTGTGGTTGGATATTTGTGTTTTGTCAAAAGAAGCTGGATATTTACATATTTACTTATGTGAGAGCTCCTGATTTTAAGATGTGGACAATTCTTTCTAGTAAATATCCCCCTGTCTCCCCCACTCCCCCCAACACCCTCCATACACATTCTCTGCCCCTCCCACCATGAGTCTGATCAATCTATGGGCTGTTGGTTTGCAATTTTTGCTTTATAGCCACCGAATAGATTACATAAGAGTGGCAATCCGCATTAAATAAATACTGTTTCATCTTTGCTACTCTTTGATCTTTTTCAGATTCAAGATTGGCACTTTAGCTCTACAACTATTACCCGTTAAGAATAATTTCTCTGAAATATGCCTCTGGCTAGTAAGATTAGTGAGGTGTCCCTAGGGGGTGCAGGCATAAACGTGCATTTAGCTATGTGTGTAGTATTATGATTGTTAAAGCCGCCTTATTTAAAGTGGTTTAAGGAAAACTCTTTGATCTTTCAGAGCCCACTTTGATATGAAGGGTAAGAGCAGAGGGACAAGACAATTCAGCGGAGAACCTAGAACTGGGACACAGACGGTCTTTCCCGTCTAGGTCACTGAATTGTGTCCAGCCCGAGGCAAAACTGTCTAAAACGCGTAAGCATCAACAGCTGCCTAGTGGACCGTGTGAAGGACTCGGGATCTCAATTTGCTATGATATTTGGGTTTTCTGTCCCACTTTGTGGCTGCGCTTAGGTGCCACCCTTGAGAACAGAGCCGTGCACACCGCCAACACTGTCATTCCCTGCTCAGTGGTATAGGGACCGAGGGAGAGGGGAGCTGGGCTGCGGTGTTTAGCGAGCCCAAGAAGCAGCCACGCTTCAAGGGGGTGATCTCGAATTTAGGTTATTTGCCTGGCGTGTGCAATAGAGTGTTTCCTAAATGTCAGGCGTTCTTATGTTGCCCTGATGATTCTTACCACATCTTGGTACCGCTTCTGCTCTTTAAAGCAGTTAACCCATATTTTTTGCTTAAATAATTTATTCTATAAGGAAAACTTATCTCATCACTGTGAGGCCAAATCCATTGTTGCTTGCCATAAATAGAAGGTGATGATAAGGTCTGCTACATTGCTACAGTTTTATAAAGGTTTATCTGCATGTTTCACATCTTGCATGCCATTTGTGGAATGCATAAGGTCTAAATCTTTCTGTGTGGAGAGGAGCAGATGCCGAGCTGTGGGTTATACACAGGGCAAGGCTAGCGACACCATTCCCCTGTATCTCTTTCTGGGAAGCTGTTAGTTCATCAGTTCAGTCACTGGCTTGACATTCATTAGATCCCTCTTCTGTCCCCATCCCTGTGATCTGTCTTCAGTAAGATTATCTCTGTGGGTCATGGATACCAAGGTGTTTTGCCCTGGGTGTTTGGTGTGCTTCTTCGGTTGCAAACTGGACCGATCTTTAGCCAGCACTCACCAGGATTGTCACCCCTGTTGTTGGTGGCTGTCGCCTGCTCTGATTGCTCAATGCCTTGCCTTTGGTTCATTTAGATGGGTTGGTTGTGAAATATTTTGAGTGTCACTCTTAGTGGCAAGCAACAGAAACTGATTCAAAATAACAAAGAGGGGTGGATTCGTGGAAAGGAACTGAGTTCTCATAGAACTTGGTTGGAGGCTGAAGAACCAGGCTGGGGATGGGGCAGAACCGAGGTCCGTTTGGAGAGGTGTGATGCGGGACACCCCGCTTGGTCAGGCCCTGATGCTGCTGAGGATCAACCCTGTAGGGCTCAGTCTCTTTGGCTGTCTGATCAAGACTAAAATCCAGAGAGGCAGAGTCTGACTGCTGTAGGCTTTGAGGTAAACCAGACACAACTTGAATGGCAAAGGGCAAGGCCTGGATTATTGTATCCCAAAGAGGTGAATTCTCAAAAGGAACAGAGGCCGTGGGTAGTCAAAGGCAACATGCATGGGACACCTGTGTGGCTCAGTGGGTTAAGTGTCTGATTCTTCATAGTAGCTCAGGTCCCGATCTCAGGGTCATGAGTTCAGGCCCCTTGTTGGACTCCATGCTCAGCTTATTATATTATATTATTAATATATAATAAATAGGCAACATGTATCCAATATATTGTCTTATCAGATCTGGGGGAGAAAAACTTAAGTACCTTGCTCAATAGTGGAATAATTATGGGATGAGAAGAAGAGGAGTTTTCCTATAAACAATAAGATTAGAAAATAATGGCAGTGTTTACCCTCTAACCATTTATGGGAAAGAAGTGCCTTTTTCTCAGAGATTTTGTATTTCCACACTACGTGATTGTACTAACCCAAACTTGTGTATTTAATGAGAAAAATCTTTGTAGCTGGAGTGTAAGTTTCTTATTTTGCTTAATATAGGTAAAACTCTGAGCTTAATATGTGTAGAACAAGGACATTGAAAACCCACCACAGATGTGGGATTTAATGAGTATACGAATAGAGTGTCTGTCTTTGAGCCCAAGTTCCTTTGACTGAGTAAATTGTGAGAAGAGATCTCTGGCAAAATGCTTTCTAGGAAACTTTTCTGTGTCCTGAGGCCAAGGCAAACCTTCCAGTACCTCTCCTGGGTTGGTATTATCCAGATTGGTATTCTGAGGCAGATAAGTCTGTGGAGGCCTCCCTAACTCATAAGCACTTCTACTGGTGCCTCAAAATGAACCAACTTGTACATAGTACTCCCCAGTTTCTCAGCCTTGTGTGTGTGGGAAGTAGTAGTTAATTATTTGGCATTAAGTAGATCAAACTCCAAATGTCTGACTGAATTTTTTCTGAAGACTTTATGTATTTATTTGAGAGAGAGAGAGAGAGAGAGAGAGAGAGAGAGAGATAGCAAGAGAGGAGAGCATGACGGGGACGGGGAGGACACGGAGAGGGAGAAACAGGCTCCTTGCAGAGCAGGGACCCCGACGTGGGGCTCGATCCCAGGAGAGTAGATTTTTTGGAGAAAAGTTATCTAATGGATCAGTGGTTTTCCGACTTCTGGTGTGTGCAATAGAGTGTTTCCTAAATGTCACACACACACACACACACACAGAGAGGAGTACAACGTTTATGAAATAGTATGTAGCCTGACTACGTGGAAGTACACCCTGAGTTTTTATTCCATTCTTTCCTTTTCAAAATGCTGGTCAAAACCCTCTAGTATGGATTTTGCTCAGTTGCACAGTTTTAAAAACACTGGTAAAGATGGTCCAAATTCAGAGCCAACAACTTCTGCCCTATTTGTTGTCGGTGGAGCTGTCCACATTGTTGATTTCGGCCTGCTAGACTGACTTGTTATATAGGAAAGAGCATCCTACAACCTCTTGAGTTGGCCAACAGAAGAGGTACTTTTATGCTCAGTTTCCCCTCTTTCCCAGAAGATACTTTTTCACAGAAGGTCCAAATAACAGCGCTCACCCCCGGGGCCCCAGGCGATTCTTATTGTCCCAGCGCACAACGGCACGTGAAGTTCAGCGCTGGTGACGGGCCAACACTGATGACTCTGCCTTGCTGATGGCCCAAGCCGCATTCCTCCGAGCCCCAAGCAGCCTGCCATCTGGAGAAATGCTTCTTTTATAAGGAACTGCTAAACCCACGAGGCCCTCCTGCAGCAAAACATACCTTCCACACGCCTGTCTGTTGGCTTCCCGCAAGTCCAGCCAAGGGAGCGCAGCCAACTCACGAGAGCAGGGAAGGAGCGTGCATATTCAAAGTACATCTATTTGCAATCCACATAAATTCACTCTCTAGTTCAAACTAGAGAGTTGGAGATATCTATGTAAATGGCCAATATGATACCAGCGCAAGCTTCCCCAAGGTCACCTGGGCATTGCAATATTTTGCAGTCCAGACATCTGACATGAACCAGATGGTTCCCTTCTTTTTTCATAATAACATGTTTACTTCTTCTCATCCTCTGTCTGACATTTATGGAGTACCTGGTCAGATGAGCAAAGAAAAATAAGACAAGGCTCCTCTGCTATTGAAGTGATGCTGTCTCCTCCCTTCCACAACTGCCTGTCACGGGCCTTTGTGCCTTGCCCGAGGCATCATCTGTCTCTTTCTGTTCTTCTGTTCTGTTTTTGCAAACTCCTCCCTCTTTTCCCCAGAGACGAACACAAATTAATGTGTGCACTGGAGACCGGTGCATGGTGACATCAGGATTTTAAAAAAGCCAGTTTTCCCTGTTGCGGACATGATAGGCTCTGTTCCCCGTGGTTCCTCAACTTCTAATCAACTATGCTGATTTGAGCCTCATAAACAAGCAAAGACTCAGAAGACGGTGCCTTCAGAGAGGCTTAGTGTGCAGAGCTGTCCTGAGCTCTGATGTCGTGGGTTAATATTTCCTATGCTTTGTTCTTCATCAATAAGTATTGTTCTACTCTCAACCTGCATTCTCTTATCTACTGCGCAGGATTCCTGAGAATATTTTGCCATCATTTTTATCATAGTTGATAAGTAGTGCATATGTAACTTTGGTATTTGGTCAGTCGATACTCCATAAGTGTAGATATTGGCATCTTCTCTGATCTCCTTTTGACTGCATATGGTAGGTCTGAATAATTTTGTTGAATTAATTAATTAGAAAATGACATCCGCCACAGTCCGTGTGATGATGGTCTTCATACCAAGATGTTGAATAAAGCCCAGGTCCATCTAGAAATGGTTTTCATTGTTCCTGGTGGTATAACATGGAACATTCTCAAGAGAAAATACTTACAAAATGAAAACCCCAGGAGTCAACAGACATCTCTGGATTAGAGGCAAAGACCATAGCAGCCAATGTCAACCACCATCTTTTCTGATGGTGCCCTTTTGATTGTCATGGATGTGATTATGGGCATATCGAAGGGCTAAGAAAGCTAACCTAGGAGTGGGCCATTAGATATTACCGTGAGAGAAGTTTTGGGGACGTTTGCACAAAATGGAAAGATGATTAAAGCCTGTTCCCATAGCTGGGCCAACATCAGTTGTCTATAACATCTCCTAGAATTCCACAACCCAGACGGACCTCTCTCTCTTCTCTATATTGGCTCAGGATCCCACGGTGCCCCCGGGTTCTTGGAATTTTAGAGCTGGAAAGAACTTTTGATATCAAATGACCTTGTTTCTTAACCATCTTGGGCTAATTGAATTCCTTCATTTATTCGTTGATTCAGCCTCTCTGTCTTAAAGGTCGACCAGATGCCAGCCACTGAGCTTGTGTTACTACAGGGGCACAGTAGTAAACAAACCGGAAAAGGCCTAACTACACTCTTAGGTCTTGTATTGTTTACGTTCCAATGACACAGAGAGAAAAGCAGTTGAAGAAGTAAATGAGCCAGGATGGTTTCAGATAGTGGTGAATCCTGTCTGGGAGGGAGATAAAGCAAGGTGACGAGACCGTGATTGGGAGAGGGGCTGGGTATGGGAATGAGGGAACATGCCTCTACAATGAATATTTAAATTGGGATCCAAATGACAAAAAGGAGTCAGCCTTGAGCAGTTTCATGTAAAGAATTTGCAGCTGCTTCTCTGGCAAATACCACAAGATGAGAGTAAGTCGTGAGATTCAAGAACAGAAAGAAGACTGGTGTGACGGGATCACCGTGAGGGAGGGGGAGGCGAGGGATGGGCGGCCGTCATCTCCTGCCCAGCTTTGCAAGTCATGCAAGTGGTTTGGATTTCACTCTTGGTGCAGTGGGACACCACGGGGAAGCTTTAAGCAGGGAAGCAAAGCGATTTGATATTGTTTTTTAAAGGACTGCTCTAGCTGTTTAAGGAAAATAGTCCAGTGGAGCCGGCAACGGAGAAGCATGGTCCAAATACGTGATACCTTCTTATTCACACAGTGACTCAATGGCAGAGCCAGGGGCAAAAATACTAGGTTTCTTCCAACAACAGATGGTTTCAGTTCAGTTGGACAAATGTAAAAATAAAAGAGTAGTTACCATTTATTAAATGCTTACTGTTGCCAGGCTCTGTGCAGCATGCTTTATACACAACATTGTATCTAAGAGTTGTCATAATTATCTAAGGTGGGTCTCATTCTTCTTTCTGTTTTATGAATAAAGAAACTGAAACTTCAAGAATTTAAGTATAGTGACCAAGTTCACACAGGTAGTAAATGACAGAGAGGCAGCGTGAGGATTAAAACCCAAATTAACTCCCAAAGAGCCCACGTGCCCCAAAGAGCCGTCTCATTACTTGCAGTGAGGGGCAGTTTAGCCCAGTGGTTAGGTAGGTGGGGGCCCAGCTGTCTGTGTTCAAATTCCAGCTCTCTTGCTTACTAACTCTGTCACCTTGGGCAAGTTACATCGTTGTTTGTAATATGGTTGAAATTTTTGCTACATTGCATCCCTCTCCCCACCACTTCCCATGGTGGTTAGTGGTAAAACTCTGGAAAGAGCTATGACCCTTGTGCTTTGTCTTTGCAAAGAATGGAGAAGCTAGGAAGACTGGTTCCATGTTATAGCTACGGCTTATAGAGTAGATGGTACCGGTGCCTCAGGGAAGGGAACAGATGCCTATTCTCTGGATTCCCAAGAGAAAGGAAAAGTGGAGTTGGGTGGAAGGATTCTGAAGTAGGCCTGATGAGCAGCCCAGGGGCTGGGAAGGCAGAAAGTCCTCGTGGGTTCCTTGGTGCATATGTGGTCTGGCGGTCTCCCAAAGCCAAGTTCACCGATTTCACACTGTTCGGTGTCTGTGCTCTTCCATGCGATGGTCAGCAGGGGGCAGTGTAGCCAATGTATTCCTTGTGAGTGAGGGGTTGTCTCCTTGTAGCCCAGGGGTCTGGGAAAGAGTTTATGCAGCCTGAAACTGCTCCTGTCTAAGCAGCTTCTGAGTAGAGAACACCACCTTCTTTCTCCTCCAGGATTCTATTCTTCCGTCTTTCCTCTCATCTCCTGTTCTATTCTACATTCTCTGCTCTGCCTTACATCCTCGTGTCTCACCTTTTCTTTGTAAAATGCACTCGTACCCGTTCCCTCCTGGCATCTTCCCAAATATTCCTTGAGTGAGGCCAGACCGGGTTAGATATCTGTCATTTACAGATGAAGAAACACTCCTAGGGAGGTGCCTGGTCCCTAGCCCCTGTTCTTCCCTCCAAGACACTTACAGGACCTGAAAGCCAGTGGTCAAGGCTTATCTTGTTTATTATCCTGGAGAAAGCGATTCTGCCAGCAGTGAACCACATTCACCTTGGAATTAGAGCAAAAGCTGCCAAAGCAATAAACCGAGAAGGGGCTTGTTCAGAGCTGTGGGCCCTGGGGAACTGTCTGTTTCATCAGGGCCTCCAGGGAAAGGATCACAAGCCTGAGGGCAAAACCCTTTAAATACACACCCAGGACCTGGGGGTGGGTGTAGATCATCTTTGTGCTTTTTTTTTTTTTTAAAGATTTTATTTATTTCACAGAGGGAGAGAGATCACAAGGAGGCAGAGAGGCAGGCAGAGAGAGAGAGGGGGAAGCAGGCTCCCCGCTGAGCAGGGAGCCCGATGCGGGCCTCGATCCCAGGACCCTGAGATCATGACCTGAGCCGAAAGCAGAGGCTTTAACCCACTGAGCCACCCAGGCGCCCCATCTTTGTGCTTTTTAAGAAAAGAAGCTGCTGGAGTCCCTGGCTCAGGGCCCAGCTGGTTGGACTGAGCCGGTGAAAGCTAAGGCCACGTCCTCTGTGCAGAAACATTGGACTGTAAGCAAATGTCTTCATCTCTTTAAATCTTGTTTCTTCTCATATATGGGCCAATCATAATGGGGCAGTCGTGGCAGAGTCTACACACACACTGCATTCAACCAATATTGCTGTTGGTGTCAAACAGGGGCTTTACTATTTTCATAGCCACTCATTGTGGAAGATTGATTACATCGATGGCTCTAATTAATGAGTCCCTGTATCCTTACCCTCTGCCATGACAATTTCTAGACCCTACCCTCTCTGGCTCCAAGCTGGCCTGTGTCTTGCTTTGGCCTGTAGGATGTGGCATCTGTTAGTTTCAAGCCTGGGCCTCCAGGAACCTTGCACTCTTCTGTTCTCTCGTGCTTGGTGTTGAAACCTTGCCATGACTGTATGAAAAAGCCCAGCTAGCCTGCCGGAGGATGTGAACCATGCAGTGGGAGACATCAGACCGGGCTACAGTCCATAGACCCTCAAGCACGTGACAGCACCCAATTAAGATCAGCAGGACTGCCCGCCGCACCCACAGTTGACCTCAGGTACATGAATAAGTTCAGCTGGAACCATGACTGCTCAGCTGACCCACGTATCATGAATAATAACAAGTCCTTATCGTTTAATGTTGCTTAATTCCGGGAGAGTTAATTATGCAGCCATAGCTAACTGATACACTAAAAGTTTTACATAGGCTAACCTGTAGGACCGTAATGCAGGGGTGAGACTATTCGGAGGGTTATGAACTTTGTTAGTGATTACTTAAAACAACAGGACGAGGCTCCCTGCTCAGCGGGGAGCCTGCTTCCCCCTCTCTCTCTCTCTGCCTGGCTCTCTGCCTCCTTGTGATCTCTCTCCCTCTGTGAAATAAAAACAAAACAAAACAAAACAAAACAAAACAAAAACAACAGGACGATATTTTTAGAGGCTCATGGTCAGAGATAGTTCATGGTGGTTCGGTGTAAACGCTGGAATAAAACAGACCTGGTTCCAAATCTCTGCTCTACTACTTACAGATGGGTACCTTTGGTCAAATTCCTCTGTGACTCAGTTTCTTCTTCTGTAACATGGGGATAATAATAGTTACTAGAAAGGTGGTGAGGATAAAACGGGCTAACGTATGTAATTAGTATGGCGCGTGATAGGTAGCAAGTGCTGAATAAATGTTAAGCATCCTTACTGGTGGTATATTTAACCTTCACATGACATTGCTACATACAATCACACAGTTGCTGTAGGTTGAACTGGTAACCCAGGACAGGATTTTGCAGTGAAGTCTTCTACAGCTTTGATAAAAGAAGAATTACAATTGCATGTATATTTTTCCTCTTTTCTTTAATTAATTAGAGAATTCACCTATGTTGTATACCTTAATCAAAATCTCCTCTAGGGCAAAATTCCTGATTCAAAGAAAATCTGTATTGCGAGCTATGACTTATAATTATGAATACTGAACCTACTTCAGTGCATCATGGTAGACCTTATTTTCTTAGGAAGGAAATGTGCACACCATGCTCAATTGTGAGACAGGGGCATAAATCTCTCTCTGCTGCAAGTTGCAACAACTTACCTCCTATTTTGTTGAACAAGGAAACAGAGCAATTATCCACAATATTGAAGTTGGAAAAAAAAATCATCTGACTATAGAGCTCTCAAGATCTGAAAAGGAAATCAGATATAAGTTTAATGTTCAGGGCAAAACTTCCTTCGGTGATCAATTCCTCACCGGCTTTCAGATAAACTAGTTGATGTTTATTCCTAGTGGAGAAGGACAGTTGTGAGGGAGATGGGGAGTTGGGGTGGAAATTCTTCCCAGACTAGAGAGGAGTGCTGTGTCAACTTTTTGGACCTGAGCAGAAGTAGGCTGGGTGAGCATTCACTGATTTTGTTGATTCTCAGTTGGTTTAATTTAAACAATAGCAACAACAACAAAAAACAAACTTGACCCTTTCCCTAAACACTGGTTCTTAGGCTTTTTTTTGTTTTGTTCTGTCTTGGTCATGTCATTGGGGTATCTGACGTTAGCTATGTACCTGTGAACACCCACAACTCTCTGTATATCCAGTCAAAGGGTCCCTAGTCTCTGGAGAGCATCAGCGAGCTCCATGGTTCTGTTTTAAAGGGAATGGCAAGTGCCCTAAGTCCCATTACCCAGCGATGGATCTTTCCAGCCCCTTCTCACACACAGATCGGATGGAGACATTTCCTCCTGTTCTTCCAGGGATCACAGTGAATGCACTTGATATTATGACAAGAACTCATCTGTGAGTCGTCTGGCAGAGACACTGACTCTCTAGGGGGCTACAGAGGAAATCTGTGATCACGCTGAGGTTTCGGTGCTAGGCTGCCGCCGGACTCCCACTCAAGTGATCCTGAAGTTCTTGGGTCTGACCTCCCCCCAGCTTAGCTTCCTGAGGGCGACAGGGCGGTCAAGGTGAGCGGGTGCATTGCTTCAGCCAGGCAAACAGCTGGTGGGCTCCCAGCGTCCAGAAATGGGGTTGCACCAGATGGTTACGTTAAGTCCCCTCTGGAGTGTTTGATGTTTGGGCCTTATTGGTTATTAGACGTTATGACTATCCCCCCTTGGATGCAAGTGACAGAAACCTACAGTTTTTATCGTACCTCTCCAAATCCAGAGGAGGAAGCATAGTGCCTTTCTCTCAAACCTCTCATCTGGCTCTCTCTCCTGATCTTTGAGCACAGCAGAAGATAGCTGACCCATAGTTCCTCATTAATAACATTTCGTTTCAAGCCTCTAGCAGAAACTAATCAGAGTCTCTGGGTGGCAGTTCAGAATTCTTTGGGGGAAGGTATCTAATTGGTCAGGTTTGGGTCAGGTGTCCATCTCCAGTCAGCTGCGGCTACAGGTTACTGTTGAGTGATAGCATTTAGCCTGCCCATGTGAGTGGTGAGGAGGAGGGCAGTTACCTGAGAAGGGCACTGTGGTAGGCAGCTTCTGAAACAGCTCTCAGCGATCACTGCTTCCTGGGAGTCCCACCTCTGTGCAATCCCCTCTCCTGGAGCGTGGGCTGGACCTAGTGACTCTTGATTCTACTGAGTAGACTACGCCCAAATTAGGTTGCAAAAGACTGGGACTTGCGTCTTGCTCAAACTCTTTCTCTCTGTTTCTTCCTTTGTCCTTATTCTGATAAAACAAGCTGCCCTGCCGTGCCCGTGGATGGAGAGGTCCATGGGGTAAGGAACGGAGGGCGGTCCTTGGCCAAGCACCAGAAAGGAACTAAATCCCGCCAACAATCACGGGAGTGAGTCTGGAAACGGGTGCCTCAGTTTCTTCTTCAGAGAAATCTAAAGAACTCTGTGCCCCTCACAGTTGAGCCTCGAGATGACTGTGGCCCTGGCTGACCTCCTGAATGTAGCCTTGGCAGGCACCCAGAGCCAAAGCCCCCCAAAGAAACTGTGCCAGGATTCCCGACCCACAGAAACTCTGAGATAACACAGGTTGTTTTCAGCCACTAAGGTTTGCCCTGCCATTCCAGAAGTCCTGCTCCTAAGCTACTAAATTTTGGGGTAGTTCATTGTGTAACAACAGACAATGAATCCAGGTAGCTGGTGGGTGAAGAGCCTCTGAGGTCACGTGACCTGTGTCTTGTCCTAAGTGCACCATGTACCAGCTGTGTGGTTTTGTGCCAGTTATCCTACCGATTCAAGTCACGTTCTCGTCTGTAAAATAGGCATAATAGTAGTAATATGGTTGCTATAGGGACTAAATGACTAAAGCCAGTGCCTGCATGCAGATTAGTTATGCTAAGATTAATAGCTAGCTAATTAATTAATGTTAGTGATAGCAATGCAGTTTCGCTACTGTTCACAGCTCTGCTAACCCTAAACCCTGGGGTTATGGGTGTCTCAGTTTCTTCTTCAGAGAAATCTAAAGAACTCTGTGCCCCTCATAGAAGTGCTATGAAGAGGATCATAAAATACCCAGAAATTTCTTCGAAGCAAACGGCTACTTAACTACTAAATATGAAGAACTATTTCCATTCCACTCATTTTGCTTTTTAGAGTGAAGAGCAATTTCAGTATCCCGGAGAAGTCGAACGACAGAATTCATGCTCTCAGATTCAAAATGTCAAAAAATATGTGAGCCGATGGAATGGAATTTATTTTCGCAGTTTTTCCCTTACACAAAGGCATCCAGCCACTGTCTGCAGCCAATTATTTGGTGTGTGGAAATGCCAGGGCACGACGCAGGTGGCAATTTATCACAGAGACGAGCCTGAAGATGAAGAGCGCAGGGGTAATCATTGGGGCTTAAAAGGTTTCTGCCTTTGAGGCCGAAGCCCATGGTGTCAAAAGGTTTGATGGAATTTGCTCATTAATTCCAAAGCTTGAATGCTTAGTTAGCTTGTTTTCATTTCTCCTCAGGGATGCTGTTTTTCTCCCCCTGGGAGCTTGCGGGGCTGAGGCGTGGAAGGAGGTGTTGGATTTGCAGAGTTCCCACCTGCCTCACCCCCGTCTTTCTACCACAGCATTCCCAAGGCTGCTGCCCAGGCCTGGATTTCCTACCTGTCTCCTGCCACTCTGTGTGTTTGTTGCAGCACCAGGGGTGGGGGTCGGGGGGTGGTGGGGAGCTCGGCCTGCCTGCCCCTCTTCTCCACTCATTCACAGGGCTGAGCTGCGTCCTTCTGGAAACTGGCTGCTGACTGGGGGGGTAGCTTTCTGAGCCTGCCTCACGTTAGCCATCCTGAAGTTAAGCACAACAAAAGTCCTTTGTGTTGACCCTGACACCACTCCTTGCTGAGAAACCAAGGGGCAGGAGAAAGAGTGGATGGGAAGTGTGGTAGCCAGATAGACTTCATGAGAAACCAGGCTCCCTGAGTAGGGCCTGCCACCACCACGAGACTGGGGTCTGCTGGGGTCATCACATTTCACCTTTCCCCCCCCATCCAGCCCTGTTCCTGATGGGTCGGGTAAAAGTGCCAGTCTCCTCACAACGATCAAACAATACGTTTTGGCTTCCGGAATCACCATCCCCTGTCATTCAGTGAAATAAATGAGTTAAAAATAATTATTACCAACAACCAAACAATGAAAGAGGTTATCCTCATGCTCTAAACTGAAAAGGGCCTGACAAGAAGAAAAACAGATTTTGGTGTGACTCGGTGCAGCTCCTAAATCACCCTTTTCCCTAGAAGTGATACAAAGGAAGGAAATGACTTGCAAAACTTTGAGAATTCTGCCCAATACCCCCTGATTTGGATAGAAGACAGTGAAGTTGTGGTAGGAAGCTTAGAGAAAAGTCAAAGAAATCTCTTGCAAGAACAGAGGTTCCCCTGTATGATCTCAGTATCGCAGTTGAGTCAGGAAAAGCCCCCTGCCCCCCACTGTCATCATCTGCCAGGATTCCATGCTGGCATGGGAATCAGGGGAATGAGTTGAAGCCTAAGGATACTACCCCCGAGGGAAAAGGGGTACCTCCATCTGGACTTTAACAGAATCTTAGAAGAGAAGGTAAGTCCAGTCCTACACCAAAGGCTACAGGAAATTTGCCAAATTCTTTCCACGTTCCTGCCCCCCGGCTATAAGAAAGTGGGTGGATTGCAGTTCCCAGGCCCGAAAGTGTTGTGGAAGGGAAAAAGGTTCCAGATAAGGTTCAGAAGTTGTCAATGAGAATCCATCCATCAAAGCAAAAGGAAGAACTGGGGAGAGCTGTCTGTTTGAAGCCTGAGCAAGATGAAAAGAAGTGACATGTAACTAAGCAAACATTCTGCCGGTGAATAAAACGAAGGTGAGACTTAAATGAGCATAGCAAGCATAAAACAGATGAGAGACCGCAAGAAAAAAAAACCCAAACAACCAAACAAAAAACACAAAGGAAGGTAGGAGAAGTCCCCTGCAATTACTTTGAGCTACAGAGTAAATTAATAAGAACATGTATTCGATAAGACAAGAGTAAAAAACAAAACAAAACAAAAGCCTCATTTTAGGGATGAAATTTAACAAGCCAAAAGATGAATGGAGAGGTCAAGAGAAGAAGGGCGAATGCAATGCTCATCAGCAGTTGATCATGGAATGAATTCTACAGACTTACAGGGAAAGAAAGTATAAATGTTGATAAAGGCCATGTGAGACATTTTTACACTTACTCAGACTTGGCACTTATAAGCCCTCTTGGACAAAAAGTTCTTAAAACCGTGGTAAAAAATGACACAGATGGAGAAACAATGGTAAAAGGACTCCAGATGAATCACCTTAGCTATGACAACACCAAGGAATGAGTTGCCGTCTATTGACAGGTGGGAAGCTGTGCACAGAAGAGGTCTTTGGGACTAAAACTTGGTTTTACTTCAGTTTGAGCAGTCTGTGAGGCATCCCAACAGAGATGTTGGATAGGCAGCTGTATATAAGAGACTAGAGGTTGGAAGAGAGATCTGGGAGGAAGATAGACATTTGAGAATTACCGATGTAGAGAAGACATTTGAGGCTTGAGATTGGGTGAGATCACCCAAGGAATGAATGTAGAAAAGAGGGCCAAAGAATAAGACTTGGCTTTCCCCAATGCTAAGAATCAAGGAGAAAGAAGAAACAAGCAAAGATGGAGAGGGAAGGTCAGTGAGGTAGGAGGTAAACCGGAAGACGGTGGTATCTGGAATGCCATGGAAAGATGGGAATCAATGAGAAGTAGGTGACCAGCTGTGTCAGATGCTGCTTGTTGAAAGATCAAAGTAAAATGGGATTTTTCATTTTCATTCATGGGTGACTTGATAAGAGCTGTTTCAGTGGAGTTGTATGGTTGAGAGCCTGACGAGAGGGGCTTTTAAAGACATTTCAGAAACTTTTG
This sequence comes from Ailurus styani, assembly GCA_002007465.1. Classification (NCBI taxonomy): domain Eukaryota; kingdom Metazoa; phylum Chordata; class Mammalia; order Carnivora; family Ailuridae; genus Ailurus; species Ailurus styani. The sequence goes on along the minus strand of LNAC01000044.1, from coordinate 867,321 downwards.
CTGCAAATGGGGCAAAGAAGAGGGGTGGTAGATGGCTAGGATGATGGGTCAAGATAATTGTTTTAAAATGGGACTGGATGTTGTGAAGAAAGAAGAAGAGGGATGATTTCTAATTCTATTAGGCAATTGTCTTAGACACCTGTTCCATTATGACAGGAAGGATAAGAGAATGGGTATAGATGCAGATAAATTAGTGGCACGTTGCAGAATACTGAAGTTCTCTTTTGATGACTTCTGTTTCCTTTGTGAAGGAGGAGGTGAGGTCATCTCCTGACAAGGAATGAGTGAATGATAGGGTGGGAAATATAAGGAAAGTGGAAGAATTTTAAAATAATCTCTGGGAAGGAAAAAGAGACTAGTTGCTTGGAAACACAGAAAAGGGAGTGGGAAGAATGTAAGAGAGTTATTTGTTCCTCTTTCTCGTTTGTCCACTGCACCCAAGAAATGGACATCTTTTCTTGTTAGAATGTTGAGTGCTCAAAATGGGTGCTCAAGGAGGATATGGATAAGTTGGGCTTGACTTCTCCTAGGTATCTTTTTTAAATTTTATTTTATTGTGCGGCAGGGGAAGGGGCAGAGAGAGAGGGAGGGAGAGAGAGAGAATCTTAAGCAGGCTCCATGTTCAGCGAAGAGCTGGACACAGGGCTCACTCTCATGACCATGAGATCATGACCCTGAGATCATGACCTGAGCCAAAATCAGGAGTCAGACACTTAACCGACTGAGCCACCCAGGTGTCCCTCTTCTAGGTATCTTAAAGGTCATTGTCAACAAACTCCTTTTGCCCCTTCTGGTCTCAACTTTGCAGCTAGTTCTTTAGTGAGCCTACCTCAATTCTTTGGCTTGGAGATAGGGGGGGATGTTGATCTAACTCCAACAGGCACCCTGGAAACATTGGAATTGGGACCCTAGAATTTGGGTTGAGGCGGAGAGGACGTTCAATGAAGGCACTAGGCATGGGAGTGTCTGTTGACCATCTTCTACAGCAAGGTCACAAGCTTGGGCCCATGGGCCATATCCAGTTCCACTGCCTTTTTCTGTACTAAAGTTTTATTGCAATACAGCCATGTCTTTGCTTTTCAACTACATCATCCGAGTGGAGGGATTGTGACAGAGACCTTCTGGACCACACACTGAAAATATTGACCCTTTGGTCCTTTTACAGAAAATGTTTGTCAATCTCTGTTCTAGACGAAAGATGGGAAGGTTTCAGTGGAAGTATAACCTTGAGAAAAATCCCAGCTCTGTGTCTGTTTCCTTTTCTGCAGAATAAGGACACCATTCATTAAATCATTCTTTCATTTAACAAACATTTATTGATTGCTTACTATGTGCCAGCAGCTGGGAGTGCAGAGATCAATAAGATCCAGCCTTGTCCTTTCAAAGCCCACAGCAGAGATAGATGTGTGAACAAATAGCCAGAATACCTAGAGATAAATGCTAGGTGAGTACCATGGGGATGAAGAGCAAGTGTCTCGTCTGGCCCAGATGGGACTGGGAAGGCTTCAGAGAAAAACAGAAGAGGAGGGGCTCAACAGCCTGTACGGTTGCTAAGGATGACCATCAAACCAGGCAGGGATTATTATAGTGTGGGTAAATATACGGGGTGCCTGGGCAGCTCAGTGGGTTGAGCGCCGGCTCTTGATTTTGGCTTAGGTTATGATCTCAGGGTCCTGGAATCAAGCCCTGCATGGGGCTCCATGCTTAGCAAGGAGTCTGCTTGAGCATTTCCCTCCCTCTCCTTCTGCCCCTCCTGCTGCTGTCTCACCCACGCAAGCTCTCTCTCGCTCTAAAATAAGTAAATAAATGTTTAAAAAAAGATAAAGGAGAGTCAAGGAGGGGGGATTCTAGAAGCACCAGGTTAGAAGGGGTAAGTGATGGGAGCTGGAAATGGAGCAGTGAGAGGTGGAAGGAGAGTCAGGAAATTGTCAGGAATATTACTGGGAGACAGAGAACCATCCCTTCACCTTGCTCTTGACGCAGCTCTCTGCCTGATCATGGCCCTTCCTGTGGAGCCCAGAAGTGGTTTCTCATCTCAGCAGAGCACTCTGGCCAGCCACCATCAATCAATTGGAGTTTACCCCTGACATGAACTCAGTAGGGCATCCTAAGGTATACACAAGCAATCCATTAATCACAAAACACCCCAAAATGTAATGCGGTGTGAAAGAAATTAAAATCTAGTAATCTGAGAATATGTGTGGTTCAACCCAGATATCAGAATTTGAAATATATTTTGGCAATGTAAGCCGAACACCAAACATAACCCATTTTTCATAGATTCATTATGCTTTTCTCTAATTGAATCTGAGAAACATACTACTCATTCCTGAAAATCATGCATACAATGTGGCTTAGCTGAACAGATGGATTTCTAATGTGCATGGGAGTTTGAATGGATTTAGAAAGGAGGCCGAAGGTCTTCTTTTTCTATTTAAGATTTTTAGGAAATATTTCAAACATTCAGACAAGAGAATAATACAACACCCATGTGTTCACTACCTGGATTTTAAAAGTGCTGGTGTTTTGCTATAGCTTCAGAGCTTAGTAAAAAGAATAAAGACCTTCCAGATACAGTTGATGCCCCTTCTATGTCTCTTTGCCACATCTCCTCCGCCTTCCCAGAGGTTACCCCTTTCTGGAAGTGAGTGTGTGTTTATCATCTGTGGTTTTATATTTTTACTACGTTTCTATCGATAAACATTAAACAGAATTGTCTCAAGTGTTTTCAAACATTACATAAATGGCAGGCAACGCAAGACTGTTGTGCGACTTGCCTTTGTCATTCCACATTATGCTTTGGAAATGCATCCACGTTGACTCATGGGTTCATTCATTTTATAGCCAGTCTTCTTTCTGCTCTTTGAAACCTGCCCAAATTGTGGTTAAAGAGAAGCAGATACCTCTGAAAGCTTCTCAGTGACCGATTTGACATAATTTGGTCTCAGTTGTCTTCTCTTGCTTCCCTTTCGTCTCCTAAGTCTCCCTGCCTCTTTTCTTCTCTTGCTCTATTAAGGGTTTTGAATATCAGAAGAAATAGCAACAGGAGAACCTTGTAAGGAGGGTCTGAATTTAGCTCCCCATCTTCCAGAAAAGAACAGACATTTTTCAGGAGCAGCCCACATCTCTCAGATGCTGGCTGAGTGCGAGAAGCCGGGCTCAGCATTTTGCATTTGTTAAGTAATCCTCAGGGGAAGACCTTGGAGGTCTTCCTTGCCCAAGGTCATGTAGCGAGCAGGTGGAGAGTTTAACCCAGGCATTCAGAAGCCAGGGCAACCATTCAAAAAGAGAAGCCCTNGCCTGGGTGGCTCAGTGGGTTAAAGCCGCTGCCTTCGGCTCAGGTCATGATCTCAGGGTCCTGGGATCGAGGCCCGCGTCTGGCTCTCTGCTCGGCGGGGAGCCTGCTTCCTCCTCTCTCCTCTCTCTCTGCCTGCCTCTCTGCCTACTTGTAATCTCTCTCTCTGTGTCAAATGAATAAATAAAATCTTTAAAAAACAAAAACAAAACAAAACAAAACAAAACAAAAAAACAAAAAGAGAAGCCCTATTGATCCCAAGGAGGGACAGCACTAGGTGAGCTATTAACAGGAAGTCCCTCAAGGCTAGTGCTTTAACAACCGTTGTTGTTAAATTCTAAATTAAGACTTCTAAATTAAGCGTCATAATCATTGTTAATAATAAATAATAATAAAGCAGGTACTTAAAAATTCACAGGGCTTAACGTCACTTTAGTTTTCTCACCTGAACTTCAGCCGCCCACTGGTTTCCAGCTCCCTCCGGGGTACTTCCGCTTGACTATCGCGCAGTCCTCCCTAACTCGCTATGAACCAAACAGTCATTTCTCCCCCACTTGACCATTTCCTATTGCAGTGGGTTCACCTCAGCCTGGCTTCCATGGCCCTCTGGACTCTGGCTCTCCAGTCCTGCTGTGGACTGCATAGTGCCCACCAAATTCATATGTTGAAGTCCTAGCCTCCAGTGTAAGTGGTGTTTGGAGATGCAGCCAGATTGGGAGGTCATTAGGTTTAGATGAGCTCATGAGGGGGAGGTCCCCATGGGAGGATGAGTGTCCTTATAAGAAGAGACCAGAAAGCTTGCTCTCTTTGCCATGAGAGGGCACGGTGAGAGAATGGCCATCTGCAAGCCAGGAAGAGAACCAAATCTGCCAGCACCTTGATCTCGGACTTCCCAGCCCCCAGAGCTGTGAGAAATGTTTCTTTTCTTTTTCTGTAAGGATTTTATTTATTTATTTATTTGTCAGAGAGAGAGAGAGAGAGAGAGAGAGAGAGAGAGCGCACGCGCGCGCGCACACACACACACACACACACACACACACACACACACACAGAGGGCAAGTGGCAGGCAGAGGGAGAAGCAGGGTTCCCGCTGAGCAGGGAGCCTGACGCAGGGCTCGATCCCAGGACCCCGCGATCATGACCTGAGCTGCAGGCAGACGCTTAACTGACCGAGCCACCCAGGCGCCCTGAGAAATACATTTCTCTTCTTTAAGTCCCCCAGTCTGTGTATTTTCTGATAGCAGCCTGAACGGACTGAGACATTATTTCTACAGCATTTCAGTCTTCTTAGCCTTCCACCCCCTTTTCTGCAGTTTCCCTTCTTCTTGTCCATTTCTTCACCCACGTATTTTCCTGAGCTAGGCTGGTACTCCCTCTCCCCAGATAACAGTGGCCTTTTACGACAAAAATTGAAGTCCCCTTTCCCCATCTTTTTCCTCCTACTTCCCCTTCCTTAGACTCCTGTGATAATCTGTACCATACAAGGGGGCACTTAGTTGTGTAATGTTATTTATTTTTAAACATCTTGTGTCTACAGTAGAATGATTACTGCTTCAAGGGTGGGCCACGTCTTCTGTTCTATTCCATATGCCAGTATTTCCCAACCTTTTTTTTTTTCTCCAAACTGTGCCCATCTCACAATAATATATGTTGCTTTTTAAACCCTTAAGAATTTTTGAAAAAGTCATTTTGGTCCTTTTTACATGAAAGAGAATAGGGCGCCTGGGTGGCTCAGTGGGTTAAAGCCTCTGCTTTCGGCTCAGGTCATGATCCCAGGGTCCTGGGATCGAGGCCCGCATCGGGCTCTCTGCTCAGCGGGGAGCCTGCTTCCTCCTCTCTCCTCTCTCTCTGCCCTCTGTGTGTGTGTGTGT